>JAKELL010000029.1:0-501527 GCA_021524915.1 Lactarius akahatsu
TTTGCCATTTTGCCGTTGCTATTTTCACTGTCTGCTATTGGTCGTTTGCCAGACTCAGATGTGCCCTGCTGCTGGGTTTAGCAACCTTTCTATTTTAAGGCAGAGGACACCAGGAACAGTCACCCCTTACTTAAGCCCCAAACCCTAGGGTTTGTATTATGTAAGCGTTTATGTAAGCAGACAAATCTTGAGGTTTGGTTGATAAATTTCACGATCCAAGATGTGGGCTCACGTCCGTGACGCTACCACTTTGTCAGTAAAGGGACTTCCAGGGTCTCGTGCAGGGCCCAGGCTTGATACTGGGTTGCGTACTACGGGAGGGGCTCTATACCCTCAGGGATGCGCTTGAGCCACCAAGCAGAGTGTCGTCTATTACTAGCTAGACAAAGCCTTCTTGAGCCACCAAGAGAAGTACTGCCTATATAGCCAGGCAGAGCACTAAATGTAAGACTGCTTGTCCTTCAGCAAAGGGCAAGAGAATGGAACTAGAATTCACGACAAGAGACAAGACTAGAACGGAGAATACAAGCAGTACTACAGGCTTCTTAAGTATCCTACAGAAATCCTATTTTTCTATGCTTTTCTGGCTATTTTCCAGGGACGTGTAAGTGTGAAACTAAATATAAACTGAGCATAGTCGGTCTGTCACGATGATTGCATGATTCATGCGCAGTCGAGAATCTTTGGATGGAATGAGATGCCAAATCTGAAACACGAAACAAGAATTGAGAAACCGAGAGTCTTCCAATACTTTTCCTATCGATGGCACGATCAGGTGGATCGTGACAATAAAATGGATGAAATTGATAGGTAAGAACAGTAGAGTGCTTTATGAGAGTATAGAAGCTTTTATTTCCCTAATCATCTCTGGAGGAAGGGTACAATGGCTATGATACTTTCTGTTTGCTCACACTGCCTGTGCACCTGTCAGGCCTTCCCCATATGCATGAATAAACTGTGCTGAGTGGTTGGCATAACTATAGATACAATATGAAAACAATGACCAGACTAAGATAAAGTTGTACACACCGATGGATCTGATCAAGAGGAATGTCATTGTCATGATCCGATCATGCCATTGGTGATGAACAGAGCACATAGAGATCATACTCACAGTGGACAAGGGAGACTGTGGTGAGATATGAAGGGTGTCTGGAGAGCAGCAACAGAGTAAACTTGCAGTGAAGCAGATAGAGTGTCTGGCACACAACAGATGAGAACTGATGTTTACATTAGAGAAGTGGAGACATACCTGGCACACAACAGATGAGAACTGATGTGGACCAGGAGCGCACAAGCTGTACTACTTATACAAAATACAGGAGTGACACTAGTACAACAGAAGTAACACAGAGTCACATAATACAAGGAGCGTTGTTCTACAGAGGGACACAAAGGAGTGTGCAGAAGGAGGACAAGAGCGCAAAGAACAAGGGAAGGCTAGACTTATGATATCATAGTGACATCACAATAAAGATAAAACAAAGGAAGTGAGTACAAGGACGAAATACAATAGGAGTCCAGAGGAGTCCATGATGTCATTGTACAGTGATGTCATAGATAAGAAAGTCCGAGATTGTAAAGATCATAATAATCTAATCTACATAAGTCCAATATATCTTATCTAAAGCAGTCCGTTATCTGCATGTCCATTGAGCCGCTAAGTGCGCACAGGTCACTTATCAACATCTCCCCGTGATCAGCAATCTGGGACTAGCACAAGCCCATGTCAATATTGTGTTGCTGCAGCAGGACACGCGCAAGCGACTTGGTGAAGCCGTCCGCAACCATTTCCGCAGTGGGGGTTCTAATAAGGGTGATGGTCCCCTTTTCGATGTACTCCCTTATGACATGATGCCTAATGGCAATGTGCTTCGATCGCCTCCCAGTGACAGGGTTCAAGGCCAAGTCAATGGCACCCTTGTTGTCACCATGTAGTGGGATGGGGTCGTCGACCTCGTACCCGAGTTCCGCAAGGAAGCTCTGATACCAAGCGGCTTGGTTGGCCGCATCGGTCATGGCCATGTATTCCGCCTCTGTAGTGTTTTGGGCCACTGTCTTTTGCTTTCGCGAAGACCAGCTTATTGCACCATTGGCTAAAAGGAACACATAACCCGAAGTGGAGTGTCTGTCGTCAACCTGGTCACCCAGGGAAGAATCAGAGTAGCCATGAAGGCCGTCTCCACTGGCGCCATCGTAGACTATCCGCATGTCCACAGTGCCTACTAAGTAAGCCAGAACGTATTGCACAAGCCGCAGATGTTGTGGTGAAGGATTCGCTGCGTACTGCGCCAGACGTGACACAGCGAAGGAAATGTCCGGTCTAGTACCAATCTGAACGTACAGCAGACTACCAATGAGTGACTGGTAGTGCGTAATGTCAGAGGCAGTAGCCTGACCCGTATATTTATGAAGGTGCTCGTCAGCACCAGCGGGCAAGGGTGTGGAGTGTGGAGTGGCATCAGTCATGCCAAAGCGTTCAAGGACATCCTTGACATAGCCAGACTGATCTATTTCGATGCGTCTGAGGGAGCAGTCGCGCACAATGCGCATACCAAGATAGGACTCTATCTCCCCGAGATCTGTCATCTCATAGCGTTCAGAAAGATCTGACTTCAAACGCTTAATCCTCTCCAGCGAGGCACCCAATATAGTGATGTCATCAACGTAAACGATAACGAAGAGTGAATCATCCCCCTCTCGTTGAGGCAACACATATATGCCGGCATCGGCAAACGTCCGCTTGAAGCCGAGTGCAAGTAACACTCCATGGAATTGCAAGTTCCATGCACGGGAGGCTTGTTTGAGACCATATATCGCCTTGACTAGGCGACACACCTTCGTCTCTGCACCAGTGGTGATGAACCCTTGTGGTTGCTCCATGTAAATCTCCTCGTCAAGCACGCCATTGAGGAACGCAGACTTGACATCCATCTGATGGATGTGCCAGTCCTCCAGCGCGGCCAATGCCAGAAGTAATCTCAGCGACTCGAATCGTGCGACGGGAGAGAAGGTTTCATCAAAATCAATGCCAGGTGTTACGGTCGAAGGAACGGACGCTTACTGTACGGATATGACCACGTTAGTAAGTCGCAATGTGTCATGGACTAAAGGGATCGGTCAGCACGTAGTAGAAATCACATGCCGATGTGGCATGACTCATAACTAGGATAGCGATAGTAGGGTTCGAGCTACTTTAGCTATTCGTCGTACGGATTGGAGAGGAGCTTTAAAGCTACCTCGCATATGTATAAATAGTGGCCCAAGAAGACCAGGATTCGCCATCTTGGTCTTCTTCAATTCACCACTCTCATTCGTCTTCCCACGCGTGCTTCGCTTGTCTCTTTCTGAGCAAGTCGTCTTCATCGAGTATCGGAATACCTAGTGGCACGACCTGCCCTAGTGTACGCTTGGATCACGTGCCCGTAAGCGCCGTGTATCCCGTGATCAGGTCACGTGACCTCGAAGAGATATTCTGCTAAGTCGTGAACGCCCTTTCGTGTCCAAGTCGGACTAACGCCAGTGGTGGCGTACATTAAGACCAAGATCCTTCATCGTGGCGTTCACAACTCGAGACCAGTGGAGAAATTTTCAGACCTACTCCCTCGAACGACGAGGAGACCGCAACGTACCAACACAGTTCCTAGGAGCCGCTAGGTGGAGGGAATACCGAGGAGAAACAGGATACTTCGTAGACTTCGCGTCGGGGCCAACCCGATACCGCCCCGTTGAGTTCAATTTTGACAATTTGTGCTGGGTCGAGATCACTTGGAACCCCATAGACAACCGATACGACGCAGTACGACCCGCAGGAAGAAACTACAACTGCGACATCGACGCAAGGAACCTACCCACACGTGAAGAGTGGGGACGCATAGACGGACAACCCGAAGAAGAACCCAGCACGTCCGAACCAAGAACCCCGGCACCATCCGAAACTAGCGGAGACGACGAAGAAACCGACAACGACGAAGAATCCGAAGTGGGGGAAATAATACAGACAGCTGAGTCCCTACGTATTAACGAACCCGAAAGCATTGAAGTCCACCCACCCGCAGACATGGCAACAACGACGATCACCCAAGAGAATCTAGCCCTCGAGGAAGCCAGGAGAATTACCGAAGAAGCAGAGTCCTACCTACGCCCCATCAACCCAACAACAGGACATCGTATGACCGCAGACGACGCAGCCATATTTAGAGCAGTAGGGCCGGACATACCCGACCCACCACCGGGAGCAGGCGGACCAGCACCACCAAGAAGACCCGGAGGAAGCTTCGGCCAAGGACCGCCAGGAGGCGGAAGACCACCATACGGGGGTAGGCAACCCCAGTTCGGAGGAGGAGGAGGAGGAGATCCCTTTGGAGGAGGACCACCACCACCGCCACCACCAGCTGCAGGACCCGCCCTAGGAGCACCACACGGGGCAGACAAACTCGTAGGGGAACCCCCAAGCATATTCGACGGGAACCGAGATGAGTACGAGTCATTCCTCACGCAGTGGCACATTTACTGGGGGCAAAACTCAGAGGCACCAATCATGACCAACGTCTATCGGCGATGCCTGCTGTTCCTAGGATTCGTCAAAGGACCACGAGTATCTAATTGGACGCTCGGATTCCTCCAATGGCTCAACAATGAACTGCATCACGGACGCAACAGATATGACCCATTTCTATGGGATACACTAACAGCGGGATTCTCTGACCGCTTCTCGAACGTGCTCGAGCAAGAACAGGCGCAGGCCACATTGGCCAAAGGATTCAAAATGATCGGTGACGATATCGATTCGTACGTCACCAACTTCGAACAATTGGCGAGGAAAGCTGATTACCGCCTCAACGATTGCCAAACACTGGACCGATTCACGGCGGGACTACCACGAGCGCTGTTTACAAAGATCTACGAACTGGACGACCCGCAAACCTTCAACGAATGGAAGGAAGCGGCACTGCGCAGGCAAAAGCAATACATCCACCTACGCGCTCGCCTAGGGCTCGCCACCACGCCCCGCAATACTCCAACACCACGACCTCAGCAAAACCGTGGATACGCCCCGCAGTGGGCGCCACCTAGGTTTCCACCACCACGCCATGACCCAAACACCATGGACACATCAGCAGATCGAACCCGCGCACGCCTCGCAGAAGTAGGAGATCCAAACCGCGGAAGCCCAAGGCCACCGCTCCCCCCAAGAAACGGACAGAACTGAGGAGGCGGACCACGCCGAGACATGAGGGAAGTGATATGTTACAACTGTAACAATCCAGGCCACTTCTCACGCGACTGCACACGCCCTAGAAAACCAAGGCAACCGTTCCAACCACGAACGAGCACGAGCCGAAGTGTGGAGACGGACTACTACGGCCAAGAACCAGTAACAACGCGCCGTGCAGAAACCACGCCGGAAGAGCAGGCCAAAGGGTGGATGGAGACGCTTAGAGAAGCAAGTGACGAGGTCAAGGACCTCGTATTCAAAGATCTCTGGACCCAAGAGGGTTTTCAGGACGCCTGAACCCATCGGCCTGGGTGAGGGCAGTCAATTGTAATTCTGTAATCATGACTCGCTACCGTTCGCTCCGAATTCCAGTATCAATTCGTACAAATTACTCTATGGCCGACATCAAAGGGCTCGTTGACTCCGGAGCCACCGATAACTTCATAAGACCCGCATTCGCCAAACGCATGGGTCTTGGACTACAAACCCTCGAAAAACCAAAAAAGATTTGGAACATAGACAACACGGAAAACAAAGCCGGATCCATTACACATTTCATTGATCTAGACGTCCAGACCAACAATGTTTCCAAGATCATGAGATTTCTCATCACCGACATAGGAAACGAGGACCTCGTCCTCGGATACCCCTGGCTAGCAACCTACGAACCAACTATCAGTTGGGCACACGCCACCATCCACGAAGAAGCCCTTCCAGTAGTGCTTCGATCAATCAATCCTACAGAAACGCAAACCACCATCGCCAGCGCGATAACCCAGGACGAAGCCGAGAATATCGTACAAGAACTTGAAGAACAATGCCAGATACGTACCACAGCTACCGAACTAGCCATCGCAGCTAATCAAAACACCATCGTGGAAGCCCTCCCAGAACCATATCAGCGTTTTGCGAAAATCTTCAGCGAAGAGGCCTCCCACCGATTTCCACCATCACGACCTTGGGACCACGCAATTGACTTCAAACCGGGCACACCCCCCAGTATCGACTGCAAAGTATACCCAATGTCGCAAGACGAAGACGGACAACTACGCGAATGGCTAGATGAACAACTCAAGCTAGGCTACATACGACCCTCAAAGTCACCCTACGCCTCGTCATTTTTCTTCATCAAGAAAAAAGACGGAAAGCTGAGACCAGTACAAGACTACCGGCGAATCAACGCCTGCACGGTGCGCAACCAATACCCACTACCTCTCATGTCGGAACTCATCAACGACCTCGGAGACGGGCACATATTCACCAAACTCGACGTCCGCTGGGGGTACAACAACGTACGAATCAAAGAAGGCGATGAACACAAAGCCGCATTCAAAACGAAATACGGACTATTCGAACCCCTCGTCATGTACTTTGGACTTACAAACTCACCGGCAACGTTCCAGAACATGATGAACGACATACTAGGCGACACGATCCGAGTCTTCGCAGCAATGGGTACAATCATCCGCGTCTACATGGACGATATTGGAATAGCAACGCTAGAACACGCCGGCCTTCAAGCACACATCGATGCTGTATGCGCAGTGCTCCAAGTAGCATTGGACCACGACCTGTATTTCAAACCGTCCAAGTGCACCTTCCACCAACCGCGAATGGATTACCTGGGGGTAATTCTTGAAAAGGGGGTGACTCGCATGGACCCCGTAAAAATCGCTGGTATACGCGACTGGCCCACACCCACGAAGGTACGAGACGTACGCTCCTTCTTAGGCTTCTGCAATTTTTACCGTCTCTTCATTCGCGGTTTCGCCACATACGCACGAGCCCTCAACAAACTCACACGTAAAGACGCAGAGTGGACGTGGGGCAAAGACGAAGAAACGGCCTTCCAAACCCTCAAACGCCTAGTCACAAGCGAACCGGTACTCGCACACCCCACGCTGACAGACCAATTCGAACTCGAAGTAGATGCATCGGGATACGCAGTGGGCGCAGTACTCCTACAGAAGAAGCAAGACGGGAAAAGACACCCCCTCGGCTACTTCTCGACTACCCTAAACGAAGCAGAACGCAACTACGATATCTACGACTTAGAGCTTTTGGCGATTGTCAAGGCACTGCGACACTGGAGACCGTTCCTGGCAGGCTCACCACACAAAATCAAAATCTTCTCCGACCACCTCAACCTCACACACTGGAAAACACCGCAGAAGATAAGTCGCCGAGTAGCCCGAGAAGTCCTAGAGCTCATGGAGTACGATTTCGAAATTCACCACATCAAAGGGACTAACAACGGACGTGCGGATGCTCTGTCGCGAAGACCCGACTACGACCGAGGGGAAAGGGACAACGAGGGAGTCATCGTCTTACCCGAGAAGGTATTCGTACGAACCGTCACCACGCAATCGCCGGAAACCCACGAACAAGACGAAAACATCTTACGACCCTGGGTAGACCCACACAAGCTCAAGAAGGTCAACGGAGTCTGGTACCACCAGGGGGCACGAGTAGTCACCGGAAGACCAGAAGAGATCCGCATCATCATCGCCAACCACCACGACCCCCCAGTCTACGGCCACCCAGGAATCAAGCGAACGGCAAGAATCATCGAGCGAAGTCACTGGTGGCCGAATATGCTGAAACAAATAACGGAGTACGTTCAAGGCTGCGCGGAATGTCAACGCCACAAGGTCAACAATCGCCCGACACGAGCCCCACTAGTACCAATTACGCCGACACCTGACGCTAAGCCATTCGAAGTCATCGCTCTCGACTTCATCACTAAATTGCCGGAGTCACAGGGATACGACTCGATCCTCACCGTAACTGACCACGACTGCACCAAAGCATCAGTGTTCATCCCCTGCAACGAGGAAATATCTGCGGAAGAAACCGCTGCACTGTACGTCACTCACGTGTTTCGGAGATTCGGATTACCGGCAAAAATTATCAGCGACCGCGATCCGAGATTCGCATCAAAATTCACACGCGAGTTATGTCGAATCCTCGGCATCTACCAAAACATCTCCACGGCATATCACCCCCGAACGGACGGACAATCAGAACGCACCAATCAGTGGCTAGAACAATACCTGCAGGTTCTGGACTAACGAGCGTCAAGATAACTGGGCGCAATTCCTACCAATGGCAGAGTTCGCGCACTAACAACTGGCCACACGAGGCGACAAGGAAGTCCCCGTTTTCACTCATGATGGGATACGACCCACGCACTGATTGGATCGATAAGCCGTCGCCCATCCCACAAGTACTCACACGACTCCAACAATTCCGAGAAGCACGGAAAGAAGCCCAGAATCTCATCAAAAAGGCACAATCGCTATGGATCAAACACCGAGACACGCCTAAATACCAAATTGGAGATCAAGTCTGGCTGGAAGGACGACACCTCCGAACCAATCAACCGACTGCCAAGCTAGCAGCACGAAGACACGGTCCATTCAAAATCACACGAGTACTCTCACCGGTCAGTTATCAATTGGAACTTCCCACGCAGTGGAGTATTCACCCCGTGTTTCACATTGATTTGCTCACACCTTATCGCGAAACGCTCCTACATGGAGAAAACTTCCAATGCCCGCCACCAGGATCTAGTGGATGGGGAAGAGGAGTATGAAGTGGAGCGCATTCTAGACTCCAGACGATTCGGCCGGAGCAAGAAACTTACAATACCTCGTGAAATGGAAAGGGTACCCAGACTCGGAGAATCAGTGGGTCAACGAGAATGACGTATTTGCTGACGAAGCCCTAGCGGAGTACAAACGGAGTACGAAAGCAAGGAGGATAGTTATAAGAAGGGGGCAAACCACGACCGAAACCCCATCTTTCCACACTGGATCATTCACTCCAATCCAAATGCCTCTTTCCACTTCCACCTCTACCACCCCTCTCGCTGCCCGCCTCGTCGACAGCCTCACCCATGAAGAGCTTCGCACAGCCCTTGCCAACGCACAGTCCATCTACGACGTCGAAGACCCCAGCCAACCTGCCACGTACTGGCTCATCAACCCCAACGGCGACCGCCTCAACACCGCCCCATACACCGAGGCCGAAATTACTCGGCTTCGTACAGCTATCGGACTCTTTGCGAGTCCCCCACTTCGACCTGACGCCCCTCAAATCAAGAACGAGCAAGAAGAAGACGTCCGCGACGTTGAGGTGGCAAGGAGTGGATGAAGACACGGGACTGGAGGGGACCGGCGCAGGGTTGGAGGGACCGACAGCTAGCAGTAGCCGCGGCCCGGCGAGCAGTCATCTATCACCGACGACGCCAACACACCGAGACACTGAGAGAGCAGTGTACGAAGCAGTCGAGGGAACACTAAGGGAGTGGTACCCAGTTGAGCAGCCATACCTCATCACGGCCACCGACTCTGACGACCCCCGCGAGACCCCGTACGCGTGCGACACCACTGGCCGCCCCATATACCGCGGCGGGGTGGTAGTCGACACCGAAGACTCCACCCTGCCCGCGGTCCGTCTCCGATACTTGGGAGGAACGGCGCGCACGGCACCCCACGGATATAAACACAATCGGGGGGACGATTTCGTCCATTACCCCATCACCAACGCACAAGGGGTGACGCGCCAAGCCACCTTCGTTCAAGTCATCACCGGACCCGACCCCATCGTCCTGGGGCTCGTGGACGACAGCGACAAGGTCTATAGTCGCCCCCTCTACGCCGAGCCCCAGGTCAGAGAAGTCGGTAAGCCCCATTACGCCCCCGAGGACCTATACGCCCTCGTAGGGGGTCACAGTAACCAGCACCGCACCGACCGCGCCATCAACGAGCTGAGGGACGTAGGAGTGAAGGCAGAGGTGACTCGCTTCCGAGCCTACAAGCACGAAGCGGAGAGGATGGAGCAGCGCCTCCACGCCCTCGCCCAGGCGCTCGGTGGGGTGCAGTCGGAGTTGGCCCGGTGTAAGTTCAGATTGGAGATGGCGAACGTATTGGACAGGATCACGGAGAGACAGGAGGCGTGGGTCGGAGGGATCGGCCCCACTCGGCGCCGTGGTCGTCGCGGCTGAAAAGGGGGTGGTGTTACGGTCGAAGGAACGGACGCTTACTGTACGGATATGACCACGTTAGTAAGTCGCAATGTGTCATGGACTAAAGGGATCGGTCAGCACGTAGTAGAAATCACATGCCGATGTGGCATGACTCACGACTAGGATAGCGATAGTAGGGTTCGAGCTACTTTAGCTATTCGTCGTACGGATTGGAGAGGAGCTTTAAAGCTACCTCGCATATGTATAAATAGTGGCCCAAGGAGACCAAGATTCGCCATCTTGGTCTTCTTCAATTCACCACTCTCATTCGTCTTCCCACGCGTGCTTCGCTTGTCTCTTTCTGAGCAAGTCGTCTTCATCGAGCATCGGAATACCTAGTGGCACGACTTGCCCTAGTGTACGCTTGGATCACGTGCCCGTAAGCGCCGTGTATCCCGTGATCAGGTCACGTGACCTCGAAGAGATATTCTGCTAAGTCGTGAACACCCTTTCGTGTCCAAGTCGGACTAACGCCAGTGGTGGCGTTACATGGGGTGTGCTGCTGTGGTTCGGGAGGAGTGGGAACGGTGGGGACGTGTATTGTGATGGGAGTATCAACCGGTGGGGCGGTGAGAGTGAGTAATGAGGTAGCCGCCTCTTCCTGCGCGAGGCGGTCAAGGGTGGAAGCGATCAGAGATAGGACAGGAGGGTCTGGACTAAGGACTACAGAGTATGGCGTACAACCCTCCGGTTGTGAGGGGACACCCTGGTCCTGCGAAGGTACGGTCAGTTGTTCGAGTATGAGCTGCGCCGGTGGGCGCGAAGGGAGTTTAGAGACAACGGGAGTGGTCGACATGGTGTGCACGAGAGGGAAAGGGATGCGTGGTTTGGGTTCGTAGGGTGCCCCTTTATATCCTTCGTCCAGCCCCTTCGGCGGTTGGGTTATGCCGATAGAAGTCGGCGATAAGGTCAGGTGCGTGTCGAACGTTCTCGAGTGGTTCCCATGAACTATCGCTTACAGGGAACCCCTTCCATTGGACCAGGAATTGGAGCTTGCGCCCTCGGCCATAGAATCTTGATCCGAGGATCTGCTCCACTTCGAACTCCTCTTCTCCCTCGATAAGGTCAGGTGGAGGTCGCGTGAAGTTTGCCCCATGCAGTTCCGTCTCCTTATATGGGGTGAGGAGGTTGGCATGGAACACAGGGTGGATCTTCCAAGACTTTGGGAGTTCTAACTCATAAGATACTGCTGAGAGGACCTTCTTGATGCGGAACGGTCCGTGGCGTTTAGGGGCTAATTTGGCTGTGGGGTAAAACATTTTGAGGTTCGTCCCCTCTAACCACACTTGCGCCCCTTTCTGGTAGGGGATGAAGCGGGTACGCCCTCGTTTCACCATGAGTTCTTGGGCGTGTTTGATGCAATCTTGTGCGTGTTGTCGGAAGTTACCCATGTCTTCCAACCGCTGGTCAACCGATGGGGAAGTTGTAGGTTTCGAGACCCAATTGGTACATGGCTCCCAACCCATGATGAGTGAAAAAGGGGAGTGTTTTGTTGTCGCGTTGGGCCACGCGTTGTGTGCGAATTGTGCCACGGGGAGGGCCTCTGCCCAGTTGTCCTGTTGCACGTTGCTCCAGTGGCGTAGGTATTGTTCTAGCCATTGGTTGGTTCTCTCCGACTGCCCATCTGTTTGAGGGTGGTATGCCGACGAGATGTTCTGCCTAATTCCGAGAACTTGGCAGAGCTGTGTCATAAATGCAGATGTGAATCTAGGGTCCCGATCAGTAATCAACTTTCGGGGTATGCCGTAGTGGGGGTAGACGTGGCGAAGGTATAGTCGGGCTACTCCTTCCGCTGTAATTGTTTCGTTACATGGGATAAAGATGGCTGCCTTGGAGCAGTTGTGGTCGGTGATAGTGAGTATTGAGTCATACCCCTGTGACGGCGGTAACTTTGTGATGAAGTCCATGGCTACAACTTCAAAGGGTTCTGTGTCTGGGTCAGTTGTGATAGGGAATAGGTGTGGTTTTTGTCGGTGGGGGTTGATCTTGTTGGCTTGGCATGTAGCACAACCCTTAATGTATTCTTCAACGTCTTTACGCATGCTGGGCCACCAGTAGTCTCGTCGCAGAAGTTCATAGGTGTTTGCGATTCCGGGGTGTCCCATGGCAGGTGTGTCGTGGAAAAAGGTGATTACCCCCTGCTTAAGATCGTTATCCCCAATAACGACAAGAGCGTCTCCCTTCCACCATAGCCCTCCGTGCTTTTTCAGGTTGTGTGGCTCAACCCATCGCAGGACCTGTGCTTCGTCAAGGTTTTGCGCAATCTGGGTCCAAATGTCCATGTCGTGCATTGACATTTCGGTGGCTTGGATGAAGCAGTCCGTGGGAAGAACAATGACGTCGTTATTATCTTCGTCGCTTGGTAGGTAATCAGCTCGTCGAGACAGGGCGTCCGCTTGGCCATTCCTAATTCCTGATACGTGCTTCAGTACAAAGTCGTATTCTGATAGTTCTAGGAATTCGCGCACCACTCGTCGACTGATCTTTTGTGGCTCCTTCCAGTACTGAAGGTTGGCGTGGTCAGTGTGTATGATGATTTTGTGGGGGGATCCGACAAGGTATGTGCGCCAGGCACGCAGGGCTTTGACCACCGCAAGCAATTCTCGATCGTAGATGTCGTAATTCCGTTCAGCTTGGGATAGTGACTCTGAATGGAACGCTACTGGGTGGAGCTTTTGATCGTCCCCTAGTTGGTTGAGGACTGCACCGATAGCAATGTTGGACGCATCCACTTCCATTTCGAATGGTTTTGTCAAATCAGGGGAGAGGAGGACGGGCTCTTGACATATCTGGTCTTTGATGCGTTCAAACGCACGCTGCTGTTCCGCTTCCCAACGCCATGGGGTGTCCTTCTTCGTAAGGTCGTGGAGGGGGCGTGCAAGTGTTGAAAACCCCTTGATAAATCGGCGGTAGAAGTTGCAGAAGCCGATGAAGGCGTGTACCTCCTTGAGGTTCTTCGGGGGTTGCCACTCACGAATACCTCGTACTTTTACAGGGTCCATTCGCAGCTTCCCATGCCCGATGATAAGTCCCAGGTACTCCGTCTCGCGTACCTCAAACTCGCATTTCTCCAGCTTGATGTATAGGTCATTCTCTTCGCAGATAGTTAAGACCTGGTGGACTCTTTCTCGATGACGTGTGAGGTCGTCGATGGTCGCAATTAGGATGTTGTCCATGTATACGATCACCTCGTTCGTTAGCACCAGTCCTCAGAATGTGAAGTCCATCATCGCTTGGAACGTTGCGGGAGAATTTGTGAGTCCGAAGTACATTACGAGTGGTTCGAAAGCTCCTTTGTTTGTCTTAAAGGCGGCCTTCCACTCGTGTCCTTCGTCTATGCGAATGTTGTTGTACCCCCAACGGATATCCAGCTTAGTGAAGAGTCACGCATCTCGGATTTTGTCAATGAGTTCAGGGATCAATGGTAATGGATAGTGATTGCGGATGGTGACTTCGTTCAGTCGTCGGTAGTCTTGTACGGGTCTGAGTTTCCCATCTTTCTTTTTTATGAAGAAGAAAGGTGATACGTATGGGGACTTCGATGGTCGGATGTACCCTCTTTCTAGTTGTTCGGCGAGGAACACATCGAGGGTCTTGTCCTCTTCTTGCGTTAGCGGGTACACTTTGCAGTCCATCGTCGTGGGTGCATTAGGCGTTAAATCGATGGCGTGGTCCCATGGTCGCTTCGGTGGGAAGCGATGTGACGCCTCCTCATCGAACACTTTGCGATACCGCCGATACTCCGGTGGAACCATTTCTTCAAAAGTGTGCACCTCCCGTTTGGCTGCTTCCTGTTGTGCTAGTTCTGATGCCGTTGTGGTTTTCCGCAGTAGCGCCACACATGGCTCCTGCTCATCGTCCGCGATCTGTTCCCACGCCTCCTCATCGAGTTGGTACGTCTCCAACGCCCGTATAGATGCTTCTACAGGCGTGGCTTCGTCCGATGACTGGAGGCTGGATATGACTACCGGCTGGAATTCCTCATTCAGCATCGCTTCGCCCCACTTCACAAGTGGTTCAAACGCTGCAAACCATGGGTAGCCCAGGATGACTTCGTCCCTTCCTAAGTTCGTCACTAGGAAGCGAAGTGTTTTGGTGTCGTTTCCTGTGCGGACATTCAGGTCGGTATATTGGGTAATTGCCCCATCTTGGTTGTGAGTTCCATCCACATTCCAAATGCGTATTGGTTGTGTGACATCACGTGTTCCAATCTGCAGCCGTTTCAAAAGTGAGGCGCAGATAAAATTGTCTGTTGCTCCTGAATCCAGGAGTACTTGTCGTTTGGCTGTTGCGTGTGCAGATTTAAAGAGTACTGGGATTCGCATAGATCAATATCTGCTATGGTACACGTTTACATTGAGTGCTCTAGCCCAGGCCGTTGGGTTCAAGCATTGAGAAAATCCTCTTTCGCGAACAGTTTCTCCACCATGAGGTCTCGTACTTCCTGGGGCTGCGCTTTCATCGCAGCGATCTGTGCTTCAGCCTGTTCTTCCGTCGAAAGTACGCGGTTAGATTGTATGGCGACAGTAGTGACGGCGGAAGTTGATACGGGTGGGGGAGCGGGGATGGGAGCTGGTTGGGTGGTCGTTGAGGAAGTAGCAATTTGAGTGCCCTTTTGTGGGCAGTTACGCGAGATGTGCCCCGCAGCACGGCATCTAAAACAGCGGCCCTCCTTTTGTAGTTGGATTCGGTCAGCGTTGGTAAGAGCCACGGAGGCTCTGGCGCGTCCAATATCCATGGCATTCGGGTCGCGGTTCTTGTTGAGGGCCTGTACCCACTGGTCTCGGCTATGCCCTCCCTTCTTTTGGCACGGGGTTCGGTTCTTACCAAGTCGGTCCTTCAGTACCAAGTATTCAGCCTGCTGTAATCGAGCAGCTCGCTTCCAATCCTCCCACGTAACAGGGTGTTGGAAGCGAATGGCATTAATTACTAACTGGTTTGGAAGTCTGTCTTGGAATAACTCCAACGTCGTGGCTTCGTCCGGGCCATATCCGGCTTTTGTCGTCAGGTTGTCAAACTGGGCGATGTAAGAGTCGATGTCCTCCCCCTTCATTGCCAAGGTTTGCAAGGCTTTGCGGGCCTTTGTCTGTTCCGCAGTGTCGGTGTATGCCTGCAGAAATCAGGTTTCCACCTCATTCCAGAGGTTATTTTGGGTTCGCAGGACCCCCGCTGCTAGTTGGTCGTCGAGCCATCTCATTTGCTCATCAACCCAATCGTCGACGAGTGGCCCTTGGATGTAGGAGAGGAAGGCCATGGCTCATTGACCTGGTACTGCAAGCAGGTCTATGGTCGGGTTCATTCCACAGTATAGTTTGAAGGTGCGTAAAAACGCCTTGCTTTTCTCTCGGTTCCCATCGAACTCGGGCGGGGGGTTTCCTCCTAGACGACCATTGCCACCAGGGGCTGGCACGGGCAGTGCAGCTCCTCCAACTGGGGCCGGTCCGCTGCCACCGCCACCACCACCACCACCGCCACCACCTCCGCCACCGCTGGCGGGGGTTCCTCCAGCGGGAGCTCCACTTCCACTGGGTATTCCTCCTCCGCTAGTGAGGGTGGTACTTGCAGACGCTTGTCCCTGCTGAGCCATTGCGTAGGACAGAAATGCCGAGGCAGGGAGGTTGGTTGTTGGTACGGGTACGCTTGGGGATGGGGTGTCAGAGGGGTTGATATTGATGCCTGAAGGATTAGAGGATCCTAGAGGTCTGGTGTTCAGGGTAAGGGGTACTGGTCCTGTAGTGTACCATGCTCCTTCGGTTGGGGAGTATTCGATAAAGGCCCAGAGGCGTCTGTCTTCAAGGTAGTGGATCTGTCGGTACGATCGTGTTGAGGGGTCAAAGACAAAGTATCCTTCGACTCCGTTGTGTTCTGCCCAGACCGCGGTTCCTTTAACTCTGTCTGATAATTCGTCGGAGCTAAGGCGGTCAATGTACTCGGGCCTAAACTTGGTTCTACTGCGACTGGATGTCGCCACTGTGAGAGACTTGACTTAATGTAACGCCACCACAGGGGCGTTAAGTACGACGTGTACTTCAGCAAGTCAACGGGATCGGCAAGGTGTGAACCGGTTAGGGTTCAGTTCAATGGTGAACAAGTATCACTTGGTCTCCCAGGGACACAAGGATAGTAGCGGGAAGTCGAGGCTCAAGCGAAAGGGCGAGCAGAAGGGGGACTCAAGCGCAACGGCAAGTCAAAGTCGTTCGTGAGGCAAAGACAATTGTGGTATTACACAAGAAGTCAAGTCTACCGTACAAGCTAGGTAGGGCGTGACTTATATACTAGTACAGGGTGTTTGTAAGGTACAAACACATGGCACGATCCTGAGGTACTGGCCTCAGCGAGCTAATAAGGAAGTATGAAGGGGAAGTCCATAAGAAGTACAAGGGAATCCCGCGGGGGCACGCGGGGCTCAAATGACGTCAGCGGGTACTAGGAGTCATAAGTCTAGCTTTCCTACGGTCATGGGATTGGTGCGAGATAAGAGTCGGAGAATGAATTGGAACGGGTCATGGGTAAAAGTACATGTGAACATGAGGCGGGGCAAAGAGGTAGACAGAACACGTCGTATAGTAAGACGAAAATTGTAACAAAACAGATCTGTGATGACTCACTGTCACTCAACAGAGAGGCACGATGGATGTAACGCCACCACAGGGGTGTTAAGTACGACGTGTACTTCAGCAAGTCAACGGGATCGGATAGGCGTGAGTCAATTAGGACTCAGTTCGGTGGTGAACAAGTATCACTTGGTCTCCCAGGGACACAAGGATAATAGCGGGGATCGAGGCTCAAGCAAAGGGGCGAGCGAAAGCGGGGACTCAAGCACAAGGGCGAGTCAAAGCTGGTTCATGAGACAAAGGCAATGTGGTATTACACAAGAAGTCAAGTCTATGTTAGACTCCGTGTTTGCGATCGCGATTTGGAATGTATAAACACGATGTATACATATACCCGAGTAGATAGCCTACGGACAATCATCACATCCTATCCCCAATTCCCACTATCTCCGGGCGAGGGAGCTCAGAACCTAAAAGGTTATGGGCCCTGCCACTGCTGGCACATTGTCTTACGCTCCCTTCTGCCATATACCCTCGTGCCTCTGAGCACCCTTCATCACTGTATCTGTCTCGCGTCTCATCAGAATCAGTCAGAATCATATTGTCACTCCAATCAGAATTGTTCCATCCATCAAGTTGTCTATTTTCGTGCCTTTTGTGCCGTCTTCAGAGTCTTCAGAATCGCAGAATCAGATCGTCATTCCAGTCAGAATCGCTTTGTCCATCAAGTTGTCTATTTTCGTGCCTTTGTGCCGTCTTCAGAATCTTCAGAATCGCAGAATCAAATCAATTTTTTTTCGTCGTCAAACCCTGTCGAGGCTGTCGTCAATCATTCCAGCCAGAGTCTTCTTGCATCACCAACTTCAACTCTGTCCAAAGACAACCTGCTCGCGCTGCAGTTGTGCACAACACCTCAGCCATTTGATCCCACACGTCTCCGCCCAAGTCTCCTTTGCACATGCCTGGGGAACCCATCACGGTCCAGCACCACCATTGACAACTGCACTTGTCACCTCACCTGCCACATGCCGCCGCCAGTCTGCCGCCACCACAGTTTGTCTGCTCCACTGCTAGCGCCGCCCTGCGTGTCGCTATGTCACCCTCTATATGTGTCCTGGAGCAGCACTAACTGTGCATCATGAGTCAAAGCACCCAACCGCCACCCCTACATGCCACCCTACACACCACGACACCCCTCACACTTCCTGCACCGCTGCCTCCTTTACCATTTCTTGTTCCTTCATTGCCAACTTTCCTGCCCCAGCTATACACTGGGCCACAGTTCGCGCTGAGGGGGAGTTGTGTTTCCTTTCCGCTGGAGTTGTGTTTCCTTTCCTGCGCTGTTACCGCTGTACACCTTTCTGTTCCCCACTTTTTCTGCGATACCCACACCTTTCTGTTCCCTACCTTTCCTGCGATACCTACACCTTTCTGTTCCCCACCTTTCCCCACCTTTCCTGCGATACCATCCTTCCCATGCCGCAATCACATGTGGTGGTCCGCGCCGCTGCACTACGTCGGCACTGTTGGCGACCACCCGCCTGACAACTGTCTCTTCCCAGGCACGGATGGTTGGGATGGAAAACTGCGCGGTAACGTCCTCGACGCTATCCAAAACGTCACTTCGATCCTGGCCGACTTTGCTGCGAGCGTGTCGGCATCCACCCGCGGTACCTTCTGTTGAGCGAGAGCGAGCAAGTGTGTGCACTGCGAGCCGAGTAATCGGCGAGCGCCACAACGCTGAGCCACAGGGTCGGCCACAGCAGTGAGCTGTGGCCTCGCTAGTACGAATCAGAGCGCGGACAGCGTTTGCACTCAGTTGAGTGGCCTTAGGCCTTTAGATATGATAGGTAGTTATTTATATAGTGTTCTGAAGTGTATATAAGACACCAAGGACACACCCAATAAACTTAGTTCAATCAGAACAGTTAAGTAGTCGTAAAGTACAGGCCTCACAGGTAAGCTAAAGTAGTACACAATATACCGTTGCTCCCCATGCCTGCGCCACACCTTCGCCGACGAGCGGGCTTCTGAAGTGCTCAAGTTCCTCATCCATTTTGTTGGTGACATGCACCAGCCACTGCATCTCACAGGACACGATCGTGGCGTCAACGGCGTCAAAGTGTCCTTCGATGGGCGCAACATGAACCTCCACTCAGTCTGGGCCGCAGCACAGGTCGCTGGGAGTCCGAGGCCGACTCGTGGCTCGCATGCCCCGCCTCGTCATCCGACTCTGGTCCACAGCTCGTGCTCGCGGCCCCACGGGCCCACGCAACCTGAGGCCCAGGCTCATAACCGCACCAAACCCAACAGGTGACAACCCCTACATGTGTCTCGTTTCAGCACTGAACTGCACTTCCCGTTAAATACACATGGGACTGCAGTTTGTGCTGAGGGGGAGTGTTAGACTCCGTGTTTGCGATTGCGATTTGGAATGTATAAACACAATGTATACATATACCCGAGTAGATAGCCTACGGACAATCATCACATCCTATCCCCAATTCCCACTATCTCCGGGCGAGGGAGCTCAGAACCTAAAAGTCTACCGTACAAGCTAGGTAGGGCGTGACTTATATACTAGTACAGGGTGTTTGTAAAGTACAAACACATGGCGCAATCCTGAGGTACTGGCCTCAGCGAGCTAACAAGGAAGCATGAAGGGAAAGTCCATAAGAAGTACAAGGGAATCCCGCGGGGGCACGCAGGGCTCAAATGACGTCAGCGGGTCCTAGAAGTCATAGGTCTGGCTTCCCTACGGTCATGGGGTTGGTGCGAGATAAGAGTCGGGGAGTGAATTGGAACGGATCATGGGTAAGGGTACATGCGAACACGAGGCGAGGTGAGAAGGAAAACAGAACATGTCGTACAGTAGGGTAGAAATCGTAACAATGGATGCGAAAGACCAGGGGTGGTGGAGAGCTCAGGATGGGGCACAGGGATGACTGTGATGGAGGACACTTGGCTTGACTTAGACAAGAAGTGGCGCTTAGTGGAAGATCATGTCTTTGCAGCTGAAGGGGCACAGGGGACAGGAGAGGAGGCAAGTGGAGGATGTCACAAGTGGACAGTCTGAGGGACTGTCTGTTCTATTGCGCTAGCTTATATACCCAGAGGGATGGTCTGTGTGTAAGTTTAGGGCAGGCTTAAGGTCTGCCCACAGGTACTGCAGAATACTGTGGAATGGAACATTCCAGTAACATCTAAATATAGTGTCCAATGAGAAAACCAGGATAGCATTGTATGACTGCTCTGCAGTCAATTGTGCCATATGACATGACTGCTCTGCAGTACAATCAGAATAATTGTAGGAGTGGTACGACTGCACTGCAGTTGAGTTGGTCATGATGATTTGACTGCTCCACAGTCCAATCAGAGGAATGGTACAACTCTCAGTCATCAGGTGACTTGATAAACAATGGGGGATCATGTGGCACATCACATGATCATCGGAGTACGAAATTCAAACTCCGATTTCGGATTTCCCATTTAGGAAGGTGATTACATAAGACTGGGCCAGTGCAGACCAGTCTTAGATGCCCAAGTCACAACCCAAGTTTCTAGGTTTGTGACAAGATCACTAAAGAAAGGTGACAAAATGGCCATGGTCAATGTGTGAACACAGAAGGAAATGAGGTCAGATGATTGAAGTATGACATCTGCTCCTTGCATGTTTAGGCCTTCTGGTAGAGGCAAGGCTCCTGTTGTTTCCAAGGTAGACTTTTGTGTGAGTGAGAAATCCGATCCAGCCTGCAGATAAGGTGAGATTTGTCACGTATCACATTCAGGGTAGTGGAGCTTACTTTTCTTATACTTTCACGAAAAACAGCCATCAATGCAGTCCAAAATTTGCAAATGGTCTCACCGGGAATGGATTTGCAATGTTTACAGTAATCAGATGAAGTGCCTGGGGGCAAAATATGAGTGGATAGAGTGAGATGAAAGGTGGTGATATCAAGACAAGCAGGATCTTTTGTGACGGAGTCAAGATAGAGGTCAAGCCACAGCAGAATGTTATTCTGGCTCATTTCCACACACTCCAGAACATCCGAGGATTGGTATATGTAAAAATCAGAATCTGGGCTGAGGTTCTGGATGAGCATCTCAAGAACCCATTTACAATATGCCCAAAGTTTGCCAAGAGCAGCACCAGGAATCCCACCAAGATCGATCTCGAATTCGGGGATAGTCATGGGTCTTTTGAGTAGGTCTTCTGCCGCCAGAAGCGCCTCTTCCAGGAGTCCATGTTCCCACGCAAGAGAATACACATACAGTGCATTTTCAGAGTAGACGAATGCTGGGTCATGCCTTATGCAGTCTCGGATTCGAGTCAGAGCGGTGGTCAGCTTTATATTCTTGGGCCAAAGAAAGGAGCTCTATGATTCCTTCGATACCTGGAGGAAGAACAGGTGGTACGGGGAACACGAAACTCAGGAGACTGGAAATAATTTCGTGGCTCTCGGGAAGTTGAACGACCGGAAGTAATAATTCACCCCTGGTTTCACCGTCACGAGTGGCTTCAGTAGCTGTTATTTACATTGTTCTTTTAGAGGGCAGTACATGAATGAGGCTGACCTTCCGGCTTCACGTCATCGCATATGGTGGCCGCTATAGCCTATTTGCTCCGCAAGAACGGGAGAGCAGTCGATCACATAAAGCTTCTGGACTCGAAAATCATGAGAGTCGCAAGAACGGAGAATTATGTCTGCATGGGGAGGAAGTGAGAATTTCCCCAGAAAGTCTAGTGAAGTCGTGTTGTGAGAGTCGTGAGAAGGGATAGAAGTTGTAGACTCGGACATGAGTTCGCTTCCAAACTTGGAGCCACTTCGTTTTGACCCATTTGTATTGTAACCTTACACGTGAAGCGCGTGAAGACCGGACATCTACGAACCAAAGACTGTACTGTTCTGTAATCGTACTGTATACAGAACTTACACTAGGAAACCTTGGGTTCCATGTGAGCTAACCTACTGGCACCAAAGTCTGAGTTTGGCGAACACCGAGCGCGTACTTCAATTGGCTCAACGCCATCGACACAAAGGATGCTAGGGTGAGGGGTGCATTACGTTCATAACACAGAGCAAAGGTCGTCAACAGTCGTGATAGTTATACAATCATCAGCGTAGCGCACGAGCAAGGCTTATCTACGCAGCGCAACGTTCGCACTTACTTCCTCCCACTAGCGGCCCTCGTTCTCGGCGCCCTCGCCTTCGCCTTGACCATATCCGCGTCCTTTTCCGTCTCGCTATGTGCCCTCTGCGCCGCCGCCGTCGCCTTGCGCGTCCGCACGCCCTTGGCAGCAACCGCTGGTGGCTGCTGCTGCATCTCGTCTTCTTCCTTCACATGGATTCGCTCCGGCGTGTTCTCCTTCTCCATGGCCCCACGCGCGCTCTTCGCGGACGCTGCAGTGGCATGCGCCTTGGCAGTAGCAGCGGGTGTCCGTCTGCCTTGGGTAGTCATGCGCTGCGCACCCACCGCGCCTACGTTCCCGTCTTCCAGCTCCGCAGACTTGCCTTTCCCGCGCCGCGTACGAGCCGCAAGGAGAGGTGCCTCAGGGGGCTCGGCGCGATCGATGGGCTCGGGTAGATCGTCTGCATCTGCGTCATCGACATCGCCCGCCTTTGGCTTGGCAGCGCGCCGCTTGACCGTGGCGGCAGCTGGCGCCACATCCGGCTGGCCGCGTCTCGCTCCCCGACGTATACTCTTCGCAGGCTCCGGATCTGGTTCTGGATCGGGTGCCGTCGTGACTAGGGCCTTCGTGCCCCGTGCCGTCTTGCGCATGGGCTTGCTCGATTCGGCGGGCTCCTGGTCCGTAGACTCGGAAGACTTCGTGGCCGAACGCGAACGTCGTCCGCATTCGAGTCTGGACGCAGCGGGCTTTGGTTGTGCAGGAGGTTCGCTGACCTCTGCGGTCACGACTTTCCTCGCCCTGCTCACCGACTTGGCCGGCGCCTGCGCCATCTCCTAGTAGAATCGCGCTGCGTTAGTATTTGGACTCGATCACAGTTCTGGTCAAAACTATCACCTCCTTCCCTTCGGCCTCGGCTCTTCGAGTCGTTCGCCTCACAATCGACGCTTTTGGCGCGATTGCACTGTGCTTTGAAGGTTTGGCCGGTGGTGCATCAGGTGTTAGTTCGTTGTCGGCGAGCTCTGACACGTCAGTGGGAGTTTCCCGGCCTTCGCGCACGCGGACGGCCGGTGTCTTTGCTGTGGCTCCGGAAGCTGGCCTCGGTAGGCGCGTTGGAGCTGGAGCGGCCACCTCTGGCGCGTCAACTTTGTCACTTTGCCTGGCAGGCTCTTGAGAGGGATCTTCAAGCGGCGTTACAAGCATCTCGTCAACTCCTCCGAAGATCGGGGTGCTTGGTTCTCGCTGTCTTGCACGGGAAAACATCTCGCGTACCCCATCTAGGCGAGGGGTCTCGGGATCGCGGGCCTGCTCCGCCTGGAAGAGCTTACGGACGCCGGCATAAGGCGTCGGCATACCTGCTGCGCGCTTCTCAGAGAAGACATGCCTGAGATCTGACATCTGTGGTGTGGCAGGGAACGAGTTGGTAACAGGGTGGGAATCCGTTTGTGGGGGACATGGATCTTCGACAATCGCTTCATCGTCCTCGGGTGTCTCGTCTTGAAGCACCATGTCTTCGTCACATATTTCCGTCTTGTTGAGGATGGGAGCCTCGGGCTGCATGCTTCGTCGGCGCTGCATCCCTTCGACCACCTCCTTCATCTTTTCGAGCAGCATAGTAGTCTCAACTTCCTCTTCGTCTTCCTTGATAGCGGGCCAGATCTTGGATGGGGAAGCCACGCCGAGCATCGCTTTCGAATTAGGCGTCTCAGGACCCAACGAATTACGCCGTGATCCAGGAATATTCTCGCCAAAGAACTCGTCAGGTTGAGTGAGTGCAGAGCGTCTTCGTTCCTGGATTGCCTGCAAAGAAAGAAGCGTATACATAAGGCCAGCAGTTTGGGAGCAATGAAATCATACCCGTCTTTCTAATTGACTAACTCTTCGTTCCCTCGATTCCGCGTTTGCGTGAGGAGCACTCTTGTCTACAGCAGGGGCCGGGTCCTCAGCGACCGTCCACGGTTTGGCCAAGCTGGTCCAGGCAGCGCCACCTGTCGATTGGCGACCTCTGACGCGATCCGCGAGACTGGGAGCTCCGTTGGGCCTGTGGGTTTGCGGTGTCATAAAATATAAACGCTGCTCGGGACGTTGGGGGGTGAGTTGAGGAGTCATTGCACCCCGGTTAGCAAAGTCGCTTTCAGGTTCGGTGTCGCCTCCATGAGATGCATCCCCCAAGCCCTCTTCATCCTCGGGCTCTTCTGGTTCATCATCTCGGTCATCTTCATCGGGAGCAGTATACTCCTCGACATCTTCGTGAGCCTTTCGAACAAATAAGTCAGTCAGACAACTCGCATGTCCGATAAACGAGCTCCGTTACCTCAGCAATGTCTTGCTCCATGTACTCATCCCTCTCCGGAGACCTCGAAGGAGAGCGGAGGGCATGTATGCTGCTCTTAAAAGCCTCGAGACTCTTGCGCCAGCCGAAAATCGGCCTCGAGTCCGATTCTGTGCCCTCGCCGGCACCATCTTCATGGACCTCCTCGTCGAATTCTTCTATGATAGCGTCTTGATCGCCATCGTCTTCCTCGTCCACCTCCATCTGTTCATCGATTGTTGCAACGTGTTCTTCCACTTCACGCTCCTCCAGTTCCTGCTCCTGCTCCATCTCGAAACGCATTGCCGCGCGCTGTGCGGAACGGATCAGTACCGCCCGATGCAACGACGGTCGGGCTGACCGCCGACGTGGTGTCTGAAACTGCTGTGGCTGGTGGGACGGGGCAAGAGGGAAGCCAGGCGCCGCATTTGGTGCTCCTGCTTGGGGGGCATGCACATGTTGGGTCGCTTGGGATGGTGCATCAACTTCTTCCAAAATGACGAGATCCTGCTCTTCCTCCACGACCTGCGGGCGATTTCCTTCGACGAGACGAATGGGCGTGCCGTCCTCTTTGTCCCGTTGGTCATCCTGCTCCTGCTTGAAGGCTTGTTTCAGCGGCGAACTGTTCAACCGGATCGGCGTCTGCAGCACACGCAGATTGACGCGGGGATCGGGATCAGGGCGAGGGGTGAAGACTTGGGCACTCTGAATCATGGACAGCCTGAGAACACGCTTCCGAGCAGATTTCGAGGTCGACGCTGACGGGGTGAAAGCCAGGACGGGACGGAGCGCCTTGGGCGGATACTCGAAACGAAAACGCTTCTTGTTGATTTCTAGCTCCGAGTTGTTTGACAATGGGACTATTGTGGTGGTCGGCTTGGTTTTTGGGAATATTCGACATTTATCGACGAAGAGACCATGTACTCCCAGCACTTCTATAAATGCCTGAGAACCACGATTAGCTACCAGTAAGAGGGGAAGGGGATGAACAACTAACTTTGCGCTCCTGGAAGAATATTTTGGCGTGGAGAGGGCTGACGGTGGGATAATAAAGACGAACACTACAGGATGGGTCACAACCGAAGGTGAGCTCGTCGTCGTCTATTGGGTAAGAGGCTATGACGGTGTCTTCATGGCGTCTCATGAAGCGTAGGACACCGTAACGACCAAATTCAGTGCCGTCCATCGTTGTTGAAGGGAGAGTGTCAACTCGACGCGGACATGGTTTCATAGGGTCATGTGATCGTGTCGACTCTATCTAAACTACAAGTTGGTACACTGTATCTGTATTTATTTAACGGGACATAGTAGATGTGATGGACAACCCAGGTCCAGAAACATTGCTTCTCTGCGATTGCAGCCGGAGGCTACCACAACACCATCAGTTATGCTTTACTGTAACTGCATCAAGAGACTCATACTCATCGAAATGTATCCCGCGCTTCGGATCAGCGCGACGCTTGTCGAGCGTCTTTCGGACCTTGCTCTCCGGGCGCACCACAATGACGGGTACGGGGGAGTGACTGAGGCAGTACTTCGAGACGCCTCCCACGCTTTGCGCTCCAAAGGCGGCTCCGAACGCCTGTTTCATTTTCCGTGTGCCCCGTGTACCAACAACAACGGAGTCAGGGCGGTAGAGTGCAATGAGACGGTCGATCGTTGTCGTAACCTTTCCTGCGATGTACTCGACGATGATGGATAGCTGAGGAGACAAAGAGAAATAGTATGAATGTCAACCGGCGCAGCAGTGAACGGACAGATACCTTTCGATCCGAATCGACTTCGATGGATTTCTCTTGTATTCGATGCATAAGATCTCTGGCCTCATCACGGACCACGTCGTGATCTCTCTCTGCATACGCTGATGAGACGGACAATAAGCGAATTGACAAGTCGGAATTGACGAACCTAACTCGTCCTGGTCTATCCCACGGAAAACGATGAGCTCGTCTCCGTCCTGTACTAGGCCTTCGATTGCCCAGTCCAGCGCATGACGGCCGCTATCATCCGGACTGGAAGCACACAAAAATACGCGCGTGCTTGGGGTACGCTCGTATCCATCTGACTTGACTTGCAAGGTGAATGAGAACATAGATGCCACAGGGTTCTCGAACGTATCAAAGGATACTTTCGACGTATACCCTGCATTCGGACCAACGGTAGAAATCGGGGACTGTGCACTTAGAGACGGGGGAGGCAGTATGCCAGACGTCGAGGGGCTACCGGATGCCGAGGGGCTAGCTGTAGGAAGTGGAGAATTCAGTGTACTAACGGTGCTCTGGACGGGGGATGCTGTAGGAAGGATGGGGACTTGTGGCACTGGCGGGATTGGTGAGGGTTGAAAGAATGGGGAAATTGGCGGAGAACTCGCAGAGGGTGTGGTTGGACGGGAGGAATGCTTGAGGGCAGAGCGTAGGGGCTGTTGAGACGGGAGGGTTATCGGGCCAGGTGAATCCATTGCTTGACTCGGAGATCGTGCTCAACGACGACCTCAACCTCAAGAGACGCCAAATCACCGACCCCGGCGAGTGCCGATATCTCCCTTCAGCCTCCACCAACGATGTCCAACCCGCCAAGCAAGAGTCCTAGCCCTTCCCCCGCGTCAAAAGAACAGTCTCCTTCGTCCGATAAAGATGGAGTGCAGGAGGTAAACGAAGAGGGTGCCAATGACAACCCTCTGCCGTCCAATGCTGAGCCCCAAGCTCCCTCATCTTCAACGAGCGCATCTCCACCGTCATCGGGAAATTGGCAGGCAATCTGGTCACCATCCCACAACGCATATTACTTTTACAATACGACCACTCAGGAAACTACTTGGGTCAATCCCCTGCAGCCGAGCGCGAGCGCCTCTTCTTCCCTACCCGCCTCTGCCACACCTCCCAACGCTCAAGAAGGGGCGCCCTCCGGGTCTTCCTCTGGTGCGACACATGTACCCGCCTCTGTCGCGCAGATTTACGCGTTGCAGGAGGCCGCCGCTGCGCAGGGCATCGACCCTTCCCTCGCGCACCTCGATCCAACCCTCGCTGGGCCGTCCGCTCCAGGCAGCGCATATAACTTCGCTGCGAGGTTCAACGCACATACGGGCGCATTTACGAAACCGGACGGGCGCGACCCTACCCACCTATCGGAATACGAACGTATGAAACGCATGAGCTCCGTGTACTTCAACATGGACCAGTGGGAACATGAGGTCGCGGAGAGAACCAAACAGGAAGAGGAAGACGAGGCAAACGGGAAGAAACGTAAAAGGCCGACTAAAAAGGATTTGGTGCGCAACGCTGTTTGCAATGTGCGCACGCGGTACACTCACCAAACACTTGCAGGAGCGCTTTAAGGAGCAGAAGAGATTGAAGAAGATAGCAAAGACAGCTTGGCTACGCACCTAGATCCCGGCGCGTCTTCAGTTTTTACGTTTTCATGATGCCAGTTTTGTTACAATCAGTATATTCATGGGTTGAGGACCCTCCACCCATCTCATACTTTCAACTTGCCAAGATATGAGCGTTGCCCAATTGATCGTCTCGTGAGAAATAGCACTTTTTTTTTTTTTGGGAATAGACTGATTGTATACAACACCCCAAGGAGAGTCTGCGGGGGATTCAAAATGCATCTCGAGTTTGTAACGGTGCGTATGTGGAACAAATGTGCGATACCAAAAGCATGAACGGTACAGGAATGTGACTTCGGAGTGAATTTTTCTACTGCTCTGCGGACTCGGAGGCACCGGAGGCTGGTGTTGGCTGCGGCTTGCGAACGACCAAATCTGCTTGTTGGCTATTGTGTCGATAGGAAACAGTGTCAGGTCAGGTGTGACGTTCAGCAAGCGAGTAGACTCACAGCCGGAGGCGGAGCAATAACTTGTCTGTGGCTTTCTGCATTTCGGCCCCGGCCTTGAGCGCGTGGGCATACAGCTGCGCGCGGGGGTTCGTCGAGCGTGCCCTGAGTATTTTATTCTGACTGTCGACCCGGCCGAGGATATCCCCTCGCTGAATGAGCGCGACGACCTCCCGTTCCGTATCTTCAACGGTCCATCCGAACGCTGCACTCATGCGCTCAAGCCGAATCGTCGCGAATGGCTGGAAATACAGCACGACCGCGCGGGCACGGATAAGCGCAGTGAGGTTCACGACGTGCGGACCGAGCAGGGGGTCGAGCAAATGACGAGTCTGGGGAGCTCATCGCACGGGGGAACAAAACAAAAAAGATGCGCAGAGCACTTACAGAGGACCTTTCCAGCAGCTCGAGCACGACGCGGAAGTTGCTGGACATCCAAGCGTCCAGAAGCTCTTTCATGCCCTCTCCCTCACCCGCGAGCCCCTCGCCGCCCTCCAAGACCCTCAACTTGAGTTCATTGCGCCCCAAAGTCGCGAGCGCACAAAGTGTCGCATACACCCCGATATCTCCCACCGAGACGATCTTACCGGTCCAAGGCAAGAGCGCCGCAGCGGACATTGGCTGTAGGAAGTCCTGCGCCGCTTTTGCGTAGTTCATATTAAACAGGTGCGAAAGCGCGGCGCAAAGTGCGAGCTTTGCCTCGACTGCGTGGTGCAGGTCGACTCGCTTCTGCCCCGAGGAACCTAGCCCGTGACTGAAGCTAGTACCCGAGAGCCCAGACGACGCGATGCTGTCTAACGCAGACTCTGCCTTGAAAACATACGTCGGGATGTGTGAAAAGCTGCGCTGCTCAAGGAGAAGCTACAGCTGGGGAATCAGCCGACAGAACAGAAGTTAGGATGGGGGGGAGGGCTTGCCTCCAGTACGGAGAGACACATGTCGAGCATGTTTTGCGTTGTGGTGCAGAATTCACGCGACTTGGTGTGATGGCGCAGAGCGTTGTCGAAGCCGCCCGTGGCACGGTAAAATGCGCCGAGGTCTCGATGGGCCATTCTGATGCTCTCCTTGATCATGTTCCCGGTATACGTCTTGAGCTCCACTTCGAGCTTCCGGCGATCCGCAGAGTTACGTTCATTGGTCTCCTCGATCCAAGTGACGTATGGCGTGTGATCGGGGACAAGCTCCTCGAGAGGCGGGAGCCCGACGCCGGGTTGAGTTGCTGTAGTTTTGTAAGCAGACAAGATGACTTCGTATAGCCCTGTGTCACGTTGCGACGGTGCGGTGAGGAGCTGAAGAGAGCGATTGAGGGCCTGTGGGGCAAGAGCAGGGGAGTGCATGATGATGTAGATCAAGCGATCCAACGCCGTCCGACCTGCGTCGCGTCAAAACTCAACAAATGGGGTGGAATAGCAAGATACAGGCGTACCAGAGTAACCCGATATGTACGCATCGAGGTCGAAAGGATGCGCCTCGTCGACAACGATGGACCATGGGGCTGCTTTGCTAGAAGAAGCCTCTGTTTGAGTAGCGCCGTAGTATTCCATCTCTACCTCTTCAATCGTATCTACATCCATGCTTGACATCTCTGGAAGGCCAGATCGTCCGAATCTAATACACGCGCGTAAATGTGTATGACGCTGCAGTATGCGAGGTAGCAGTGCGGCACTCACCAGTGAAAGGGGTAGATACGAGCCCTAACTCGACTCGACCGCGCGTATATCGATGTTAGAGTGGCGGCCCGCATACCGTTCCCTGCCATCATGGCACTCCATAGCAAACGCGTCTCAACCTCTGTCCTCAGGCTGAAAAAGAAATCGACAGCTGCGTCTACCGTGGGTGCGCCTGCGCAGCACAATCAGTCGAGCAGGAAAGGGAAAAAGGCGTGGAGGAAGAACGTCGACATCGAAGATCTTGAGGAGACGCTCGAGGCTCTTCGCGACGAAGAACGCACGCTAGGGTGCGTTTATTTTCTCCCCATCACTGTTGACTTTAAGTTACGATTTGTTCATAGGTCAACATTACAGAAAAGGACAGACAGCGAGCTGTTCGTCGTCGATACCAAAGGCGACGACAAAGGCACGACGGCTTCTCACTTTTCTCACGCTTCCACCTTATAATCCTTCCCCCCCTCTGTTTCTCAGTTCGCAAGTCTCTCCCGCGCTTCTCTCGTGCCTCCCTGAGGTCACATCAAATAATCACCCATCGTTCTGCGGTCCCTGCAGTCTACGCGAGACCTCGAAAGTCTCTCGTGAGTGCCCGCGATAAAGAGCGGCTGCTCAGGATCGCGCGGAAGGACCGCAGGGGCCCGCTAAACAGCATCGTGGACCCTTCTCAACCTGGTGCAGGAAGCGCTCTTCTCGAACTCTCCGAAGCCGTGAAAAAAAGCGGGCAATACGACGTGTGGTCTGCAGAGACGGCGCTGAACGCCGGGGCCAAAGTCAAAGTGCGCGCCGCTCCCCCCCCCCCCAACGTCCGCAGTCCTTATGCTGATAATCTGTGCACAGGCGCCAGATGTCCCCCATCCACGCACCGCGATCGCTCTGCCCGCAGTTCCCGCCCCACATGCCGGAACGTCGTACAATCCACCGGAAGCTGCCCACACCACGCTCCTCCTCGCCGCGCACGAAGCCGAACTGCGCCGCGTACAGGAAGCAGAGGCGCTCGAGGCCACAAAGCTGCGCATTCTCGGCGCACGGAACGCAGACGGCGGCGAGGGAGGCGCGCGGGGTATGCTGATAGACAAGCCGGGAGACGACCCCGCCGAGGATCGGTCGGAGCGGGAGCCCGAGAGCACCAACGCTGTGAAACATAACACGGCGGTGCCGCTGCGCAAGACGAAACAGCAGAGACGAAAAGCGGAAAAGTTGCGCGCCGAGGTATGCCCAACTTACTCCGAGCCGCCTCGCTTATCAACAATCCATCCTATGGTAGAAACACGCCCTCGTGGAACGTACGCTGCGTAAACGGCTGCACGCGTCCGTTGACTCCGCCAAGTCCCTACGCAAAGCCGCAGACAAGACTCGAGCAGCTCGTGCCCGGGCCGCAGAAGAACGGCGTGTAAAGCGGGAGGCGCTCCTCGCGCAAAGTGGTCTTGCAGGGCAGAAACTAGGCAAACACGTAGTGCGCGAGGGGGAAGTGGACGTGCAGCTCGGCGAGGAGCTCAGCGAGAGCCTGCGTGGCCTTCAGGTGTGTTGTGCAGTACCGCTGGATCTGTCGTACGTCAGTTGACGTCGTGTTGTCTTGGTGGTAGCCTACTGGCAATTTGTTCCGGGATCGGTATTTGAGCATGCAGCACCGAGCGCTGGTCGAACCGCGCGGTCCCGTATTGTGCGTGATCTCCATCCTTTGTTGCCCTCGTTCGCTTACCGGAATATCCGACGACACAGACCGAAAAAGCAAAAGCAGATGGTGGAATACGAAAAGCATGCGTGGAAGCGGTTTTCCTGAGCTTTCTGCTCCTCTCTCCGTACCACCAACGGCAACGCATTTACTGTATTTCGCTCATCGGTCTCACACTTGTCTAATAAATGAAGCCCAGTATATACCACGGAACGTCTGCGCATGGGGTTATTGTTCCACTGTATCTTACACTGCCTAGAAGCAGAGGCAGGCTCGATTATTCGTAGCATGAGGTTCATTAAAGCGTTCAAGCGCCGATAGTGTATCCATCTGATCTGAGGTCCGTCACTGGTCCGTCCCCAAGCCCGAATGCTCCCCACCGTCGACTAGTGATTCTTGAAGCTCCTATCATGCTTAACCTCAACAGCGTGCGCCGATTTTGACTTTTCTGGCACCTCCTCCCAGATGGGGTCGACATCAGGACCGTCGAGGTCACCGGCTCCGTCCCAGCCCCAACACCACACTACACACGGGGTTCAGCAAGAAAAACTGATGTGGAGGGGAAGGGATTTTACGCACCGTGAGGGGGACCAGGCACAAAGTCGATGGGTTCGCCTTCCTCTTCCGTGAAGAGGCGGTCGTGAGGACCAAACCATGAACGATCCTGGGGATCTGTGCGTGGGTTGTCAGGGAGCCCGCCGAGGCGGACGTAGCCGCGAATCGTCGTCAAGTTGCGCCGCGGCGGGTGTATGATGTCAAAAACTTTCTGCAAGCGCATCCGTTAGTGCGGCCAACGGTCAACGGAGGATACGTACCCGATCGTATGCGAGCTTTACGCGAGGCACCATGAGGATGCGCCCGTACCCGGCCTCCCAATAGTCGTTGCAGATGAGAGAACACTCGCTGGCGGAGCACTCGCCATCGGCGATGCGTGCCATCCGGAAGCGGACGTGCTTAGGCTGGTAGAAGGGCGCAGGGTCGAGGATGGCGACGCCGTTCCAGCAGGACTGGACCTGGATAGGCAGGTGCTGCTGGAAGCGAACAGACGAGGTGCCATGGTGGAAAATATCCTCGAAAGGAGCGTTTTCGAGAGCGGTACCGTTGATGTCACGCGCGACCCAATTATCATAGAAGACCGGAGCACCCTAAGCACCTGAAATCAGTTTGTGAAGAGTGGGATAGAAAAAGATGGACGCACGAGCTCATCATGGTACATGTAATCTGCGGCGCAGGTAATGCCGGCATTATTCAAACGACTTTGGAAGATAAGCTCGAGAAGGTCGTCGATGCATGGAAGGATATCGTTCATGAACACGATGGTATCAAAGTACTCGTTCTGATCGTCTCGCAGCTCGTGGAGGGGCACAAAGGCGGCGTTTCGAACTTCGGCGAGATACTCGATGCGGTGATTGAACGCGCCGCGTGTGCGCTGAGATGTGCGAATGGTAACCCGCAGACCGACGGAGCGAGCGAGAGCATCAAAAATGCGGAGGAGAGCCTTTGTCTGGTCGGTGGAGCCGTTCTCGTAGATGGACACGAATACGTTGTGGTAACCCAGGACGGCGGCAACGCGGAAGAGGGTGGCGAAGATGTCTGGAATCACGTCGAAGGAATTGTATAGGTTGATGGCAAAAAAATATTTGTGCTCTCCGCCGGAGAGGTCGCGCCTATGACTGTAGTACGACGCCTCTTCCTGGCTCGGGCGGGGGATTGGGTCGAGACCGCCGAGGCCGAGATCAAAGAGCCAAGACTTGGACGGAGGCGGGTTGTGGCCAATGAGGGGGGCATAGCGTTCGCGCGCTTGCTGTACGTACAGGGGGTTAAGATTCCGTGTGCACTCGCGCGTATAATGGGGCGAAAGTGTGCTGAGGATATCCAGAACGCGTCGCCGCTGTGCGGTGGTGGGAGGAGCCTGGCGAGAGGAGGTTGGACGGGGTGAGTTGTGTATAGGCGCGTGTCCGCTACCGCGCCATGAGGTGGAATAATTAGAGTGATACGAGAAGGAGATGAGCCTTGTGAGCAGTGCGCCGATGATGATACCGAAGATGATGGCGACAGGGTGTGGGTACACGCCGATACATCCTCGCTGGCTGCATGGCCGTGGTCGTTGGAGACTAAGAGATAAAAAGCGGGCGCCTCGCTGGCCACGCGGGATTCGGGGACACCCCCGAGGAGTTTGTTGCTCTTCTACGCCGTCATGTCCTCCTCCTCACCGAGCCCGCCCCCCTCGCAGCTTTTCCCTCCTTCAAAGTCTGACCCTTCCCCGCTCATGCAACGCCGAACCGCGAAAAGCTCAGCCTTCATCGCTCCGCCGACACCAGGTCTGCCCCCATCTGCCATCCTCTCCTCTGCAGACAAACCACCCTCTCGGCTGAACCAACGTACATTCGGCCTACCAAATCGTATCTGGCTCATCCTTGCGCTCTTTCTTTCCGTGGTCTTTTTTACCCGCCTAATTCTCCCCTCCAACTCTTCCGACGCCGCCTACTACCTGCGCAATCACCCTTCACAGTACTCGGCGGGCCTGCACCCGATAAATTATCTCAATCTCTCGGACGCCGACAACGAAGCTGCACAGAACCCGTTTCCCTTCTGTCCCACTTTCGGAAAAAGCGATGTTCTCGCCGAAAAATACGGCGCCCTGGCAGTTTCAAAGAGCTGGCTCCACTTGGGCAGCGGCGCCCGAGTTCAGCAGGTCATCCACAAGGCCCTTCTTGGCCAACCCGTCACCATCAGCGTAATTGGTGGTTCTAGTGAGCGCCTCTCCCCCTTTTGAGTATTGTCCTCGTTCGTGACAGATATCTAGTCTCTTCGTGCCACGGTGCGGGCGATGACCCAATCTCTTCAGACTGCTATCCTTCTCGTTTCTTCACCTGGTGGAACTCCATCTTCCCTCACCCAGCCTCAGAGCTTACCAACGGCGCAATTCGGCGCACCAACTCTGAGTACTTCTCCTTCTGCAGCGCACATCATCTACCAGACTATACCGATCTCGTGATCCTCGAGCTAGATACCGATGACAAGGCGTACGTCACGTTCCCCATTTCGGTCGGGGTAGATTGCCCGCTGATAATCCGTTTTAGCGACCGTCAGACACTCGACAACTTTGAGTTGCTCGTACGATCCATCCTTCTGCGGCCAGACTCACCCGCCGTCGTCGTCCTCGGCCACTTTTCACCCCAAGTGCATGAACAAAACGGGTTTGCTGGGCCTGACCACTGGCACAGCGTCGTCTCCCAGTTCTACGACGTACCCCACATCAGGTACCCCACTATCTCCCTGACGTCACGCCCTACTTTACGCTCACACACGCTGTCACTCCTAGCTCAAAAGCCGCGCTATACCCGTCCTACATCACTTCGCCCAACTCCATCTCCAGGTATTACGCCGACCCTATCCTAGCCAATGCCGCCGGCCACGGCCTCCTCGCCGACATCCTCATCGCGTACATTCAATCTCAGGTTTGCGTCGCATGGAGTGCCGCCCGGGGCTCCGGTGCAGCCCTGCCCATATATTACACGCTCGGCGTGCAGGCCGGCACCCCGCCCAAAGACGCGACAGGATTGTTCGGTGGCAAAGGTCCCCGCAAAGGTGCAGCCCCCGCCGCTGGTGCCGCTGCCCTTGCCGACCCGGACGCGCCGCGACCACGAGCCGCAACGGGCCATGGCGGCGTCAGCCTCCAGGTGCCCTGCCTCGCGGATCGGGTCCCGGCCGTCGGACATGTCCCCGCGCGTGTACGAGGAGATCGCGCCGGCATGCGTGTCCGCCAACGACCTGGTGAACCCCCTCCCGCCGTCGCTCTTCTATGGCTCCGGCTGGAACGCGCACCACCCGCCGCAGACGAGCGTCCCCGTGACGAGCAGCGCGTCGCACTATTGGTACAGCACGCTCCCGACGAGCCGCCTGCGCGTGCCGCTCAGCGTCGGCGCGGGCGATATTGGCATTTATTATGTGCGCGAGCCACGCTCGGTGCTCGGCGCCGAGGGTAGTAGCGCGATCGACTGCTGGGTAGACGACAACTACACCGGAAAGGTCACCATCGACAATGAAGCTGACACCGACGACGAGGAAGCTACGTGAGTGCTATCTGTCGTCCGCCTTTATCCCGCGCGCTAATTGGACGCGAAAACAAAGGTTGCAGCTAATTGACCACAATGTGGCAAGGGGTTCACACTATGTCGAGTGCGTGCTGCTTGGCTCGGAAGGCGCCAGCGTCCCGCCATTCAAAATTATTGGCATATTTGCGACGTGATTGCTTTGGGACAGAATTCTTCATCTAGACATTGTACATTCTCACCGGGGTTATCTGCACAGTGGTGTAATGGTCCTTATATTTTACCCCCGTTTGACCTGTACATAGCAGGGTTATTAGGGTAGATCGGAACAGAATTTGGCTATTGATCCGTTCATCGAGTTATACCCCCGAAATGAACAAGTGGCATATCAGAAATACAGCTGGCGAGGGAATGATAGACCCAAACGCACTCACCCTCCACACTTTGTTCTGTTTACTTTTGGAGCTGGGCAAATAACAGGCCGAGCAGTGGCCGAGCCTAACATATCATATTGCTGTTACAGTACTATAGTACACACCGGATTGCCAATGGCGATCTGACTGAGTCACTGTCTGCGCTTGCAAAATGACACGCCGACATACCGATCAAACTGTTAATGAGCAGCTTGTGGTCAACTATACCTCAACTCCAGTACTACCACATCCATAATTCAGATAAAAAAATATTGAAAATTCGATTATACTGAGTGGCACTGGCAGTACATTATGCATCACAGCGATGAGGATCGAGAGCTCCACACAGCTATTCATTTCCTTGTTTGTTCCACTCCGAACAATCGTGGCGCGTGAGTGTGTTTGGGTCTATCATTCCCTTGCTAGCTGTATGAATGGCAGCCTCTTGTGCGGGCTCGGTTACAAGTGCGACACACCATACGGATGAGAGTGCAAGGTGATGCAATTTTGTTTGGACAAGACATACGGGTAGTACATGAGGAACAACCAGCCACCGGACACTCATTCCGCGTCTACGGTCACCGTCCCGAGACCCTGCAAGTTTGTTATGTTACTACCGGTATTCCGAAGAACGAGGACGCTAAAAGCCCTACCTTGAATGACGCCGTCGGGACGTGTGTTGCGTAGGTGTAAAGCTTCTCCTTGGCGTTCTCCTCGTCATTACGTTTCCCTGTGTACTGTGGTGTCAGTACGAGGCATTCGCAGTGGAGATGGAATTCGAGTGAGGGACTTACGTTCAAGTTTAACACGAATTCTGTGGGGAACAGCTCTTGATTCCCCGCGACCAAAGGGCTTGGTTGAGCTTTGGGTCGATCCGTACATCACTAGTGCCCATCTCCCTTTGGGCAAATGCGACGACGGATTTCACCGCGGTGGGAGCACGCTTCTTGAACGAACGGCCGTGCACATACTTGTGAAGGTGTATGGTGAATTCGCGTGTCACGACGTCCTGAAGTGCGGACCGTGTTTTTCCCTGTACGATGATGGGTGAGTTGTGCCGCTGAGTGCAAGAACGAGCAAAAGCTGAGTACCTTGGTGTTTTTCTAGGTACGCCGGTGTCAAAATAGAGAATACTAGCATGCAAGGGATTGAACACTTACGGCCATAGTTGCTTGGATGACTTTATCAGAACGGAGTCTGCGCGAGTGTCTGTTAGGTTCGAGTGGCTGACTCAGAACTTCACAGTTCATCGCGGCAAACACCGAAAGGAAGGGGGAATACCAAATACGGAATTCTTATTGTTCCGCGTTTGTTTGTTTTCCGGTAAAGGCAATCCCTTTGTATCCTCGCTGGTGCACTCCTTTCATCATTGGTTCGCTGACTGGGGTTGCCGAATATCAATTCACTAGCCTGGCTTCACGGCAAAGACTCGGGATCCCCTGACTTTTGAGGTGTCAAATGTTCTAGACGCTCTTCACGTGGGCCCGTAAGCACACGGTCCTCGTACCTTTCTGTGATTTGATGGAAACTTCTTTTCCCCATACTATCTTTGCGCTCATGTATAAAATCACCGTTCGTTTCGAGCTTTTCCTCCCAGCTGCCTCAGCCCTTGCCACGTCTCTTACCCCGCCCCAATAACCACAGTCCACCATGCGCGCCTTCCTTGGCCTCTTCATCGCTGCTGCCGTGTCTGCAGTTTCTGGATCCTACCTGCTTTCTCCTCGTCAGACGAGTCCCTACCCGCGTACGTACCATGCCCGCCTCCATTTTTCTCCTCCTGACACGCCCTCTTAGAATGTGCACTGGACTGTTTAGCAGTCGCTGACCTTGGCAGCTGCCTGGCCGGAGAGGTCGAGTGCTTGTGCAAAAATAACACCTTCATCGTTTCCACGACCCAGTGCTTTGAGGCCAAATGCAGTGCCAGCGACCTCGCAACGTCTGAGAGCATTGCCCAGCAGTCCTGTGCGGCAGCAGTATGTCCTCCCTTCGATCCCACCGATGCATGAAAGAGCTGCTGACATGACTGATTTAGGGTGTCACTCTGACCTCCTCTATCCCGCCAGCTACATCAACAGCAACATCTCCAGCCACTAAACCTTCCTCCACCTCCTCTTCGTCTAGCCCCAGTCCGTCCGCTAGCACCTCTTCAAATTCCAATAGCGCTGCTTCAAATGCGGTCAATATTATTGGTGGCGTTGTTGCCCTGGGCTTGACAGCTCTCATGCTTTGATTGGCATTATTTCGTTCTCGATCACTTCGATATCTCCTATGGGGTCACTGTCTTATTTTTTATCTGTATTTTTTTTTTTCTTCATTCGTGCCTTTCCACGTACCTGGGCTGTATCCCTTCAAGATGAAAACGGAACAAGACTCCGCTGCTACACTGGATGTGCTCCGAGGTTCACATCATCGACTTACACTCATTCACTATATACCAATATCGCACACCTTCGTTCCTCCTAGAGACTTCACTTGCAACTCAAATATAGCATAGTTTTTTTGCCTTGGTCTCATTTCGTGTCCGTCATCCGTTTCTGTGAGCACGCATCAGATACATTCGACGTCAACACAACTCTGAATGACGGGCGGACACATAAAACACGGCGTACTGTATACGAAAGACGACGGTGTTACCAATCGCCGTAAAGGCACGGTCGACCGTAATCTAAACAAGCAACGGTAAAGAACCAAGACCGGTCACCAAACACTCCGCTGGGGCGGGCTGATACCCACGCGCTGCTTCACGGCAGCTGGCGCTAGAACCGCTGGGAATGAGATGGGCATATCTATTCACCATAGCGATAGCCTGACGGCATGTCTGACATGCAGGGCGGGCGGAGCCCGTCGTTCTTTCGAGAAAGCATCGGGGACCCCGTGAGATTGTCGTCGCCTCAGTAAATTCTGCGACTGATCAAATATACTTTTCGGGTATTTCGGCTTGAATGTCATCGTCTTTCGGTGTCGACGTCGTTACGTTGGCCTAGTTAGAGCGCTCCAGAGTCCAGAAGCGTGCATCTAGACATCGTGTCACGAAGGCAAGTTCGCGACGGGGACGGTCAATCTGAAGAAATAGTAGTGGTCAGGTCCAGGACGTTGTCCACCGAATTTGGGCGATTGTGAAGGACAGCTGCTGGAGCTATCGTTGCTAATGGCACAGACACAAGGCGCTGGGACATCAATATATGGGCTATGTTGACCAATAGTCGCATGATGACATCGTGTTGGGGGTGAGGCCAGGCCGCATCGATACAAATTCCCACTTCGATCCACAGTCCACAATAGTGCAGTGTGCACTGACCTTTCATCACTTCATCACTGAAAGGGCCCCTAGTGCCACTGCTGTCGTTCATATAACTCCACGTCCACTGATCACAGCCATACTACTCCTGACTCTTGAGACATCATTCTTCCCACCCACACTATGAGCAACGCGGCAGGTGAGCCTAACCCCTCCACCAAACGTCGTGAGGGTTCCAAAACAACTTACTCTCGTACTAGACCACCCGGCCCCATATGCATATGTGAACCGAGTGACAAAACAAAGTCTACGATCAGCTGTTCTTCCACGTATGTTCACCCGCTGCGCTTGTATCGCCTGATTCTCAGCTCAACGGCCTCAACCCCTGTGGCATATAGTTGCGTCCCTCGGGGCCATCTGGACCCTTATATCGTAAGAAATCCAGCCGTACCTTATATCTTATGAGAAGCTCACTAGACTTGGCGTATTTCTGCGACCGAAGTGCGGTGAGTTGGCGCCCTTGGCATTCTGGTGAAGAACGTGCGATTGACGGACACCTTGATCAGATCTCGCTCTTCCAAGAGCTCAGTACGGATCGGGCGCGTAAGTCCCTGCCCGCTTTCTTTCGATGCGGCACCTTTGAGCTTTTGCCTCCCAGAGCATGAGAAGAGGCTCGCCACGTTCGCAATCGTGCTTGGCTCATTGTATACGGGAACATGCGCCATATTCATATTCGGCATTGCCGCAGCTGTTACCGTATGTCCATCCGTTGAAAGCGGTTGTCTCTTGTTCATTCCGTTGAGCAGAGACGTCTCGCCCTAATTCGCATCTTCTCTTTCCTGGCCATTGCGGCCACCGTCATCGTGATTGCAGCCGGCCTGTTACGCACGATTGTCCATTTTATGCTGAAGGTTTGTACTTGGTGTTACTGCCGTTTCGTTGGCTGATAATTATCATACAGAATGACCTGATTTCCGAATGTACTGAGCTCGCTCAAGGCGCGGACGTGGTTTTCCGATGGGGTATCTGGTCCGCAGATCCCAGGGACAACCTCACAAGAGATGAGGCTGCCAAATGTTCGTCACTTTTGATGTATGTCACCGTCAAAGCCATAGCTCACTCCGTTTTCAGTCTGCAAGAGGGCCTGGAATCACGACTCGTTCTCGGAGATAGCCTGGCTCATTGGCGAGATCGGTGCGTAGCTTCTACCTTCTCTTCACAGATGTCCTAACAAGTTTGCGCAGCCCTCATGTCCTTATTCTCCGTTATCGCCTTTTCTTATGCTCAGCAAGAGTCGGCCCTCGTCTCTGGCGCTAGACGCGAGCGCCTTCCCGCGTCGTACGCTCCTGCGTATGGTGCAGGCCCTGGATACGCGGCGGCTGACGAGAGCAATCTAAATCTACCCGAGGTGCAATACAACCAATCCTACGCCCCGCCTCCCGGTCCCCCGCCTCCTTTCGACAGGAGTCTGCCAGCGTATGGTGGCGACGAGAATGACAAAAAGGATCTCGACCCGGTGAAGACCGTAGATGATCCGTTTGCTGACTTCGAGGATCACCCACGTCGCTGAGACCGTCGGGAGATTTGCGAGCGATACGAGCTATGGGTGACCCTGAAATGGTTATATGTACTCATTTTGTCTGCTACTCACGTATTTCCGTCGAAAACAACCATTTTTATTAATTGAGTGGGAGATCATTGGGAGTGTCTGTCCTAAGTGCGATCAAGTCAACCAGCGGCTTGTGTCCTCTCAAGTCTCTTATTCACGGCCACTGGTTGGCCGCTCGCAGGATGCGCAAGGTCCGCGAGCCGTGCCTCGCGCATGCGCAGCAACAACTGGGTCAAGAAAGCCGGCGTGACGACGTCGTCCCCGCCGCTGTGTTCCCCCGCGCCGTTCCCACCGAGCCCAGACTCGGGCGGCGTGTCGGAGTAGCGTCCCCAGAGCGTGTAGAGCGACAGGATCTCCTGCGCGATCATCGCGACCGTGGGGAGGGACACGCGGAGGCCCGCCATGAAGCCGACAAAGTCCTGCTGCTGCGCAGGCGCAGACTTGCGGTGCGCGCTGCCGGAGGTCGTGCGCGAGGAGCGGCGCGGAGGGGGCACGGGCGCGCCTTGCGCCTGGATCGCCTCGCGCGTCTTGTCGTTCAGCACGAGCGTGAGGTAGATCGCCGCGATGGCGATCATGTGCGGTGGGTAGAGGAGACAGATCTCCGAGCGGTACGTGTCGTTGATGATGAACCTGGAGACGACGGTTGGTCGTGGAAGGTGCAGTTTGTTGTTGTTGTTGGTGGAACGTACCATGCGGTCTGCAGCGGCCCTTCTTCGAGCTCGAGTCTCCCCTCGCCGGTGCCCCAGTATCGCGGACCACTGTCGATCCCGACGCCGACTTCCCCCGCTTCGGTGTCGAGCGCACAGGCCGACTCTCGCCCGCACAGAGTAAGGAGCGTGCGGTACGGATGGAACACGACCAGGTCACACTCGAGGTCGCTCACGAGATAAAACTCCATCTCCGCGAGTTTCGAGTTGTCCGAGGGAAAATTCTTGACGCCGTAACCCTCCTCTGCTCGCGCGGGGTTGAGCTAGTGTGTGTGTGTGTGGAGATAAGAAGGCAGGCACCACGTACGGCTGAACATGAGGCGCGATTCGGAGACGACGTTCTTTATGTGGACCGGGGATTCTTCTGCCTTTGCGGCGACGTAGCAGCAGGCAGCTATCACGATAAAAGGGTCCGTCTCGCAATACAGGTTTTTGACGTAGAATCGCCTGAAAAAGACCGTCGCGGTCGCAATGACCCTTTGCCGCAGGGACAATTTTTTGCCCAACATCCCAATGACTGCCACCGTGCGTGAGTATCCGTTCGTAGGGTGAGTCGAGGTGGCGCACGATTCGCGAAATAAATGTTCAGCAAGTCGATGTGGTCCGGAGAATGGACATATTGAAGGTCTTCAGCACGAGCCTGCTTGAGCGTAGCACGATCTACAATCCAGCGTTTGCTACGAAAGCGTGTTTTATCCGAAGATCGAGTAATAGGTACAGGAACCTACTTGTGCGAGCTTGCCCAGAAGTCGGTGGCCATCGAAGCATGACGATGCGGAAAGCGGACGAACGTGGTCTGTGGTGTTTGGTGTTTGACGCCCTCGATCCACCACCACCACACAATATGCCCACGACTAAACCAACAGGCACCACGAAAGCGTAATCGAAAGCGCAAGCGCCGCTTGGCCTCGTCCTCGTCTTCATCCTCGTCCTCAGATTCCGCCTCAGTCGGATGAAACACCCGGTCAAAAAGGCGCCTCTCAAAAAACAGGCTACGCCATCTTCAGCCGAGGAGCCATCCTCGTCCTCATCTTCGCCTTCGTCATCAGATTCGGAAGACGATGCACTTCACGAGTCCAATGCACTACCAGCTGTTTCTCGGGTTCCCTTCGTGAAAACCCAGGGCTCCGAGCGCGTCAAGGCCCGATCTCCTTCTCCTTCTCCACCGCCTGTCGACCTGCCACCATTCTTACCTTCAGAAGGGTCCAGTAGTCGAGCCGAAGAGGAGCAGGCTCTGCGCAACCGATTCCGACAATTTTGGATGGCGTCCGTGGCGGATGCGTTCAGTGACGATCTTGAGCGAATTCGCAAGGTGCGGCATTATTTGTGCGCACGTTTTTTTTTTTGCCCATCATGCCAATCTGAAGGAACCGAGCATGACCAAATCACGCCTTGCTCTGCTGATAGACTCTCTCGCTTCTGGCGGCGAGGTCTTCTCGTCGCACGCGGGCGAGCGAGGGGAAATGAGTGAGATGGAGGTTGTATTAAACAGCAATCATGACGACTAGACAGTAAAGCGAGTCTGTCCAGTGATACCGTTTCACCACTCCATCATATTGAAGGAGATCAAGTTGTACTGTAGAGTGTTCGCTACAAATGTTCGAGGCGCAGTTCAACGTGTGAATATATGAAATTAAAACCGTTATGCTGGCGCTATAGTGTAGTGGCTATCACAACGGATTCTGACTGCTTTGCTGATTTCCGTTAACCCAGGTTCGAACCCTGGTAGCGCCTTTCTTTTTCTCATGAAAACACAATAAGACGAAAATAGAACGAAGCATGGATGCCGAAAGAGGCAGCTCGTACGTGCAGCGCTTCCTTCATAACCACCACCACCTTCTGATAGTCGGCTTAATACAATAACGTCAAGGGCACCATTGACGCTACCATTCCGGGGTTAGCCATACGAATTCTCTCCCGTGGATCATTGTTACTACGGACACCAGCCCCACGTCGTTGGTTGTGTCAGGCGACTATTGAAAGCATACCCGCAAAACAAGTTCAAGCGATGTCTGAGGCAGTTGTATCAGCGGAGTCCAGTTCAGCACCGTCCAACCTTCTCGAATTCCTTCGGGTACAAAAATCCGGATATCTCCAGGCTTTAGAAAAGGGTGATACACAAAATGATCGATGGACGATTTCTTTAGGCAATGAGGCCGGCGGTATGCCTTGGCCATTGTTCCTGATGAAACGAGCTAATCTATTTGCAGATCTTGACTCGCTAGCAAGTGCCGTCGCCTATGCATGGTACGCTACCCACCATCTCGGGCAATCAACGGTGCCGCTTCTACAGACGCCTCGTGCCGACATCTCTCTCCGCGCGGAAAACCTGTATGCCCTTGATTTCAGTGGCGTGGATCCATTGCATCTACTCACGGGCGACGAACTTCCAACCAACGCGGGCCCCCGCGGAGAAATATGCATTAGTGGATCACAACACACTCACGGGACGATTCGCGGCTTATGAGAGAGTACGCGTCGTCGCGATCATAGACCATCACGAGGACGAGAAGCATCACCTTGATGCGTCGCCACGCATCATCGAAGTGCCCACGGGCTCGTGCTCATCGCTAGTTGCTCGACTGATAAAGAAGGAGTGGCCCGAGGGTATGAGCCGTGCGGTCGCCCGGCTGCTGCTGAGCGCTATCCTGATTGACACTGGCGGACTCAAGGCTGGCGGGAAGGCAGAGACCGCGGATCGGGAAGTCGCGCCATTTTTGCTCGAGAGAGCGGAGCTTACGAGCGAAGGTGTGGGCACCCTCGTAGACAACCAAGGAATGAAAGGGGTAAAGGAGCTTACGAAAACACTGGAAGCCAAGAAGGACAGCGTAGACCATCTCGGAGCGCGCGACCTGCTGCGGAGGGACTACAAAGAATACCGGTTCGTGCCGTCGTGGAATGCCGAGGGCACTCTCGTTGTCGGTTTGGCGAGCGTGCCGAGAGGTATCAAGGCGATCACCGGGGGTGACGAAAAGGGTGGAAAGGTGCTAGGTGCAGCATGCGTCGCGTGGCTACAAGAGAAGGGTCTGGATATGCTCGGCGTCTTAACGAGTTGGAAGGACAAGGGAAAGCATCGGAGAGAAATGGTGTGGGTTGTTCGGGACGACAAGGAGGCCAAACAACGACTGTGGAAAGGACTAGAGGGCAGTAAGGAGCTAAAACTGCAACGCAAGGAGGGGAAAAAGTATGTGGATGGAATGGAGTCGGGAGTGGGGAAAGGATTGAAAGTTCGGGTGTATGAACAGGGCAATGCCCACGCGACGAGAAAGGTGACTGCGCCGCTAATTAGGGTGATCGTTGAGGGACGAGAGTAGACTAGAACGGGTGCTAGTCTGTTGCTAGTCGGCTGTTAACTAGTTACGTGGACGTAATTAAATACGTAATAGCCTCTGAATTGCCTCCTTTAATCTTAGCTTAGCTCTCCCGTTCTCTCCTTTCCACCACCATCTCCTACCTCCTCTTTTCTCTCCTCTCATTCTTCTTCTCCTACGGTGCAACGTCCCGCTCATCCAGAATGGACGCACCGTCTCCCGCCATGGAGGATCCCGCTCCCACCGCAGCAACACCCTCGGGTACCGCTCCCCCCTCTTCCAATCAACAATCTTCGACGCCCAAATTCTCAAACGGACTGTCAGCCCCTTCCCTCTCCGCCCTTCCTTTTTGCTTTGTCTAATGCCACGCGTTTCTAGGCATATACGCTCGCGTATAACAGTCGTGTGCGCAGAGGTTCGTCGGCACGGTCTCGACTCGTCCCCGTTCTAATCATAGCCTAGTGCAAGCGTCTCAAGCTCAGGTGTGATAGACGTAATCCTTGCGGTTCCTGCGTAAAGCGGGACACCGTTCAACGCTGCCAATACACCGCCGCGGCGGCAGAGAAGATGTTTGTCCTCTATTACTGCAATCTTCTCCTCTCATTCTCATTCCCCACCCCCAGCGACGTCCAATCGCTGCACAATCGACTCCAAATAGTCGAGTCTCAGCTCGCACAGATCTTTGCGGGAGGGCTTCGTGTCCCGACCACAATTACCAGCACCTCCTCAGACAACTTCCCGTTCCCCCATAACGACCACATCATGCTCGCCGTTGGCAGCTCTGGGTCCTCTGTCACCGTCTCCCTTGACGACGTCGCCGCGCTTTGGCTAGAGCACCTAGAGTTCCCTCGTTCATATCCCGTCGAGACAAATACATCGTTTGCTCCCGGCTCCTCTTCGCCTTCTGCCCCTGTCAAACTAGAGCCCCTTTCAACCGAGCTAGCGATTCATGACGAGCCCGCGTTCCCAGCTATGGTTCCAGCATTCAGTATTTATTACCCTACATCCACCTCTCAGGCAGCTGTCACACCCTCTCTAGTTGCGTTGTTGCCCTCCGCTCCCACTATACGGTCTCGTATCGCCACAGCTGTCGAACAGACCATGAAGATGCGGCCGTGCTTCAATGTGAAGCATTTTCGTACTCGGACAGAGAGCATGTTTACCTGGGCTAAAGAGGAGGACGGGCGAGGCGCCGCTGGAACAAGTGCAAATAATGCAAACGCGAAGGCTGATCTAGCGAGGTCTATCTTCTTCCCGACTACTTGCGCGCAGACTCCCGTCACCCCGGGACCACGACCTGCTCCTACGTTGTCTTTCTTTGCATCTGTCTCGGTCGCATATGCTCTGGGTGTTTTAGTATGCAAGGAAAACGAGACAACCAGCGACATTGATACTCAAAAGGCGGGCGTAGCGTCGAAAAATCCTCGTCTGGAGGATAACCGTGCTACTTCTTCCCAAAAAGCTGCTGCGTGGAACAAGTACTCTGCTTCGGGACTATTTGCGTTGTCAAGACAAGCTATGACCGCTTTTGAGATGGTGCATACATACGACCTGGACGCAGTGATCACGTACCTTTTGCAGATCATCTACTTGCTCCATGATAGCCGGTCTCGCGTCGCACATTTTCTTTATCCGCTTTTGGGGAAAGTGATCCATATTGGCCAGATGATGGGCCTTTCTACGGATCCTGACGAGTTCCCTGGCAAGTACAACCTCTTCGAAGCTGAGCAACGGAGACGTATTTGGTGGGATATTTATTATTACGATGTGTAGGTTGCTTCACGTCCTGCTTGTTCATGACCTCACAACCCTGATTTGCAGCTTTGTCTCCGACGCCATTGGTCAGGCACCTTCCATACAAGATGGGACGTTCACTACGAAGCTACCCGCTGATGTGGACGAGGAGCAATTCGGACTGCCCTCTACCTCTCTACCCCTACCCCTACCCCGTCGAGCCGGTGGTGATCCGACAGAAGTCGGCTTTGCTTACTTTATTCAGAAGTGTCGGTTCGTCCTTGTGCCCCTCTACACCCTATTCTGATTTCTCACGTATCCCCTAGTCTTGCGCAGCTTGTGAAGAGCGTAAAGAGACGTTATGTTCGCGACGCCCCCAACGACTCATCAGAGTCTTCGGTTGAGCGTGCGGAGCAACTCGAGTCTGAAGTCAAAAATTGGTTATCAGAACTCCCGAAAGCATTCCGCTTTGACACCAGCAATACCGACACTCCGTCGCCATCCTCTAAGGCTTCTGTCTCACCAAATCTCCAAGCCCAGCGTTGCGAGCTCGCGATCATCGCCAATCAGCTTATCTTGAAGGTCTTCCTCCCATACCTCAAGAATTGCAGTGTGCCATCCGCAGATGGCCTTCCTCGCCGTGTTGTATCAAGCGTCGTTGATGCTGGGCATACCATTCTTCAAGCCATGCGTATCCTCCACTCAACTTGGCGACACGCGCAGCCTGCTGCTTTCTTATTCTATTCTTTCGGCCGTACATTGTTCGACACGGCTGTGATGATGGCGTGTGCGGTCATTGCCCACCCATCAGGCGCGTCCTCTGGCGTGGCAATAACAGATGTCGCTGCGGCAATCGATATTATGCGGGATACGCGAACGGGTTCTGGGAGGAGGCCTAAACAAGATGATGGCAAAGAACTCTCCGAAGCCGTGAAAATCGTCACATTACTGAAGACAAAGGCAGAGGCGAAGCGTGCCGGGGAAGACATCGTGACCCACCCCCATTCGGCTATTGGTGCGAAGAGGAAGCGCGATGATTCTCCCGATCCCAACAGCTTCGCGAATGATTTCGAGCTACCTTACGTCGGTGTAGGCGTGAAGGCGTCGCATCAATCGACAGAGCCAATGGTCGAGACCACGCCTAAAGCGCCAATCTCGATGCCTAAACTCAAAGTCAAGCAACGCCCGGCTTCGACGATGATAGACTTGTCCAGTGCATCGGAAAGTTCCTCTCTTGCCGAGAGAGACGCAGGACAGGTTCCAATCCGTGGTCGTCCACGCACGGATTCCATCCTCCACCGCGGCTCTTCGTCGAAGAAGTACAACGCTCCTACCACAGCACCCACACATTCTCAATCTAGCACTCCCGCCCCAGACCAACCTGGTTTTCACCCTATGCCTGAACTCACCCGGCCCGAATCGCGTCCCCAAATGTGCACATCCGATTATGAGACCTCGATCTACACACCTACATCGTCATATGAGCCATCGCCTCATTTTTCCATGCCACCTTCCATGCCACCACCTCAAGCGGCACCTATGCACGCTAGTCCGAGCTACGCGAGCATTAGCGGGAGTGGGAGTTCATCCCAGTCGAGTCCGGCGTATTCACAGGCACCAATACCGTCACCACATCCGTATCGGCAGCCGGGACCAGAGCTCTACAGCGTACATGGCCCCACCACGCCCTCATACGACTCTCCAATGGCCGGTCTCAGCATGGGGGTAAGCGGGCCACAATCTCATCATGGTTCGGTGCCACCAGAGGAACCCCCTTACATGATGGCCTCGTCTGACCCCTGTGCGCGCCGATTGACCTTCTCTCATCAACAGAATGGGACTCTTGCGTTACAAAATCTCCCAACCTCCTTTGGCCCAGGTCCTCACGGTTTATTACCAGCCCCAGCATGGCAGCCCGACGATGGTCTACCCCCACGGCCAAGCGCAGGCGAGACATGGCCAGATTTTAGCAAATATAATTAATACCTTATTTTTCATCCACGCTTCCCCACTCATTGTTCTGAGGTCTCCACTATCCTTCGCACCATATTCATTCTTCTCATCCCTTCGCCTGCCTGTGCTGCTTGATGCATCTATTTTTTTTTTTTTCGTCTGGGCGGTCACTCATCACACACCACTATTCATCTCTGCTTTCACCTGTCTATATTTAACGTATTTTAGTGCCGGACATTGTATTCCCTACCCTCTGCCTCGTGTCCCCCCTCGCCCATGACCTTATGAGATGCCTGCCCATTTGTAGCCATGCTTCATGACATATAGATTCGCCCTCATGATTTTTCCGATGCGAATAGTAACACAAAAAGACGAGACAACAAACAACACGCAAGGGTAAGTGTGGTGGTGTACAACAGAAACACTAAGTATATCATCGTCATGAAGCGTCTACACGCCTGATCGTTCGCCTCTCCCGCTCCCCGACAACCCTCACCAGCCCCTCTGCCTCCATAGCGCTGATGACCTCCTTGAACTCGCCCGCGTCCAAGCGGATGCTACTCTGATTCGCAAGCTGCTGTATCGCGTCTGCCCAGCGAATGCCGCGCGACGCGGCGGATGCGGACGCGGCGAGGAGACCGAGGACCTCCTTGCGCATGTCCTCGCGGAGCCTGCGCTGCTGCTGTCCCGTGCCGGAATTGAGGAGGCCCATGTCGATCTTGCCCGTGGTGGGGTCGAGCGCGGACGCGCGGATCGCGTCGCGCATGAGGCGGTATGCCTCCTGCACGTCGCGCAGCTCCACGTGCGCGGAGAGGCGCATGCGCGCGTGCGCCTCCGCGAGACGGATCATCGACTCGAGCTGCCGCGTCGTCGCGGTGATGCGCTTCTCGGGCGCGGCCGCGCGGGGGTCGTCGCCGACGCTGCGGAGCTTCACGTATGACTGCACGAGCTCGTGCGAGGCCTCCTCGGTGATCACGGGGTGCACGCGCGAGCGGCCGTAGTTGATGTACGCGGACAGCTGATCTAGAGGCTAGGAAATTTATTTATTTATTTATTTTTTGAGTCAGCTGGGCATGCGCGCGAAGACACCCGGTTTGCATACTAGAATATCCTCGCCGCCGGTTTCTGGATTGTCTTCGATGTAGAGTGCGACGAGGTGCTGTGCGAGCTTGCGGTCGATGGCCTCGTTCACCTCGTCGAGGACGAGGTAGAGCAGGTCGAAGCGGGAGATGAGAGTCGGCGGAAGGTCGATGTTGCGGGTGATCGGCAGGTTGACGTCGTATTTGGAGCCCACGGGATTGGCGGCGGCGAGGACAGACGTGCGAGCGTTGAGGGTGGTTATAATCCCTGCCTTCGCTATCGAGACAGTTTGCTGTTCCTTGGGGGACGACGTCAGCGGAGGACTGGCTGATCCGAAAGATGCGTCTTTACCATAACTTCATGCAAGACACTACGCGTTGCTTCAGACATCTTATCAAACTCGTCAATACAGCAAACACCTCCGTCGCTCAAGACGAGTGCGCCACTGTAATAGGCAAGCTCAGAAATTACACGTCGACGCGAGGGGAACATTGTACCTTTCGAGCACAAGCTGTTTTGAATCGGGATCACGCGTAACATAAGCCGTCAGACCAACAGCCGAAGACCCCTTTCCCGAGGTGTAGACGCCTCTAGGCGCCAGCTTGTGGACGTACTATTGCGCAACGGCTTAGGAGGGGAAGTAGGGACCAGAGAGGGAAGGAGGAACTCGCCTGTAGTATTTGCGACTTGCTCGTTCCTGGATCTCCCACCAATAGCACGTTGATATCACCGCGATAGCGCGGGCCCCCACCGCCCCCACCTCTTGTGATGTTTTTGTTCGTGCCACCAAAGAGCTGAAGCAGAATGCCCTTCTTGACGTCGTCCATAGACCACACGCTCGGCGCCAGCGAGCGCGCCAAGATTTCGTAAATGTCCGGCCTCTCGCTGAGCTCCTTTACCTTCTGCTCCATCTCGGCCTTGCGCACGATCTGGCCCTCTTCTTCGTCCTGCTCCTCTTCGCCAACGCCACCCCCGACGCCGGGCAGGCGGTCTCCGCCGGCTGGCCGGGTCGACTTGTCGAACCCGAGCCGCGAGTCCTGCCCCAGCTTGACGTGCACGATGTCCAAGAAGGTTTTGAAGAGGCTCTTGATCGTCCGCCGACGCGGGTTCACGCGCACGGGAACGCTGCGGAATATGCCCGTGACGACGAGCCGGTCGCCTGGCTTGCTCACGTCCACAAGCTCGTCGTACGCGCTGAGGGAGACCGTGTGCGGCGTCTGTCCGTCCGGGACGGCGTCGGGCGTCTCCTGTAGCCGGATGACCTGCCGATCCGCGAACTCGCAGCGGTTGTGCACCAGCGACATGGTGCCAACGGACGCGCAGACGTCGCGGGGACACGCGGCGGGTTCGTCAATCTTGCCGCGGTCGATCTCGACCTGCACGGTGTGGTTGCAGGTGAGACAACGGAAGAAGGCGACCTTCATGTCGGGAATAACCGGCGTCGCCCGGATGACGAGCCCCTTGATGCAAACCAACTTGTCCGTATCTGGCGCCACTGCGTTAGCCTTGTCGCACACTACTGAAGGACAAGAGAGCGCATACCCTGCGGATTGAGGCTACGCATGTTGACCGCAGGTAAGCCAAACGGCCGAACTTTGTACACCTTGCTCATGATCTCCGCAATCTCCTCTTCGCCTTCTTGTCCCGCCATTCCCTCCACGCCTTCTGCCTGGTCTTCCTCGGCGAGCTCGAGCATGATGTCCTTCAGCACCTGGTCCATCGCAGGAATGACCTCCTGTGGGTATTTGACGAGTTGACCGTACAACTTGCGACTCGGAGGGAACGCGCGTAGATTTTCGCAGTCCAGGTTCAGGTTTGCTTCGCCAGTCAAGCGCATCCGCCTTAGATAATTCTCGTACTGCAACACCTCGACGGCCGCAGGAGACGCCGCGGCCTTGGTGGGCAGTCCAAGCGACCGGTCGTGCGCGATGCGATACTTGGGTTTGAAACCCTTGACGAACTCCCTGAACACCTTCATCGTATCCGCCAAATTGACTGTTGTACCCCAGATCGCGCGGATCTCGTCAGGCTCGTCCTCGGTAGCCTGTGCAGGCGCAGACAAAGGATGCATAGACGCGGGGAGTGAGTTCCTGTCTGCCTCCGAAGAGAGATTACCGTTCGTAGAACGCGCTCTGGCAGTGCGGGAACGTGTCGGTGTGAGGCTCAGAGCCGAGTGGATGTCTCCTCGTCTATTTTTGGGGGTCGCCAGTCCGGCAGGGCTCCTAGGGACGGAAATATATACACAGTTGGCTGGATGCTGGGGATGCACTCACGAGGGGAAGTCAAGAGGTTCAGAATCCATATTCGAACCCCCTGCGCTAGATCCCCTTTGTACGGGCGTTCTACGCGCATTCTGCGCAGGCGATGATGAGGATGGGAAGTGGGCGGGGCTGGATGAACCCGCTGAGAAAAGTAGTGGTCAAACGCAATGGTCGAGCTAAGATGTATATACTCACGAGCAAACAAAGGAGTTCTGTTTCTCCTTGGGGTACTGTACATACCAACGGCACGCCGAGCAACAGCGCCTCGAAGTGGTGTGCCTGCTTGCGTCGATGGAGTCCCTGCAAGAAATAGCGGGTCCGCACGAGGTGCCTGGCTCATCGACTGGCCTCCATCTTGCATAGGTGTCTGCGGGAGCTCGTCGTCGATTGCCATTGCGACATCGTCTGAAGATGGTATTGGGAGCGGTGAGGAGGACATGGATCTAAGTGGGAGAGCAATTAGCGCGTCAAAACGCGTGTTCGCGCGTGTCACATTGTGACAGAGCGTGCCCGAGTCACGGTCCCGTGGTGCGATTTCTTATATAATCTCTGGAGTCTGAAGTTCATCAATCAACTTACATAGGCTGGCTTATCTGCCAAATTCCTGGAGTCACGGGTACAGTACCTCGAGTGCAAGTGGTGGCGCAGAAGATGCGCTGGTTTTCTATCGAAAATTGCTAGAGGTGAACTCATCTAGTCCGGTGTGAGTTTTGCACCACGAAGCCTGTGTGGAAACGACAATACTCCGTCCTAAAGAGACTCGGAAGGACGCCGTTCGTCCCAGCGAAAGGCAGCCCGACTTCGGAAGAGCCGCAGCCTGAGCTAGTCGTACGAGACTCCAGGCCGGGCTACAGGATTTGGACGGCTAGTGTGTCGGATGATGATGAGAGAGGCGGAATAGATATCATATTCCGTCTGGCCACCGGCCACCACTTAATGATACCGTACAATTGAGCTCTTTAGCAACATCTCGCAATGTCTCAACACATACTGTGCCTACAAGCACGAAGGTAGCAAACTACTTTGGAATGGCCAACTTGCTAATAAGAGCACTCCCCGCTTGTACCTTCTCTTTCCAGTCCCTCTCAATTTCTGAAATATCCCAGGTGGCCGACAGATATCTGACGTATCAAAGCCGTCAGAACGTGAACTGCAGCATCATCGTGCATATATAACACTGACTTTCCGTTCAACCAGTCGAACCGACCAGAAGTAAGGTAGAGCATCGTTGCGGCTGGAAGTTGCAGCGTATCAAAGATAAGGTCATCAGGGTATACAACGCCCGCTTCTTCAGCCATCTGCGTCCTGATGGATCCCGGGTGCAGCGCAAAGACAGTCAACTTGGGATATTCTTCCAAAGAGTTGAGCCTGAGACATTTGAATGTCAAGTAAGCCTACGCACCAAGGGCGATGAATTCAACCAGGCGATTAATAGCATGTTTCGAAATAGCATAGTCGCTTGTATGTGGGATGCGGAGCAGCGCAGCATTAGAGGAGATGACCACGATACGCCCGCTCGTCTTCTCGAGCGCTGATAGCGAGGCCCTTTACCTCTATTAGGACCCGACCTCTGGAAAGAGAAGACGGCAAAAACAAACCGGACGGTATTGTAAACGCCTCGGATATTAACCTCGAATGTGTTCCACCACTGATCAGGGCCCTTGTCACCCAACTCTGCGGTCGCAAAGTTAGAACTGAGGCGGGTGTGCTTCTTCGTTAACCTACGTACTTTGGTTGAAATTACTCAGAGCACCTGCATTGGCAATGAGGACATCGAGCCGACCGAAACGCTCGACTGTGGCTTGTACTGCTGCTTCTGTGGCCTTGGGGTCTCGCACGTCAGTGGGCACAGCAAGTACCTGAGCGCCCGATACCGCCGCATGGATCACAGCAGCTGTCTTATCAAGAGTCTCTTGCGAACGCCCCGCGATAGCCAAGTTTGCGCCGGCCTTTGCGTAAGTGATGGCAGTTTCCTGTCCGATTCCACGAGATGCACCGGTGATGAGCACGACCTTGCCACGATATGTTTGATTTGCGAAAGCCTCTTTCGGGTCAATCGCCGAGTATATACTATAGAGAGGGTAAGAGAGTAAGTGAAATAGGAGATGAGGCGCGTGTATGAAGTAAACTAGAATTTACTCATGGCGATTCGTAACAGGGAGCGCTTCGTCGTAACCAACAACTGACTGGATCGGATCCATGAGGAAGGAACGAGATGATGGGGACCCGCCTGAGTCGGAGCCTTCTTATATGTCCGCTTTCTTCCCAGAATTTAAAAGAAACGCTTGGGCTGACTGAGCATTCAAGTTCCTGATCAAACGAGTCATCACAATTCGGTGATAATAATTTCGAGCGACGTTACGCTCGCAGGTAACCCCGATCGCTTGTGCTGGCACGGACCAGGCCAGAGAGCAAAATGAGAAGACGAAGAATTCAAGTGTTGGAGAAATAGGGGTACACACCCATGAACCTAAGCTGGAGCAATCATACATGAGCTCGGCCTCATAAAAGGAGACGGCCGAAAACATTGGTTGGGAGTCACAGAAGTGGTCGAATGGACGGTGGTCTGTGGGAGTCTTTATTCAGATGGTTGTCCAGACAAAGATCCATACGCGCTCTGTACTGCAACGAACCCACGCATGGGCGGCCGTTGCTTGGTTCAACGACGTGTATCGGGGCGTGACTACTATCATGACGACGCTGCGGCGGCAGGTGTGAACAGCAAGGATCAAGTCAAGGCGAGATAACTCAAGGTACTAACTTCCCAGGTTCCATGCCAGCAATCGGGGTTACAGCAGTTTATCTGTGAGCGTAACACCTACGTTGTTTGTCATTCTTAACACCGAAACACTATAAGCCATTCAATTGATAGAAGTCGTAGATTGTGATGACGAGCTTGATTGCTCGGTCAGCACGCGTTCCTTCACCAACAAGGTCATGAAAGTGAGAATTACATAAGGACGAGATTATCACAAACATGTACAAAGAGACAAAGACGAGTGAGATCCTATCTCCGAAGTCCACTGATCCTGTGATTCCTGTCTGCACAGAGGATTGACAAATTCCTGTATCGGAGAAATGCCGACAAAATCGTTTGTCCAAGTTCATCAATGCAACTAGAAAGAGTGCGACAGCAAGCATCGTGCTCAAAGCCCGGGTAGCCTGGCCCGTGACTTGCCTGCCTTTCTCGCGCCTCGTACTGTCCAGCACGCTCAATTACGCTCAACCATAACTTACTTATCATCTTCCATCATCTTCACGTCCCTGGCTTGTCTGAGTCACCCAATGAATGCATCGACCGTGCCGCACTTTTACGCTCCATCATTGCCTCCTTTTTGGGTTTCATTTTGTTTCTTACTGGGTCCATGTCCCTCACTGCTAGCTGGCCTCGGATGACGTCTATCTCCCCCCACGCCGCACCCCTCAAGTCCCCACCGTCCCCGCCTCTCCTGTATGCAAACCCGTGGCCGCTACCTGTACCCTTCACTACACGGGAGTCCACCGTCACCGTCACCGCCACCCCATCACGACGTGCAGGACCCGTCACGACACCATCACAACATGGCATGCAAGCCCCCACTTCAAGCCCCCACAAAGCCACGACGTGCAAATCCTGCTATAACATCAGCTTAACACAGCGCACAAGTCTCGCCACGACGACGACGGAGGCCACCGTCAACAGCAGCAATACAGTGACGACAGCAACACGCAACCGTGACGGAACAACACCCATAACCACAACGGAGCGACCATGACCACGACCACAGCAATGCAAGGCGACGAACAGCGCAGGCAGTGTTAACACAACTACGCACCCACACCCGCAACAACGGAAGGCGACGGAATGTCGTTGGCCGCAATACTGACTCCCTTTACTTACTCAGCGTAGCTATGTTGAAAAAGAATATATTTTGTTGCCCCATTTCTCGTCTTTCCTTTTCACCTTTGGCTGTCATTTCGATCTCCAAAAGGCCCAGTGACAGACGCAGTTGAAAAACCCTAACAAAATAGACACAATTTCCCACGCGACGGCTTCAAGGTCATAGTCGACGCTTGGTCTCTGGTCATACACAAAAAAATACCCGTCGACCGAAGAAGGACAGTCCGGACCCTATCGCGCGGGAGATATACGACCCTGGAACAGTGAAGAGGGGCTCTTTGGGGGTGTTGCCGCATGGACGATTCACGTGACTCTGCCACGTTCGTTGCGAGGAGTGTGCCTCGGTGTGCGTCTCGGGTGGCGATGTCAATTGTCTCGGGCTCGGGCATGTTTCTGAAAAGTCGAACAGGTCTCCAGGCGAAACTCTCTAGCAACGCATACAACCCTAAATGGGCTACGCGAAGGTGAAGCATCAAATAGTCAAGGCTGGACAGTTGACGTCTTTCGGACCGAAATGAATGGATCGGCAGCCTGGACCTCCTGCTAATGGGAGGCTCTGTCGGCCACACGTGCGTGACTGGCCAATGGTGACGCGCCATTTTGGTCGTCTGCTCAACGATTCAATAACGCACGTTTTTGAGGGCACACGAGCACAATATGCTCATCATCAATTCGAGAACTCGTTATCTTCTCGTCTGACCTGTACTCTACTCCTTTCTCACTTCCCCTCTCCCACTTTCTTTCCTCCGCTCCCCTCCCTCCGCATTCCCCGTATCTACCACATCGAATGGACACCTCTCGGAAAGATATCCTCTCGTACGCTGCCAGCTGTAACCCCCCACGTCGGGCCAAACGACCAAGTACCGGCGGTAATACCCCAGCACTCGAAGAACGAGCCAGTCACCCCCTCCTTACACTACCTCCGGCTGTGGTTGCTCTCTCCGCGGATGTCATAACTCAAGCGGACGACGATGGCTTCACAACAGCTGATGTCCCTCAGCCAAAGCGTCGTGGGCGCAAACCCAGCAGTTTATCACGTGCTGCCCGAGAGTCTATGCGTCGTCAAAATCATTCTCGCATAGAGAAGGCCAGACGTACCAAGATAAACGAAGCTCTAGCGATGCTTCGAGATCTTGTACCCGCGGATGCGGGACGGAAACCCTCTGTCGACGAGGACGACAGTGTGGACGAGGACGATGAGGACGACGAGTTCGGATCTGGATCTGGGAAGAAGCCTGCTGCCAACGGCGGAAAGCAGAGGCAAGAAAAAGAGTTCAAGCTCGAGATCCTCGAGAAGGCAGTGGCATACGTTCAGGAGTTGCAGGAAAAAGTCCGCATACTTGAGGTCCGAGGCTGTGTCCGATGTTCCGACACGGACATGGCTGCCCCAATCTATCACCTGAAGCGCAAACGCGACGAACTCCCGTCGAATGAAGACCACGACTCCCACTCCTCTGCGGATCTCGTGGAAAGGCCTCCTAAGCGTCTCATAGCCACGCTTCCCGTTCCCCCTCCCATTTTACCCCCTTCCAACACACGTCTTCCTTCCATTTCATCCTGGCTCCCCAAATCTGTCGATTCTGTTCTTCCCGAGGCTCGTACCCCACCCATCAACCCTATCCAACTCCCGACTCCGCCTGCGTCCGCGGTGATTGGGCCCATTACGAGCCCTCAAGTCCCACCATCTCTCCGCCTTGAGCTCCCGATGGCGAGTCTAGCAACTCGGAACTTTTTTACCCCGACAAAATCCGCTTCGTCTTCTCCCTCGTGGACACCGGAGGACGAGTCCATTGCTTCCCTACTACTTCGGATCAAATCGTCTAGCTCTCCCAAAGCTAGTAGACACGGTGCCAGTGCCAGCGACCTGCTCGCTCCTATCCCCGAAGCGCCTAATATGGGTGACCATGCTCGATTTACGGGTGTTGACGAGATGCGTGTGCAGACCCCTGGATCTTTGCTAGGTCTCACCAGTGGATCAAAGTAACGTTTTTTTCGGAGTGTTTTCCTGTAATTTATTATGATGGTGGTGCGGAATGTTTGATTTGCTCGAGTTGTAATATGTTACCCGTAGTAGGCAGAATGTTCGATTTACGTGTAGTCTATAGATGTTCTATGAAATTATTGAAGAGTCAGGTTTGTGGGAAGTAGTTGCATCTTATCCATTATGGAACCAGATAAGTAGGTGCTCTGCCTCTCATGCCCCCGACCCCGCGCGTACACAACTACCGACTCTTTGTACTTCCCCGACGTTCCCCGACGTTTCGCACCATGATCACCACGGCGAGATCTTCCACCGCCGCACCAAAGGCGCCTACCACTCCAACTTCCGTGTTCTCTTCGTCCGGGACACGCTTCGAGTTGTCCCCTCTTCCGTCAAACCCATTGGGTGAAGGACGGTGGATCAAAACAGCGGGGGCGCTCATAATCGGGTGCGTTTCTGTTGGAGAAGGGGAGTATCTTGAGTGACTAGCTGAACCACCCCCTTGCCTCGCTTATATTCCGGGCTTGTAACTCAATAGCGACGAGGTTCTGAACGGGAAAACTCTGGACCGTAACTCAAACTACTTCGCACGCTATTGCTTCGAGAATGGTATTGAATTGTACGTGATATCATTATTCCCCATATGTTCTGTTGGCACTGGAGGGCGGCACGGGCAGAAAGCGAATTGAGGTCATACCGGACGAGGAGGACGAAATGTACGTCTGCACACCCCAGCGCCTCTTAAAAGGCCGAGTTATGTCGTAGAATCGAGGCGAGCAGACGCATGGTACAAAAGTACGATTTTGTGATTACCACCGGTGGTATAGGCCCCACACACGACGGTATGCCAGCCGCTACCATACTGTGTCCTCACTTCTGGTTCTCAAAACCGACCTCACTGTTCTATCTTCTCGGCAGACATCACCTATGCATCCCTGGCCAAGGCTTTCAACCAACCCCTTGTACACCACGCAGAGACCCTCCACCGTATGACCGAGATGAGCAAACACAGGTCATGGGTCCACACCCAGGATGAGGAACAACGACGTGCGCGGGAGAAGATGGCACTCTTCCCTGCTGACGCGGAAACACTTTTCGTCGCGAGTGACATTTGGGTGGTAAGTAACTACCTGTCGCGCCTACCACCAAAGTGTTTGACGAGGCTGGCGCCCCTTGATTTAGCCAGTTATACGACTAGAACGGAAGCTCTGCGTCTTCCCGGGCATCCCAAGCTTATTCCAGAAGATGCTGGACGGGCTGAAGGCATTTCTACCGCTGCCCCCTTCCTCAGAACGGCCTTTCCGACATCAGATCTTCACCTCGTGAGCTTTCGAACTGAATTAGTTGTCGTTTTATACTGATGACCGCACGACCGCTCACGCGACGCAGATTGCCCGAGTCCTCGATCGCGCCCTACCTGACAAGTCTACAGGAACGCGTAAAGGAAGAGGGCATCCGTGTGGGATCGTACCCGCTCATCAGGAAGGGTGTGTACGTCTCGCTGATCGGCCAGAACGAAGACCGCATCCGAGAACTGGGGAAAGAAGTAGAGGTGAATATCCAGGGCAGGGTGGTGACTGAGCAGGAAATAAGAGAGGCGAAGGGCACGTCGTCAAACTTGTAAGGTGAGGTGGTCTGGGTCACTGGGTCAGAAGTCTGCGTCGTTGGTCTCCGAACGCTGTACGACGCGTCACATCCTCCTTTAACACTTTGGAGAAGCATTTTATATATATAAAAAAAACATGCTTCTATTAGGAACGCGTCTATGAATTTCGAGTGGACTCTTTTTTTTTTTTTTTTCTACATGGGGAAGAACGGTTTCGTTCACTTCGTCTCAACTGGTCCTGTTCTGCGTTTCCCGAACGTTTACGTTTTCCTTCTTCAGAGTAGAGGTGAGTCAGTTGTTGGGTTGGTCGTGTTCAGAAATGTGTATGTTTCGAATCGGCAGAACAATGTCCAAAAAGCTGCTTCATTGCGTCAAGGAGATTGTCGAATGCACGGGATGGGAATGTGCGGTCGAGTCTGTGACGACGTGCGGGGGTGTGTGCAATCCCTGCGTCGCCAGTCACTAGTCACTAGTCACTATTGAGCCGGGGCGGCTCAACGGCGCTCACCTCTCACATTCCTTAGTGTGCCGCATCTGTACGCGCCCCCAGAAATGTAAGAACGACATGTCCCAGACCTAGGCAGATGTCTATTACGAAGTTGCGCGCCACGCAGAGGCCCGCGTGACCGTTTGCGATGCTTCGCAATCCAAGACAGACCATGGAGTTCCGCGCCTATCGCCATTGTATATCTGACCCCACCCTCCTGACTTGTGTGAGCTTTGCGAGCCCAAGTGATGAGTACTTACAGTAAGGAGCCCAGCAGCGAGGAACCGGTGATCCGGTGCCAAGCAACCGCACTTCCGCTTCCGGCTGCCTGTGCGAACACCCTGGTGTAGTGCACACATCGTGTGCGATGCCGGTGCAATTCAGAGTCTAGTCCAGTGACCGCGCAATTTCCAAGACAGGTAGTGCAGCCGAGTACCCCGACCCCCATCTCCACAGTCTCAGAGCGTTACATCCTCTGCAGAGACGCGCAGAAGCACGGCGACTTGTTCTGACTGCAGCGGTGCCGACGTCTTGAGCCGACTTGAGCCGACTGCACGTTGTCGTGGGGGTTACAGATGATCATTGGGCGCATATGGTCATTCTCGTTGTCTAGACTAGACAGGTTGCCAGTGCCTGCGCGATTGTGGCGCATTGACCGAGGTCCTCTACGAGCTGCAGGTATTTGCGCGCCAGTTGTGTCGCTGTCGCCGCTGTACTTATGCCATGTGCTTGCGCTCCTTTCTGCGCTGGGTGTTGCTCTGGCCGAAACCGCACCGTCGCCTTCATCCGCACTCATCGTCGTCAACGGGACTCGTAATTGTTCGCGTGGGGGATTTACAAGCGTAAGCAGCACATATGCTGGTCGCGGTACCCGCATGCCTCTCCCAGCTCGGGTCGGGCACTCTGCCGCTAACGGACGTTATTGCCACTGCCACGCACGTGTCTGAAAAACATGGCTAGTGACTCGAGACGTCTTTGTGAGTACGTCTTCATGACGCGGGGTCGGCGTTGTAGCTCGTTAGCTTGCTTCATGAGGCCGCCGATATCGAGTGCGATGCCAAGTCCCTGCTCTCCACTCTAACATGTGCGCTGTAGATCCCTATCTTCATTTTTTTCCTATTATATTAGAGGGCGCCTTGAGGCACATATATATACCGGGATTGATATCACGCTTACCTATCGAAATGGCGGAAAGGCGAGGCTACGTTCCGTAAGAGCGAGTTTAACCACGAGATCGGAGTGCAACGAAGATCCTACCATACACCAGTCGCATGAACCACACTACCACCGTGACCTAGCTACATTTTATCTAGAGTCTTCTTCAAGACCCGCACATCATCGTCCATTGTAATCATCAAGCCGTCAGATTTTCTGCCATCCAGCAACTCCGGGTTCAGTGCCGATGTAGGATAAGATGCCTCTCCTACTTTACCATCCCAATCAAAGTCAACCAGTATCACGGAATCACCTCTGCAGATGATGTTCTCATCCCGCAGGTCACCGTGGACGAGGTTCTCTGCATGGAAGCTCTTCATGAGGGTTTCGAGTTCCTGCTTCCAACGGACTCGGTGGGTCGATTCCATGATTGAGGTATCAGGCTTGATATATTCCATCGCCACGGCAAACCACCCACCAGGGAGTCGTTCATAACCAAAGATCGACGGGGCGTGACCTGCCTTGGCACAAAAGTGGTGCAAGTCAATCGAGTACCGTTGCGAAAACTTTATAAGGATGAGTTCGTCTGCACCTGGTCTCTTCGCTTTGTATAAAAGACGGTCGTGAACGCGGTCATCAAGGAGACCACAAATCTCAAAGGTGAGATAGTCATCAAGGGCACGCGAGGTTGCGTACTTGGATACCGATAATTTGGATATCGCTGGGTAACGACGGTTCCCCGCAGGGATTTCTGCAGCGGTGGGATCCTTCAGGAGTTTTCGGGTTTCATTAGGTTTCCGGGCGTCCTCGAGGATTTGAGCTTGGAGAACAGACGCTGCTGCAAAGGCCAAATATAAGGATTTACGGTCGCGACCGTCGGAAGCCGATTGGACGCAAGAGAGTGTTGGAGTCAGGCTAACGAGCCTAATCTGATGGTCGACCACCAGGACAGCATAGAACGTGATGTCACAACCTAAACATATCCGATCGTCAAATAGCCTTGAAATATAAAAGTATACAGCTCACCAATAATCGTCAGGCCCAAGCGAGGCACCCTCCATTGTAGATACGCTGCTGCATTCAGGTGCGCAACGAAACCTGCGACTTGTACTCGGGGAACTGTGGAGATCTCCGTGGGTGAGTTTTTGAACTCAACGACAATCGAGCTTGTGCCATCACTCGCAATGTTGTGGCCATCTGACACAACAGAACCAATCATGACACTTGCCGAGATTTGAGGAATTTGAGTCCCCCAACGTGCAGCGAAGATGTTCTTAAGGTGTTCCAGACCTTTGTCCCTCCTTTGTGATTTCGTTTCGAAGAATCGAGCCATCTCTGTTGCAAGAGCGTCCACCTCCATCCGCAGTTTGGCTACCTGAATATCAGCAAGCCCAGGAACATCATCATGACCGTCCATGATGTCTAAGAAGTGACCAAAACCCGAGTATAGGAGAGGGATGGGCGGTATTCCGTGGTCTGGTTCTGGACGGTCGTCCAGAATTCTCTCACGGGAATCCCGCTGAAGGTCTACGTAAGCCTGTGATCTTGCGAGGGACAACGGGGATTGGGTAGCAACTTCAGTGCGCTTGAACTGCGAATAGACGTCTCCTGGTTGAGGAATAGAGCGTTTCTGGGGAACGACTAAGGAAACACGATAGAAAGAGATCGGGGTTACATATTTTGAGTACGGTGCAGGTGTGGGACGTGCACAACTCACCACCGGGAAATTTCACACACATGTGGAAGTGAAGTCGATTTGGCTGTTTTGGCCATATCTCATCGACGTGCAGACCCAGATTTATCCTGACACCTCCATCCCCCCGCAAGTCCTGGATATTGATATGGGGTGTGTTTTCTATGTCAACCTAAAAAAAGCGCCAGTCAGAACACCAGCCAAGAATTCTGAGGTGACGAACCTGCAGAAGGATCAAATCTCCGACTTTAGCACCATTCCAGAAGCTCAAGCTGCATTGTTCGTAAATCTTTTTTCTGAGTTCGAGACCCGAAGTACTCTTGGAAACGATGACGCCGCCATGGGTCTTCCTTGCCTTCAGCAAAGTAGATGAGTATGTAATTGGCCATCAGTGTGTAAATGGTTGGAACGTCAACGAAGAGAAACACCGACTCAAACGGTAAAGCAGCATGAGCCTTTATCGCATTGTGACGGAGTTGTCGGCCCTTTCGGGTCTCGCTGGCTCACTCAAGTCGCCTCGCTGTTCGAACGGCGGCATCCGACTCATATTTCGTGCAATCCATGCAATCCAAGGTAGACCACTGATGGTCGCCACGCCAACTGATGATCCGCAACGTAGTCTCACCTTCCCGCGATTTAAGGTGGATAAGCGTGATAGCCATCCCCGTAAATATTAATATCCAAATGCGATGAATAGGCAATAATTAGCTCAAGGCCGCCAGTGCATATGCTTTGGTCAACATCTTCATATCTACGGAACGTCGATAAATCCTAGGGAAACTGGGTGTCAGCCCATTCTCATCGCCTTAGCCAGATTAACGACGCCTGGGACTCTGCTCCGTGTTGACTCGCTTGGGCCGTCTCTATCACCTCACGTGCCAGCTGTCGTAGCTGTGACAAGTGTTCTGGCGGACGTGTATTTGACAACTGATGAGGTGGCTAACCTCGGATCGGTCTCGAGTCGCGCGGCCGACTTGGGAGGAGGAAATTTTAGTCAATTAGTTACGCAGGGCTTTCACAGGAACAGACAACTGACCAGTTCGACTCCATACCAAGCGCGAACAGGTGATACCTGTCGGCGGCGGAGATACTTCATCGTCGCCGATCATGTCGATGGTCATGAGGAAAAATCGGATGGCCAGGGGGATGTCCTCGGCAGTGTATGCGGTTTCTGCAGCCTGGAGAACATAGAACGGATTTTGTGGAGCCAACAAGAGGACGTGGGACAGAGCCTGGAGAGCAGAAGTATATCTAGATTGTTGTCAACATACAGTGACTCGGTCCAGTGTTGATGAAGACGCGTACTGGTAGAGCGAAATGTACAGATCGGCGAGCTCTAACCAAGCCTCTACGTCGGTGTAGAACGTGTCGACAAGCTTGGAAAGCTCATCCACTGCGGTTTCTGTCCTTCCGAGCCTCCTCAGGACAGATATTTGTCGTTTCCACACAGCCTTCGTGGTGCAACTCAGCGATCAAGCAACGTTCACGTGGTCAAAACCACACACCAGACTAGATGGGTCTGCCTCGAGCAATCTTTGATAGAAAGCAAGGGCAACCTCTGGATCCTCCGTTGCCTCCTTCAAAATTCCCTCAAGGCACTGTACTCGTGGTGACTCCGGGAATTTAGCGGATAGGTGTTTCAAGCAGGCCTATGTCCGTTGCAGATGAACTACAAACCAGATACTAGGACACGGAGTAGACGGCTGACCTCGGCAACATCTACGCGCCCAACATCAACCGCCGCCAGCGCCAGAGACTCTAAGAATTGCCAGCCTAGGATAATAAGTCCAGTCCAGTTACAGCATCATGAGCGGCGTCAACTAAGAAAACGCACTGTCATCGCCAAGCTTGTGTAACGCATCATTGCGAAAGACGATAACGCCACTCTCGAATATTTCGCGCGAGGCACGGCTGTTCTTCGTGCGGTAATTTGCTAGTCGTTGAAGTGCGGAGGCAACGTCCATCATCGCCTGCGACAGCCAGCGTGACCTGCGACGTGGACGCGGGCGGGGAAGCGGAGTAACCGGACCGGAACCTTTGGTGACTCATTTCGACCACGACGACGTCGAAGCATTTCGACGACGATGGCCGAGGCGACAGTGAGTTCACCTGCTAGGAGGTTAGCAGCGCCGTCCGTCCGCACGTTACGCGCGAATTAAAACCCTTTCCAAGCGCTGCGCATTCCTCAGGAGAGTCTCAATCTCCCAAGGATACCGTCCGCATCCGCAACCTACTACTTCTGACACGCATCGCGGACGGTGCGCAATGGCCCTCAGCGATGCTCGCGCCAGTACGGCAGCCTGTGCGAGTCAGTGTCAGCATCCCGTATGACCTACGTCTCGCAGCAGCAGGCGATGACATCTCGAAATCAATCAACTACGGTTCCTTGTCGAAGCAGATACTTGCCTCCGTGGAGGATCCTTCTTCTGAGTTCGGGAGTCTGGAACATTTCTTGGAGCACATATTCTTCACGTGTTTCGGCGCTTTCCCAGAGATACAGGAAATGACTGTTGACGTTGTCAAACCTAGGGCGCTACCGTATGCGGAGGGTGTCCGTATTTCGTCGTCGCGTGCGAGGGACGGATCTCGCCTTGCCCCAGACCGCCTTTCTATCCAGCGGCTTTCTTGTAACCTTATCGTCGGCCTCAATCCGTGCGAAAGAGAAGACAAGCAGTTGGTGTACTTTGATGTAGATATATCTGCATTCCACGAGCCAGGTAGTGGGTTTAACCTTCGTCGATTAGCGAAGGACATTCGCCAGGTGCGTCCTTTTGGTGGGGCACATACTAGGGGGCTCACTATTCTCGTCAGGAGGTCGAGTCGTCCGAGTTCATATCTCTGGAATCGCTGGCGTGCCTTACGGCGCGAGTCACTCTTCGTCACGCTGTAAAACACGACAATATAGTCACCGTCCGTGCAGCAAAGGCCAAGGCGCTGGTGTTCGCGGATGCTGCTGAAGTCGAAATTGTTCGAACGCCTCAGGATTACTTGGCTGCGAGCGGTGTCGGGCCATCTGTTCATGCATCGCCTTCCACTAACCTTGACCCTCCCATTTTCTCTTTCTCTCTTGATTTCTTGGCTCAGGGTGTAGCTTCTGATCTGCACTCGTCATATGAGTCTCCTGTCCAGGAGCGACGCCACTTTGCTGCTATCGCCCTTGGGTCCAACCTTGGGGATCGCTTCGCGAATATAGAAGCTGCTCTTCGTCTCTTAGAACGTCCAAAGGACTTTTCCCCACTCCAGGAACCAGGAACATCCTTACGCTTGACGGTCGTGAACACGAGCTTTTTGTACGAAACCGCACCAATGTACGTGACCAATCAGTTTAGTTTCTTGAATTGCGCTTGCGTTGTACGTTCTGTTCCGTCCCCTCCCATGCACGCTTGATCTTCAACTTCGATCATTTAGATTAAAACTACCATTGCTCCCCTCACACTCTTAGCGATTCTTAAAGAAATAGAGCGCACCGTGGGACGCGTGCCCTCTATTCGCAACGGCCCGCGTGCAATCGATCTGGATATTCTTTTTTACGACGACGCACTCATCGACACCAGACCCGAGTCTCTCAAGGGGGGCTTGGAGGGCCTCGAGGGGCATCTAGTCGTTCCACACCCTCGAATTTCGGAGCGAGAGTTCGTGTTACGGCCCCTATACGAGTCAGCACTTGTCCTCCCTCCTTCCTATGCATGTCAGCATTGACTGCTCTTCGTCTATGCAGCATGGTTCCGGATTATGTTCATCCCGTGTTCCATAAACCAATCCGCGAAATGCTCTCTGACGTGTTGAGGGCATCTCCCTTCGGCTCCCCTGCCATGATCAAAGTTATGCCTTTCCCTGCGTATCCACGCTCTGCAGATCGCCCGCCTCCCGTCACGAGTGTCCCTGACGTCCCTCGCACCCACACGCACTGGATGTTCCCGCCCACTCGGTCCGCCGTGCCCTATAGGCAGATATCCATACCGTGGCGCACCCGCCTCATGGCCACCCTCAACGTGACACCCGACTCATTCTCAGACGGCGCCGACCACGTCGCGCTCTCCGCCGCGCTCGCCTACGCGACGTCCTCTGCGCGGGCAGGCGCACACATCGTCGACGTCGGCGGGTACTCGACGCGTCCGGGTGCTGCCCACGTCTCGCCGGAGGACGAGATCGCTCGCGTCGTTCCCGTCATCAAGGGGATTCGCGCTATCGGCTCCGGCACGTCGGACGCGGGGGACGTGCTCGTCAGCGTGGACACATTCCGCCCAGACGTCGCGCGCGCCGCCGTCTTCGCCGGCGCCAACTGCATCAATGACGTGCACGCGTTCACAGGTCCGGACTATCCGCTCACCACCTCCTCGTCGGCCGCGGCGGCCTACTTTTCCGGAATGAGGGGGACTGCCCGCGAGCTTGCCGTCCCCGTCGTCCTGATGCACTCGCGCGGCGACGCGGGAGCGAACAAGGACTACTCCCGCTACGACTCTGTCGTGGATGGCGTGATCCAGGAGCTAGGTGAGAAGGTTGAGGCGATTGTGCGTGGCCCAGGCGGGGTGCGGCGCTGGCTCGTCATGATCGACCCGGGCATTGGGTTTAGCAAGTCCGTCGATGACAATCTGAAACTCCTGCGCAATTCTGCTTCCATCACCACAGATGCACGTACGGTAGATGGTAGACGGAATTCCCTGCGCGGATACCCCCAGCTTATTGGCGCTTCGCGCAAGTCCTTCCTAGGAGGCATTCTCTCACAACAGGACGAAAGTGGGACATATGACGGCCGCCAGACAACTCCAAAAGAGCGAGGGTGGGCGACCGCGGCCGCAGTCGCGAGCGCAGTACAACAAGGTGCTGCGGTCGTCCGCGTGCATGACGCTCTCGAAATGGGTGATGTAGTGAGAGTAGCCAATTCGATCTGGGGCTAGAATATTTCATGGATTTTCTGTCCCTCGCAGTCACATTTAATTTTTCAAGGCCTAATTTGTATAATGGGCATGGCAAGGTATGCATAAAAGCACAGTGTGGGTGATAAGAAATGCGGGTACAGAGACCAAAACAACAGCACAAGCATCCCAGTAAACCGTTCTTGACGTGCTGATGGAAGAACAGTCCTCCGATGTCGCTGTGATAGGACTGGCCGGGTGATACTTGGGCGGGGTGATTTTACTTTTCGGGATTCGGATTCCTGGGAGAAAAAGATTCTATCAGTGACACTGGCAAAGAAGAACCAAGAAAGATGGGGGGATCAGATAGGAGCGAAAGACGATGATGCATGTTTGTCTACACGGATATTTCAGTGTGAACTATGCTTGTATGTTTGCTGTTCATCAGGCGAAGGGAAAGTCGCTCGGGGATGTAAAGGGATGGGTGCGACAAGGGAACACAGTAAGAAAAGACGCACATTCTCCGCTTGCCCCCTGGGAGAGTTGTCACGTTCACGAATCTAAGCGATATCGTCAGGTCAGCCAAACGTCGGGAACGCATTGGACAGGATCACGAACCGGCGATTGTAGAGCATCCGCTTCTTAGCTCGCCCCTTGGGAGTCTTCTTCTTTTCCTGCTTTTCGACTTTGGGGGTCTGCGACTTGACTTTGCCAGCGCGGGCAAGAGATCCGTGAACTAAAGACACGCGGTGAGTAACGTCGAGAGTCTTTCCTGGGTATGGTGGCAAGTCGCCATACCTTTTCCCATGTTATTGGCGTTGGGACTTGGTCGATGGGATTGTGTCTCTCTTCAGCGTCGGTACTGTACAGCACCAGAATTAAGGTTCGGTTTCCGGCATGACTAATACTCAGATCAGGCCCAGAAGCGTGAGCACGGAGTAGAGCGAGGAATGGACAAACAGAAACTAAGTGCATACGTGTTTAATGGGAGAGGGAGTGTGCAATCAGACGCGCCAAGGGGTTCAAAATGACCGGGAAGGTAGAGAGGTGGTGGAGAAGAACGGATATCGTGCTCATGTACAGGTATTCGTCAAACTTCTCCATATAAGCTCAACACACATAGAACCGTTAGACCGAAAGAGACGACTGTGCTCATGAGAATGTTGTGGTGAATCGAATGTGACAGAATTGCTAGTGGCGACCCGTATGAACGTCGCAAGACAACATGATCAAACGTCGTGTGACTGTCTCCTCAGCTGTAGTCCAGACCAGCACAATCATTATGAGGCATCACCCTCGGTTCTCGCAGCACGGCGTGCCTTTTTCGCAGCGTTGGCAGCTGCCGCCTTTGCCTTTTTCGCCTCTGCTCTGGCAACCTACGAAAAAAACAAGTCAGCGTTGTATTATAGTTAGAAAATACGGAACAGACCTTCTCTGCATCTTCTTTCGCTTTAGCCTCTTCCTCCGCACGACGCCTCTCTTCCTCAACCTGTTCTTTTGACGGCCCACCTGACTTGTTTTTGCGTTTAGCTTCTCTTGCTTCCTTCTCTTCTTGTTTGATGCGCTTAATTCGGGGATCGGCTGAAAGTGCAACATCTACGATGTTGCGTAGGCGAGCTGTGTCTTCCTTCTTGCGACGCGCACGCTCGGCTTTGTTCTTCTTTTCGGTGTATCGCTTGTCGTCGCGGCTGAAGGCGCGATTAACGTTAAGCAAAAAAAAAAGAAAAACTGGCAAACGTACTTGTCGCTTCCTTCGTTTACCTCCTTGTCCAGGTACTCAAAGCTGCGCCAACTGTCGAAATTGTACCAAAAGTGGTAGAACGCCTCGACTTTCTCTTTCGAGTCCGTATATTGGCCAAGTAGCGGTACAGGTTGTAGGCGGCTAAACCGCGCCTCGCGTTCGAATACGGGGGCAAAGTGCTTGAAAAATGCCGAGTTTGGATCCTTCGCTTTTGCGACCTGTTGCGCTGTGGGTACGTCCGCCTCTAGAAGGTCATAATAAGGGTCTACTGAGTCGAACTGGCGGTGCTTTTCCGGATGAGTGAGGACATCATTCGCTTTCTGGATGCACTTGAAGAAAGCATCGTCATTGGAATCGCCGACCGCACCCGCTTTCTTATCGGGGTGGTGCTTCAGCACCTTTTTACGATCTAAACCGATCGAATGACGTGAGGGAGTTGGAACGGAAATCTGGAGACCTACATACGCGCAATTTTTATTTGTTCCGGAGTTGCTCTATATCTAAGATGCGACAGACCGAGGACGGCATAATGATCTTGTTTCTGGGGAATACGAGAAAGGACATAGCACGACGAGTCCCGAAGGAGAAAAGCTCGCGACTTACCTTCCACTCTTTGGGGTCTAACGATAGGAGCTCTTCAGTCTCTTCCTCATCGCCCACACCAAGGTCATCCTCTTCAAATCCTTCCTGTTCAAGGTCCCTCAGTCGTTTCTGCTCCTCCTCGACATGTTTATCATGTTCTTCGAAAGAGAGGTCGTGAACGGTTCTCCGTACATGGGCCAGATACGCAGGTCCAACAGGAATGAGTTTGCGCTCGAGAAATGCTGTAATAGAAATAGCCGTAAGATGGGACACGGAAGCTGAACTCAGAGGCGACTCACGCGAGATGGATTTTCCTAGAGAGGGATCTTGTTTTTTCCAGTCACTCGGGAGGGGAAGCGGGACGACGGGGAGTGTTACAATGTCCGTCATGGTGAAGAAACTATGATTTCCATGCACATGCCCAGCAGCTTGATTCCCTGCCTCGTTCCCAAAAAAATTCGGTACGTGGGAAAAAATGGCATGTACTCTAGTTAACGTCCACGTGATGCAACGCGTCGATCGTATTAATGAACCTCAAGTTGACGCCAGATAAGGACGGGGTCATCGACCTCACTATTCTAGATGACGATTGGTTCAGCGACCTTGCTACAGAGTTGGAAGCCCTCTCTGCTAGTCCGCGCACATCCGGTGCAGACTCGTATGCTCATGTTCCCTCGAACATGACATCAACCCCTAATTTTAGCGCTTCCTCTTCTGGTCAAGGGGATCGTTCGAATATCCTCAGGGGCCAACAGACCGTCGCCCTTCGCCCTCGTTCTGGCGACTATCAGCGCTCTGCCCTCATGTCCGAGTCTTCTCTAGCCGTGACGAAGCCTCAATACCCGCCGTATAACTACGCGGACTACATACCAAAGCCAAAGGTGATTTACATTAAAAGCGAGGAACAGGCCGACGATATGGTCGCTATTTTGAACGGGTAAGTCACGCCTTTGCTTCTTGTTCCTGTGCTCTGGCTTCACGCGCTCCGACTAACCTACCTAGTGCCATTGGTCTAGACCTCGAATGGCCATTCAGCCGAGATAGGACCGGCGTCCAAAAAGAGGGAAAGGTTGCTCTTGTCCAACTCTGCGACGCCGACATCATTCTTCTCGTACATGTCAGCAAAATGGAGAGTGTGTACACCTTGTCTCTATCACGGGCGTATCTATACCAACTTTCAGTAAAGGGTTCCCCCGAAAGGTCAAAGTAAGGGCCATCTTCGCCACGCCATCGAGGTAGTTCTCAACGGTCATAGGAGCTAATCGAATCTTCAAAAGTACCAAAAATGGGTGTAAACATTCGCAGTAGGTGGTTCCATACTTTAATGCCTCTTGGTGAACTAAAGGTGCGGACGAATCCAAGATGATGGGAGGAAGCTATTCTGCGATTATGGTATCCTCTCCTCAAATCTCATCGAGCTTGGTGCCTTGGCGGGTCAAATCGACAGCAGCTTTGCGTCCATCTTCAAACGACCGATTGTCTCGCTCGCGACTGTGGTCTCCTATTATCTGAAAAAAGCGCTGGACAAAGGGCCAGTGCGTACTAGCGACTGGAGCAAAGACCTCACGCGAGACCAGATGATTTGTACGTACTCCGATACGACTGCCACAGAACAATAGGTAAATGTCATCGTCCGTCCTGCTGGTTCGTAGATGCCTCCAACGACGTCCACTCTGGATTGATGGTCTACAAGTCCCTCATGAAGACTGTGCGGTCGTCCAAGGCCAAGCTACTGCCAGAAAACTATACGGCGGACTTGGCGAATGAACTAAGACGGCCAGATGGCGGACCCGTCGGCCAAACCAGCACCACGTTGGCCCGGGGCAGCGAAGCTCCTCACCGGTATACATACACGCTCCGGCGCCAAGGCCACGGGCTCCTGGACATTTGTATCAAGATGGGAGATGGGGTCAATCTTCAAAGAGAGACGGTGGTGATGTGCGTGTGCATATACTCCTCTGACTGACGTGTTCACTGAACCCGCCCAGCTCTCATATTATACGCGCACTGACCGAAGATCCGGCTCTCCCATTCTCGATGTCCGCGCTGACCTCCCTGGTCGGGCTAGACAGTTCGTCATGGGCCTATCATCGGGATGTAATTGAACGATGGACCTGGGAAGGACGTGGTATTGATGAGAAACGAGTCGTTTGCTCCAAAGGGTAATCTGAAAGGATTAACTCGCTATACTTACGCTTAAAATCATGATCCTTGTCATCTGGACCACTACTCAGCTTGAGTCTTGAATCCGACATCAAACCAACCCAATGTTGACCCGTGCTTCGCTCGATTTCATACGTAAATTACTAGCACCTATAGTTCCATTTTGTAATTCGTATGGACGTCTTCCCCTCCCGTAACTCGAGATTCAGTTCTATCGTAGGATGGGGCGTCTCTCCAACTTGACACAGGGACTCCCTTGTGAAAAAAAATCATTGGCGGCCCTCGTCCTCCAGAGTCTAGACAACCACTCGAGTTTCTTCACCAAATCCTTCACCACATATTGCACGTCCGTGTGTGTAGCGATATTCTGGAATTCAAATTCAAATCCTCATACCTTCAAGTCAATGGTCACCAACCGTCATCGCGCCGATGCGGCAACATATGTTTTTTTTGTTTTGTAAATGATACATGGCACGAAGTCTGGAAAATGCACGGCACATACAAGTACTCGTCGAACTCATGCGCGCCCAGCACCAGGAACATTCCGCCTCTCCCTTCGGGGACCACGCTCGGGTAAGGGAACGACGAGGCTCTCGACCACGACGGGGATCGAGTCGAAGTTCAGTGACTTGAGGAGCTCCTACATAGACGAATCAGCAACCGCTGAGACATGAATGGAAATAGGCACCTTGGTATCAGGGTCAATGATAAGGCCGCCTGACGCAGTCGTGTCGAGGGCAGAGACTTCTGGGACGTAGTTATCCTTCCGCTCGCGCTCCTCTTCCTGGAGCTTGAATGAAATGCCCCGAACGGGGCCACGCTGAATGCGCTTCATCAAGTGGGTGGTGAACCCAGAGATCTTGTTTCTTAGGCGTTTAGAGGGGACGACGGCCTACGAATCGCCTCATCAGTGCGCCAGTATAATGTGCTATTGATTGTACTGACGACTTCATCGATGATACGCTTGTTTGTGTGGAAATCGAGGGTGAGACGGGGATAGCTAAGTACAGATTGTGAGCACCATCTATATGATTGATCTAGAGTAGGACAACCCAAACGGCTGCCCTCGCTAACGTTCGACACAAACTGAGACACCTACTACTTCTCAATAAGGACACGGGAAGCCCTCTTCGTTGTCTTGGTACGAACGCGGCCCTACGAAAGACAATTAAATTTGACGCAACAACGAACAATAACTCGGATTACTGACCATTCTGTTACTGTAAACGTCGGTGTTGGCCTGCTGCTGGTGATGTGATGAGGATGGAGCGGAGGAACTGACCGCCAAATACCGGTGTGGCTGAGGATGAACTGTATAGTTTCAGCCACCGTCCTAATCCTCTCCCTCTATTATCGTGGTCCCGTACCTCGCTCAACGCTTGCGGCCTCCCTCAAGGTGAATAGCTCGTCTTGACTCATGTCTTTTGACGCGACACTCGGACGAGAGCGAGCTTGGGCTTACCCTATTTGCTAGACCCTTTCCACACGTCTTCATCCTTCGTCTAAAATGGTCCGCGTATCTGTCCTTGTGCGTTGACTTTATTTCCCCTTCAACCTCCCTGATCATCTCACCGCGCATGTAGAACGACTGCCTGGTGAATTGCACCGCGTGAACTTATGTCCATTCATCTGAGCGCATCCTCTGCAGAAAAACATTGTCAACGCTGAGCGGCGTGGAAAGCGCCAAGTTCTCATCCGCCCATCTTCGAAGGTCGTTGTCAAATTCCTCAGTGTCATGCAGCGTCATGGTGCGTGGACCCTCTATCTCTAATCTCTTTTCCTCTGTAGTAGTGATGTGGGCGAGAGAAGTGGCCATTGGTTAGCGCGTGTTACGTCGGAGTGATAACTGCGATTGATGTGGTCTCGCTTCCACCCATCTCTCGCTTTAACGCTCCGAAACATGAACGTCTCTATCTAACCAAACAGCGCATATCCCGATAACCACGGATTTGAGTTCACAAAGGAGACCACAGAGCGTTTTTCTTTCACCATTTTTAAATGACCCCTTCCCTACGACTTCTGATATCACGCTACTCGGACAGGCTACATTGGTGACTTTGATATCATCGATGATCACCGTTCTGGGAAGATTGTTGTCCAGCTGAATGGGCGGTTAAACAAGACTGGTGTCATTTCGCCACGGTTCAATGTCCAAGTTACCCAAATCGAGTCTTGGGTCAATTTACTTCTGCCTGCGCGTTCCTTCGGAAAGATCATCTTGGTGAGTAACATGTGAAGGATGCCTAGAAATGATTGTTGATGACATGTGTTTTAGACGACCTCGTCCGGTATTCTTGACCATGAAGAGGCACGTCGCAAAAATGTGGGAGGAAAGATTCTTGGCTACGTGTACTAGATAGTTACAGTCCATTCCAATGCCAAATATCCAAAATGTGCATGTGTATCTGTATGTGGCAGTCCGTCTTCAACCGAATCCGGTCCTCGGCTCGGCTCCGCGTCGTTCCGGTTGTGGTGCGGCAGTGTCAACGGAACGTTTTTGTGGGTCGCGAACATTGCTTTCCTCGACTCGACTCTTCATTTCCCTTCCCCGGCCATTAGTGCATTACTGTGGCATCTAACGACCATTTCCCCCCTAATGACTATCCCCGCGAACGACGCCTTCACCCTTGCTTCGCATTCGGACTCTGCCCCCTCACTCCGTTCATCTCGTTCTCGCTCTCTTACACGTTCACCGTCACCCAAAATTGCTTTCCCCACCCCACAACACGTCCCTAATGGCGATTTAAAACGTCGCCCTAGTCGTCGTCAGCGCAAGTCAAACAGCTTTGTGGCAGAATCCGTCAAACTCGCAGACGTAGACGAAGTCCTCGAACGTACTCTCAATGCCAATGGCTATTCCAACGGCAGTGCCCATCACAATAAGACAACAAGGCAGGCCTCACCGGCGAAAAAAATTGACTGGGAGATTCCACGCAAGGTCCTCCATTCATCTATCGGTACGTCGTGTGATCTTTGCCACCTCCTTTCTCCGATGGACTGATGGGTGCCACACACTTACAGGCTTTGTGACGCTCTATCTTTACGCCTCGCATGGTTCGCCAGAGCGCGTCGTGGTCCTTCTTTCCAGCGCGATGCTCGTCATCGTGCCAGCCGATATCCTCCGGCTCAACTACCCCCCTTTCGCGCGTACCTACGAAAAAGTGCTCGGCTTCCTCATGCGTGAGAGCGAAAAGGTACGCCGATGACTCACGCAACTCGACTTTACGCTATCTCTTAATGTCTTGGCCCTTTTGCTCTGCCTCCGCAGAAACATACCAATGGCGTAATATGGTACATCGTCGGCGTGATCTTTGTTCTCGCCCTATATCCTCTCGACCTCGCCGTTTTGTCCATCCTGATGTAAGTCTCGTCCATTAATCCAATTTCAAAACTTTTGCCTTATGTGTACGTTTTACCCCAACAGACTTTCTTGGGCGGACACGGCCGCTTCCACCTTTGGACGCCTGTGGGGTTCTAGGACTCCTCCGCTTCCCGCACGCGTCCCGTTCTTGGGCCTCCCCCTGGCACCACGCAAATCCCTTGCGGGCTTCCTTGCCGCATTTGTCACCGGCGCAGCGGTCACCTTTTCCTTTTGGAGCTGGTTCGCGCCTGCTGTCGGCGGCGTCGACCCCATCTGGGACTGGACGCGCGGCGTGTCTGGTTCGGGTGTAGACGGCAGTTCCCTTGGGCACGGCGTGAAGACCATCTTGCGCGAGGCAGGGTTCGAGGGTTTGCCCACCGGCGGTGTGGTGGGGCTGGCGATCGTCAGCGTGTTTTCTGGTCTTGTGACTGGTATTGCGGAAGCGCTGGGTACGCCCTTTTTGTTATTCCCACAAGCCGAGAGCTGACTGTTTCTGGAATTGTCAGACCTTGGCAAACTTGATGACAATGTGACATTGCCGATCATCTCCGGCGGTTGTATATGGGGATTCCTCAAGCTCTTCAGTTGGTTCAGTTCTTGAATATTGTTTTCGGTACCTTCTTCTGCATGTGCCGTTGTCGACTTGTCTAGTTAGACGTACTGTACCAACCATCTTACTTACATACCGTACATTGCTTGATTTCGATTTCGTTTTACACTTGATCTTTCGCCTCTTCGCCCACTTTCTGACAGCTTATCATTACTACCACACCTATGTCTTGTTTCGCTCTGTTGTCCCGTACTCTCTAATGGATTTGATGACTGGAAGGATCTTAGATGTATGTATTCGATCTAGTCAATCGCCAATTTTTCCCCTTCTTTCAGATAAATATTATTTCAGAATGGATTGTCAGAGTCGTGTTTTTCACAATGAATGAATACTTTCCGTTGCACAGATGAAATGAGATGAGATGAGCATAAGTATATCGTCACATTGAGATATTTCGTTTAACCAAAAAAAATAAGCAACATAAAAGATAGAAGCGAAATACAGTACGCCACGAGTCCATAACCCGTTCACGTCTTGGTCCCGCCACCGGCAGTACCAGCAGCAGTACCGGTAGGAGCAGCAGGTGCAGGCATGCCCCCAGCCGCCGCCCTACTGCGCCATCCTCCGACACCACCACCACCGCCTGTGGCGGTGGCGGCAGCGGACACGTGCGAGCTCCAGAACGAGTCGTACGTGAGCAGCGTCGTCGTCGCCGTCGCGCTCTGCATGCCCAACGTCCCCGCGCCAGCGGCGCCGCCCAGGGGGGGCGGCGCGGTGGGGATGTCGAAAGTTTTTTGGGACGGGCGGAAGGAGGAGGAGGAGGATGAGACGGGTGGCGGCGGTATAGGAGTGGGCGTGCGTCGCGCTGGTGTGCGTTGTGAAGAGGGCGAGGGTGTGGGAGCGGGGGCGGAGGCGGAGGCGGGGGAAGGTGGGGGTTGAGGTACGGGAGCGGGGAACGACGAGAGCGGTATGGATGTTCCCGATGCTTGCATGACCACAGGCTGCGGGAAATGGGCCACGGCTATGGCTGCGGGCGAGGGCGGCGGCGGCGCAAATGGCGAGGGGGGATAGGCGAGCGTCTGCTGCGGGGGGAAGGGCGCGGGCGCGACGAAGGACGAGGGGGCTGCGAGGGAGGCGCTGGGGGTCGCGAAGGGGGAGGGGGACACAAAGGGGGAGAGCGTCGAGAAGTCCATCGTGGCGGCACGCTGCGAGACGGTGTAGTTCTGGCTGAACGCGGAGAGGACGGACGGCGGGAAGGAGGCGGGCGCAGGGGCGGGTGTGGTACCCGGCGTGCGCGACGAGGGACCCTCGACTGTGGGACTCGAATAGTCGGGGGGTGATGGGGTGCCGGTGCTCTGAGCGAGCGGAGGAGTGGTGGTAGGGGGCGGAGAGACGACGACGGCTAGCGGAGGTGACGGCACGGGCACAATCGGAGGAGGGCCCTGTCTTGGTTCGGGGAACGAATCTACGGATGTCTTCTTTGGAGACGAGCCGTTGGTAGTCGACGGTGTGAACGGAGAGGCAACAGTAGTAGATACGGAACGAGCTTTTGATTTTCCCTTGAGGGTAGAATGGTGAAAATACAAGTTCTCGACCTCATTGAGAGACTGACGTTGCTACAGATGCAGAGTCATAAATAAACATGGATGATGGTGGCAACAGAGCGCACCCAACCATGTTCGACCTTGAGTCGAGCATACTGTAGACGTATCTGGAGTTGCTTTGAAAGCTGCGTCAAGAAGTCGGTCAGTGGAAAGGACCCATAATAGGCTCATGAGTGCTCACATTGACGACCTTTGCCTTTTCCAAAGTGAGCCTCTGTCTCTTTGTATCGTTGTCCGGCTGTGGGGACGAGGTGGACACCATTGGTCCCAGGGCAACTACTTAGCCGTTCGGCGACGCGGCGCGTGAAGAATATGGACGTGTTCTCATCACGTGACAAGTGGCTTGAGGTCACCAATAAAAATAAATAAATAATGAATGCACAATTTAATTCAATTGTGCATTCATGGTGTCGACTTGGTCGACTGTGACTTGTTTTTTCTTTGGCTCTGTATGGGCAAATGAAACATAAAGAGGTTATTGTTACAGTTATTTCGAGTTGTGTCTGTTGAGCTTGTCTTTCCACTTTCACCACTCTGAAGCACACTTTTGTGGGGGAGACAATGGAAACGGTCATATTTTTCTTAATTTGCAGTTGCTGCTTATGATCACATGTGCGAATAGTTTTTTTGACATAGACCTCGATGCACGAGTGGAGGACAAGGCGGAGGAAGAGGGGGAGTCGGGTTCATCGGTGTGTCCGCTGACTGGCGGCGGATGAAGTTGGGAGAAAGCGGGGTTCGAGCGAGGTACGGCTATCGGAATATCGACCTGCCATATTACCTTGGCAAGCAAGGTGATTTATTGAATAGATTATAACGACAACAAATGATGAAAAGAAAACATGACAGTTTCTGCGCCACGCCACAGTCCACATCTAGTCAAAAGCTTCGTACAACTTCCCACAAAATCGATCTCTTCAGATCGGGGGAGGGACCCAGAGTACGTCCTCACTGGGCCCCACCCTCTCCGACGGCAGCCTTCTCGTCGTCCTCCAGCCAGCTATCCTCCACGGTAGCCCGGACCCGGCGTACGTACTCCTTCATGTTCTCGCGATAGAGCTGTGCCGCTTCCGCGTTAGCGGGGCTGTTAGGATTGGGATCATGGAGGAGGCTCTGGATGGAGGTGAGAATGGCCGCGACGTCGTACGTGGGTGACCACCGATTTTGGAGGATATCCAGACAAAGCTCTCCATTGGCGTACACGTTCGGGTGGAACATCCGGGAGAGAAACTTTACGGTTGGCGGCTTGTTGGGGTAGGACTCGTCAAAAGTTAATAGAAGTTTGAAAGTACCATCCTCGAACGGCGTGTCCGCTGCACGGGAGGCGGCGTAAGAAGACAAGGAGGTGCTGATACGTGTGAAGGACGCACCAGGTCCGAAGATGACCGCATTCCATAGCATGATATTATCGGGACATGGGCTGCCAGAGATACCACCAGGTGGGTCGCTCGACAGCCGCTTGAAATCACGGATAAGACGCCTCCTACAGTTGGTGGACTGTGATATGAATCAGCGGGGAAATCATTAAGGGTGAGTGAACTGACCATGGGGGTAACGGGCGAAGCGAAGGATGATGAGTCTGGGCAGCGCTTTTTCTGCCTGACGCTGACCACGATTGGTCAGCCAAATAGACCACGTGATCGTTGTCCCCGCGTTTGCCTCCGGCGGACCCAAATCTGCGAGTTGGCCGGTTTCTGCCGGAGCGGGGTGAGGTTGCAGCACTGTACTGCTGTTGCCATCCGTTCTTGACTGGTTCAAAGAACCGGAACGCCTTTTTATCCTGGGATCGAGATGAGCCCATGTTTTATGACCTTTATCAACTTGCTCCGGGAGGGCCCTACCCATGACGACCTCAGCTTAGATGTTTTCTCGCCACCACCTATTACTATGCACATGAGCTGGTACTACACTTCGACAGTGATTGTTTCCCTGCACCACGCGCTGGTCCCCTTCCATACCGGCGCTATGCCGAAGCTAGTACGGAGAGCAAGGCGCTGGCTCTCTCAAAGACGCCACGAGTACAGTGCGTCGAATGAATTTCGAAGGATGCAACGGAGGGTCCAGACTCCAGATGCTCCCCTTGTCTTCTATCAAAAATTGCTAGAAATGGACTCATCTAGTCTGGTGTGTGGTTTTGACCATGTGAACGCTGCTTGATCGTTAAGTTGTACCACGAAGGCTATGTAGAAACGACAAATATCTGTCCTGATGAGGCTCGGAAGGACCAAAACCGCAGTGGACGAGCTTGTCGACACGTTCTATACCGACGTAGAGGCTTGGTTAGAGCTCGCCAATCTGTACATTTCGCTCTACCAGTACGCATCTTTACCAACGCTGGACCGAGTCACTGTATGTTGACGACAATACAAATATACTTCTGCCTTGCAGGCCCTGTCTCACGTGCTCCACAAAATCCGTTCTATGTTTTCCAGGCTGCAGAAATCGCATGCATTGCCGAGGACATCCCCCTGGCCATCCGATTTTTCCTCGTGGCCATCGACATGGTCGGTGACGATGAAGAATCTCCGCCGCCGACAGGTATCGCCGGGGGCGTTTGGTTTGGGGTCGAACTGGTGAGTTTGAACTGTTCATGTGAAAGCCCTGCGTGACCTCATGACCAACACTTCAATTCGGGCGCGCGACTCGAGGCCGATCCAAGGTTAGCCACTTCATCGCTGTCAAATACACACCTGTCACAGCTACGACAGCTGGCCCGTGAGGTGATAGAGACAGCGCAAGCGAGTCAACAAGGAGCAGAGTTCCAGGCGTCGTCAACTTGGCTAAGGCGATGAGAGTACCAGTGACCCGGATATCCTGGGATTTACAACATTCCAACGGATGAAGAGATTGTTCAAGGCGTACGCATGGCGCCCCTGATCCAATTACTGCCCATTCATCGTATTTGGATGTTATTATTTATACACGCGGATTGCTATCACGCCCACCCGTCGAAGTCGCGGGAAGGCGAGGCTACGTTGCGTGACACAACTGTATAACAGCTTGCAGAGCGAGTTTAACCACGAGGTCGGAGTACATGCGACGAAGATCATACACTAGTTACATTTATTACTTAGCTACAGTTTATCTAGAGTCTTCCTCAAAACCCGCACATCATCGGATATTGAAATCATCAAGTTATCAGTCACCCTGCCATCCAGTAACTCCGAGTTCAGTGCTAATGTAGGATAAGACGCCTCTCCTACTTTACCACCCCAGTCAAAGTCAACCAGTATCACGGAATCTCCTCTGTAGATGATGTTCGCATCCCGTAGGTCACCGTGGACGAGGTTCTCTGCATGGAAGCTCTTCATGAGGGTTTCGAGTTCCTGCTTCCAACGGACTCGGTGGGTGGATTCCGTGATTGAGGTGTCAGGCTTGACATATTCCATCGCCACGGCAAACCACCCACCAGGGAGTCGTTCATAACCGAGGATCGACGGTGCATGACCTGCCTTGGCACAAATGTGGTGCAAGTCGATCGAGTACCGTCGTACAAACTTTATGAGGATGAGTTCATCGATACTTAGTCTCTTCGCTTTGTATAGAACACGGTCATCAAGGAGACCACAAATCTCAAAGGTGAGGTAGTCGTCAAGGCCACGTGAGGTTGCGTACTTGGATACCGATAATTGGGATATCGTCGGGTAACGACGGTTCCCTGCAGGAATTTCTGCAGCGGTGGGATCCTTCAGGAGTTTCCGGGCCTCATCGAGTTTCAGGGCATTCTCGAGGAGTTGAGCTTGGAGAACAGACGCTGCTGCAAAGGCCAAATATAAGGGATTTACGGTCGCGACCGTCGGAAGCCGATTGGACGCAAGAGAGTGTTGGAGTCAGGCTAACGAGCCTAATCTGATGGTCGACCGCCAGGACAGCATAGAACGTGATGTCACAACCTAGACATATCCGATCGTCAAATGTCCTTGAAATATAAAAGTATACAGCTGACCAACGATTGTCAGGCCCAAGCAAGGCACCCTCCATTGTAGATACGCTTCCTTCTTCAAAGCTGCATTCAGGTGTGCAACGAAACCTGCCACTTGTACTTGGGGAACTGCGGAGACCTCTGTAGGCGAGTTTTTGAACTCAACGACAATCGAGCTTGTGCCATTATTCGCGACGTTGTGGCCGTCTGATATAGCAGAACCGATAGCGCTTACTGAGGTTCGAGGAATTGTGGTGCCCCGACGTGCAGCGAAGATGTCTTTAAGGTGTTCCAGACCTTTCTCCCTCCGTTGGAATTCCAATTCGAAGAATCGAGTCATCTCTGTTGCCAGAGCGTCCACCGCCATCTGCAGCTCGGCTACCTTAATGTTAGCAAGCCCAGGAACGTCATTACGACCGTCCATGATGTCTAAAAAATGTCCAAAACCCGAGTATAGGAGAGGGATTGGCGGTATTTGATGGTCTGGTTCTGGACGGTCGTCCAGAATCCTTTCACGGGAATCCTGCTGAAGGCGTACATATCTCTGTGATGCTGCGAGGGACGACGGCGCTAGGGTAGCGACTTTAGTGCGCTTGAATTGGGAATGGACGTCTCCTTGTTGAGGAACGGAGCGTTTCTGGGGAATGACTGGGGAAACATGATAGAAGGAAATTGGTAATATATTGAGTACGGTGCGTGCGGGTGAGCAACTCACCACTGGGCAACCTCACACATATATGGAGGTGATATTCATTTGGCTGATCTGGCCATATTTCGTCGACGCGTCGAGCCGTATTCATCTGGACATTATGATCTGCCCGCAAATCCTGAATGGCACCCAAATGTGGTGTGGGGTCTATGTCGACCTAAAAGAAGTGCTGGTTAGAACTTAGAATAACGGCCAAAAATTCCGAAGAGACAAACCTTCAATAGGACTAGTTCCATGGCTGTGGCGCCGTTCCAAAAGCTGAGGCTTCCCGCTCCGTGAATATATTTCTCAGTTCAAATACCCTAGTGCTCTTTGGAATGATAACACCGCCAAGGGCTTCCTTGCCTTCGGTAAAGTAATTGAGTGCGTAATGGTCATCAGAGCGTAGAAATGGACGAAGGGATAGAAGAAGGCCAAGAGAAAGGCAGCGTCGGTGGTACGCCAAATCAATCACGTGGCCATCTATTCTGGAAGATGCACCACAGCCCACCTTGACGGAAATGAGATGCAGCAGCACCATCGACTCACATCGTTGCACCCTGTTCTCAGAAACCCTTCAGCTGTCACCGCTTTCTGGTCTCTACAATGTCCTCGACGGCCCTTCTCGGTGACCCCCGCTGCGGCCTGCGACACCAACTCATTATGACACCCTGTCCATCTCGAGAAACGCGAGCAAGGGTCAGATCAAGGTTAGCCTCTCGCCACCTCACTCTAAAGTAGTCTGTGCCTCATGTACGTGCCCCCTATTTAGTCCGCCTTTTACAAGGTATGTCTTATTGCTCTAGGGCGCAGACGATACGATAATCCTCCCTTCAGTTGAGCAAGCAGTTCCACCCGGACGTGAACAAAGACCCAGATGCGAGAGAGAAGTTCGTCGTGTTCAGCGCGGCCTACGCGGTCCTTGGGGACGACCGACAACGGTAGTTCTACAAGTCTGTCTCACTCCTCTCCACCACTCCTCACGTGTGAGCAAACAGACGGTCGTACGACCGTTCGCTCGCCTCTACAAATGGCAGCAGCGGCATTGCGCCGGATGCCAATCAGCCTGGCTATTACGCGACCACGAACGAGGCCCGTCGCCGGAGCGCGAACTATGCCTGGGAGCGCAGACATCGACCTCCCCCCGGCTATACACATCCTTCTCCCGGACAGCGGTCTCAGCCGTCGGGCGACCCCCATGTTCACCGGACAACTGCCAGTGGGTTCCGTTATCATCCCCCACGCACCGGCTGGAAGGAGACAGAGTTGGATCGCGTGAACCGCGTCTCTGGGCTTGGAAGGGCAGCACAACTCGTCGGAATCTTCGTCTTTATCGCTTTTGTTGGTACCTTGGGGAAAAGCTGAAAGACCATTAGAATTTGTTTTTTCCACTGTATATGTTTATTCTAGTTCCACTGCTGTCTCTAGTGCATCCTGTTTCTGCTTTTCCCTCTCCCGCACCAGCCTGCCTCTCCCGCGCGCAAGTGTAACCTCGTTCCAATCCTTCCTAGATTCTGCAAGCACCCCAAGCTTTTCATCGTAAGTTTGCTCGAACCGCGTGATCTCTTCAGAAAATTGCTCAGGCCGCTCAGAGAGGACGCGTCGCACGCCCGCAAAAAACGTGTCGAGTACCGCGAGGTTGTGCAGTACGAGAAGTGTATGCGCTGACATTTCGTGTGTGTGGAGAAGGTGGTGCACATATGCGCGCGTGTAGGGCATGGGCGTGTGCACGGGAAGTGCCTCGTCCACGCTGCTATGTTTTAGGGGCTCACTTGGTCGCAAAGGGGAGCAGGCCATACAGGGACACGACGGCCGCGTGTCACCCCGTTTCGCAGCGGCACAGCTGCGCAGGGCATCGGCAAACGGAGAAAAGTCGTGCGAATAGCGCTTGTCGTATAGGTTATGCCCAATCTCGCGAGGAGGCGGCGGTACCGCGTCGCTGGGCTCGGTCACGGGTGGTACTGGAAACACGAAATCTAGCGCCACGCCAACGTCAGCGGCGCGTTGCGCCCAATGGGCGTCGAAAAGATCGACTCCCACGTCCCGAATTAGCGCTAGAATCTCATGCGGAGAGCCCGCAGAGTGCACGATGCGTGGCTTGATCGCGGGAAGCGGCCCGAGGGACGTGCGAATCAACGAGATAATCTGCGCCGTCGCAAAGGGGGTGGGCCGAGTGGAGAAGAGGTCGGCTGCTTCCATGAACGGATTCTTTGTTGTTGTGCCGCGGGGAGGAGGGTCCGAAGAAGAAAACGATTTGTGTAAAGGTGCGAGATCGAAGGTGTAGCCCACCACGCCTTCATCTAAGCTGTTCAGAGGTTTGATAGCTTCTGCCTCCTTGTCGAAGAGAGGTTCTAGCAAAGACTGAGAGAAGGCCTGCCTCGCGGCAGGGGAAGTACCGCCAGCCATATGAACAAGGACATTTAGAGGGTGGGCGCCGGCGCCGGCGGAAACATGCTGACCAGGGAGAGGTCGGAGGATGTTTGCCAGCCACGATGCTGAACGCTCGAGGCTCTTGGTTATCCGCCTTTGTGAGTGTGACCCGGGTGTGTAAGGGATGTCGGAAAGTGCCACGACAAGGTCGGGCTGTACCGACAAAACGTGCTCCCTCCATTCATCAGGCGTTGCCTATAGGTAGGAGGAGGATGAGTCGTGTGGGGAACAAAGGGAGATTTAACGGGGATGCGGACCTTGCGTACGCCGCGGAGACAAAGGGCGGAGACAAAGGAGTTGCCATTCGGGGGCATGTCCCTATCGTCCGCCGGATCTCTCAACAAGAGGGTGAGTACGTGTCGATTCGGGCGAAAACCGAGGCATGCATGCAACGGATACGGGCCGGGATGGAGGGTTGGAACTGGAGGGGAAAGCTCCAAGCTGCCGATCGGCAATCACTGGTCGCGTCTAGCGTGGCTGTTGGCGGTACGCACTCACAAGGATTCAAAAGGAACGTGCACCCATCGGATCGCGTCTGAAACTCTGGTATGATCGCTAGAAAGGTGGGGGACAACACCTCGGGATGTCGAGGTAATCAGACCCGGCGTAGAGACACTGATCGTGGTATTCTCCGATGCACGGTGTACGGACAGGGATCCCAATCTCGGGGAAAACGAGGAGAGCGGTGGTTGGACATTAAACCGAAGAGAATGCATGCCAGGTGCCACGAGCCGTTCTCCGACGAATCTCCGTAGATTTTTCCAACATTTCTCGTGACTATCATGTGATTCGTTATGAGTCCAACTTTGCACCAGGACTTGCTATATTAGTCTTGGCTTTCATGAGGATCAGAAGAATCCAAAGAAGCATTACCGCCTTGAAGCAACTCACTCCTGCTCTATTAACGTCTGGATCTTGTTTCCATGGGACCTTTCCTTTTTCTTCCTCTCCGACGCCCCATCGAACCCAGCCCGTGTCGGCTTGTTCCTTTCCATTTGAGTCTCTTAGACAGTTCGCAGAGAGACAAGTGGCTTTGTGGAATATGTGTTCCATCTTCCAGGTGCTTGTTTGGGACTACTCAAGGGGCTACCTGTAAGAAATCACGTGACTACTCCTCTTGACCCGCGTGGTGCACTATTATTATACGGCAGAAATCGCATCAGCTCAAACTGTGACAGGTCCGAGTCTGACAATAGGTTGTGTAGTTGTCCCGCGTGTCGCTCCGCTGTCAAACAGGCGAATGACTTGATGGGGTCACAGGTCACCGGCCACCCGCGGCCGATAATTCAGGAGACGTCTCGCCATACAGTGCGCATGCACCTCGCACGACTCGCACGATCCCGGAAATCATTGTCACTCCCAACAATCAATCTGCCCGACCTAAACAAGTGCCATGCCTGGAGCGCGCGTACACAACCCCGGCGGGATGAGAAAAGAGGCGGCACGATGCGCGGCTCGCGGCTTTGTGGCAGATTCGTCGCGGGAGAGCACGAATCACGTACTAAATCACGTCCCCGCACCGCGGACTAACCTAGCTCCGGACGTGGCAGCTTTGGCGTTTGGCCCCTGGCCCAGCGATAGATACAAGTAAGTTACATTGACAACTCAGATGCTGATAGCACATCTCCACGCCCCGCGGCAATCGCTCTCTCTTTCTCCATTATCCCGCCCCATTTCCGACTCGTCTTCCCGTACAGTGGTGACAAGTACTTATGCTTCTCTCCTATGTACAGTAGGCCCGATCAGCGCTGATTATGTTCATGACGTGACGTGCACCTTACAGTACACCGCCAACTGCCACATTGATGGTATCAGGGCGGGTGCAATTACAACAGTCCAAACCATATCCTCTCTTCTCTTCTCTGACACGCCAACCCTCACATTACCCCAACTGGCTGTAATTGACGTTGACAAGTGCCCAGAACAACACGTCTCATGTTCCTGAATCTCACAGTTGGTGTGTGGCACACGTCGCACAAGTGCTGCGGTACATGCATTATACTGTGCTGATATGGCAGTCCGTACACACCTATTCACGAGTCATCCTGGGAGCTTGCCACGCTCGCCTCGTCTTCGTCCATCTGCTCACCTGCACCACCATCACCGTCCGACTCGGCCCGGCCATCTGGGTCATCGTCATTGGCAAGGGCCGCGGTGAACCGAGATTGTGCACCATCCGCTCCCGGTCCGCTACCACCACCAGCCTTTTTGGCAGCAGCCCACGCATGCGCCATTTGTAAAAATTTATACGAGGTCGGGTTCGCCTCGCGCTCGTCGTCTGCAAAAATGTAGTCGTAGTCTGCGCAAGAATAGTAATTAGTTTTATTCCTCTCGTCAAAAAAGAGAACATACCCTCGACGACCTGTCCGGTCTCCTCATCGACGTATCGCCGCTTGCCCTGCACAGGCATCATGCCTTCCACCTTGGCAACATCATCTGCTGTGCCGCGTTGCTCTTCAAAGGACTTCCATACTTGCAACAGAGCGACGCGCTGTGATGCCAAGATCCAAGATATCAGAAACCCTTTCCTGAGGCTGAGGGGGAACAGCCCTGCTTACCTCATTCTTCAGGCCTTTGGCCTTGAGGTCCTTGTATCCTCTCTGGAACACCTGTCGCGCCAGCTCCAAGTCGCCTTCGACCATCTTTGGCTCTTTCTCTTCATCCCCTTCGTCCTCCTCGTCCTCCTCGCGCTCGTCCCGGGGCGGCTGAATCGGCTGCGCCTCAAACATCGCATACGCGACCCACACCTTCCAGTGTCCACTTGTCGAAGTCAACCGCTCGTATAGCGCACGTGCACGTGACCGCTCGCCCTCCTCGACCTCGAAATCGATGTACGCCTTCCAGAGGAGTTCCGGCATCGAAAGTGGTGATTGCGAGACGCCGAGCTCGAATATTCCCCGCGCTCGGCTGTAGTCCGCGAGTTGTGTTTCCAATTCGGCATACTTGATCCAGGCCGCGGAGTTTGTGGGGTCGAACTGCGGAGGGGCGTTAATGGGAAAAAAGGAAGGTGAGAATGGGGGGTCATACCTCGATATACTTCTCATAGAGTGTTCGGACGCGGTCAAATTCTCGGAGCTGGGATGGAAGATCCGGTCAGCCCCATCGGATAAGATTGGAGAAATGGGTTTCATACATCGAATTCCAGCTGGATGTAACCCTTGAATAAGGCTTCCTTGGGGCACATCCCGATGGCCGTACCCAGAATTTTCCGGGCGGCGGGCAGGTTGAGACGACGGACCTCAAACCGTGCAAATGTTAGCCATAGCTTAGCAAATGTAAACTGTTTATGTGGCACGAGTTGTGTGGCTGTCTGGTAAATTTCTCTCGTTCGAGTGAAGTCCTAAACGCGGCTTAAGTAATAGACACGTTGCAGAGGTAGAATCAGTACCTTGGTCTCGATCTCTTCGAATAGTGCATAGTCGAGCCATAAGAATATGTACCGGCGCCAATGTCGCTTCTCACTGCCAGGTGGCACCTGCGCAACGGCCCGTTCGTACACCTCACGTACGCGGGTGACAGCTTGCTCTTCCTCTTCCGTGGTTGCTCCTTCTTCTCGTAATTGACGGTAGGCCCCCTCCTCGAGACGAGCAAAATCGAACCAAACGTCGTAATTTCTGCCGTCATGCGAAAGCTCCTCTTCGTACTGAATACGCCGCTTGCCGAGCACCGTGGATTCGAGAGTCGTACGCGTGCCGTGCTGTTTTTCAAATTTTGTGTATGCGGCATACAAGTGGGCTGATTTTGAGCGTGGGAGGCGCTCCAAGGCGAACTGTAAACACGCGCTCAGAAAAGAAAACGAAAGGCACTGGGTAAGACGATTACCTTGTAGATCACCCTCGCGCGCTCGTACTCTTTTAGACGGGTCTCTGTTCTGGCAAAGGCGCCAAAGACTGCCTGGGCCTTCTCCACTTGTTCTTCCTCATCTCCAAAGAACTCGAGCGCGCTCTGGAACACATCACGCGCCTTGTCGACCTTGCCGCGTTCCTCCTCGAACTTGCCCCATTTGACCCAAACACGTGGTTCGGGTCGAACAGCGACCCAGCGCTCGTAAATAGCACTGGCACGGTCAAGTTCGTTATAACGGATCTCGAGTTTGATGTAGGCTTGCCACGCCTTGTCATCGGGCTCCCATGCCATCCATCGCTCGAAGACTTGGCGGGCGCCTGCGATATTTTGGAGTAGTTCTTCTAGATAAACGTACTTGTACCAGAGCTGGTCCACTCGGGGGAGTAGAGTGACGGCACGATCAAAGAGGTTGCGCGCGTGTTGAACATTGCGAGATTTGAGCTCGGTTTCGGTATAAGTGAGCCAGAGGGGCACGCTCCGGGGGTCGACGTCGAGTGCGCGTTCAAATACTGAGCGAGCACGTGCAAACTCGTTCTGCGAAGCCTCCCAGCTGGCATACTGCAGCCATTCCTTTCTAGGACAATATGAGTGTCTGCCAAGTGGAGGATGGAACGAACGAGGACATACATGCTGCCTCGTGTGCGACGGATGCGCTCTTCAAACTCCTTGCGTTTACGACCGCGGTATTCATGTAGCTCCTCGAAGTCTTCTACGCGTTGTCTGGGGGCACGAAATTGTGATTCTTGTCTTTCTTGAGCCTTGAAAAGCGGGGGTGTTAGGGAGGGGGAGATGGATTGGGAATAGGTGAATGGGATACCTCTCTGAGGAGTTGTTCTGCAGTGATCTAAGAAGATGAGGACAGCATACAAGGAGGTGAGGGAAAGAGAAACAGACCTGGATGGCAGCTGGGGCCCTATTTTTGACGCTGTGGAGTAGATTAAGGGACGATCGATTCAGGTGATAGGAACTGGAAGGGAAACCTACCGGGGGACACGACCGTCTTGCATAGCTACAGCCCCGAAAACTCTAGAAAACACAACTAGAAAACGGGACGCATGTCCTCTCTTGTGAACAAATTTCCTTATTTGGAATGAGGGACTAATGCTATTGTGTCCTGTTTGGTCGCCCTTGAGTATTTAGACCAACGTGCTCTCCCAATCAACCGATTGCCTAGTCTGCCTTGCTGATGTGTATTATCCGTCACGACAACAGCCGTCATCAGTCCGTCTTTCAGTCCCAATAACACCCGCTCTCTGAGCGTTAGTGGACAAAGTCGTCCTGACTTTTGTCCCAGGCGATTTCTCCCTCTGCTTTCACTCTAAATCTCTTCGATTTTACACACAATGGTATGTTTTGTCCCCCCGTCCCAGTCACCCTACTTCGCTTGTCCTTACACTCTCCCTTTTTCTAGGTTCTTATCAGCGATAAAAAATACGCTTGGTCTGTCTACGTTTCACCCCCCAACTTTCCCGCCCCTTTCACTCATATCCACTCGTAGCGAAGCATGTATCAAAGGCCATCGCTCCTCTGCCTGCAAACACACCGACCGCCCCCTCTTTGAGATTAAGAAGAAGGGCCGTCCCATCACCCAATGCGAGCACTGTCGCGAACTCCGCAAGACAAAGCAAGTCCACGTTAAGTGCATGTGCGAAGCCAAAGATCACACACCAGATAAAGAGTCCGCCCCCACCCGTAAGAAAGGTGAGCCTGTCTATTAGACATCGATATCACAGGAATTGTAACCCGTAAGGGATTTTGCCTCTCACCCAGGCAATTTGGCGAGGGTTTTGGCGAGCGCCGCGTTCCCCGATGGATTACCTCAGGTCCTCGGGGCGTCGGTCGTCCCACACGCGCTCGAACCCGCTTCCTCCATGGAGCCTGCAGGTTGGTGCCGCCCAGTGGTTCTTGCTTATCTGCATTCCTCAAGATTGATCCATTTATCGTCAGCCCGTGTTTGCCGGTGTAAGGATGGCGTAGATTGTCACTGCCATACGGCCAAGAAACCTGGTCGCCCTAAAATGAGGGACCTCGGGGCCTTTCCACCTGTCTCTCCGACGAGCGCCACGAGCGCTTCCGTTCCCGTCAGCATACACGCATTGCGTCCTGTTCTCCCCCGTCCGCCACTGCAACAATCTTGTAGTGACCTCGCTCATCCTCACAACCACCGCTTCTCTCACGGATCCGCGTTTTTTAGCCCTTATGGTCGTGCTTACGAGGAACACCATTATTCTTCCGAAGACAGCCACACTGACGGTTTTGCCGAGAATTGTCTGGCAACACATCGGTCGTCCGATTTGATTGCGTGGTCCAGTGACAGTTCGGGGCATTCAATTCCCCAGAAGACTTATCCGCCTTCTTTTTCGGAGTTACGAGATGGGTTGGATTCCCCGGAGTACCCAGCCGGATACCGGGGCTTCTGTACCTGTGGGGAAACGTGTGCCTGTCAGACTTGCTTACAACACAGAGGACCGATCGCCTGGTCAAGTCGTGAAGACTGTCCCAATCCTGGTTCCTGTAACGGCTGCTTGCGTACTTCTGACGCTGCTCCTCATCCCGCTCCGACACCTCCGACCACTCCCCAAGATGGGCGGATACCGCACCAATTTGAACCATTAGAAGAGTGGATCGAGAGCATCCCGATGATTCCCCCTTCATCTCCCTTCGAAGACGTTTCCAAAGGGGACACAGTCCATTATCCTATGTTCGACCTCCCCCGTATAGTCGAACCCATGCCCATTACCCTCGAAAGTCTACCCGACGTCTTCCACGAACCGACATCTCAGTGCATTTGCGTTGGCGACCAACGGATGCGGATCGGTAACTATTGCGTACGCTGTCAACGCCGTTGCGATGATCACGAACCCGGAGGGGATCAATCCGATCTACTCTCAAACTCCTATCCTGAAGACCGCACCTGTTGTATTCCCAGTATTCCCATGTTGACCGTCCCTCCTCCGAGGAGTAGAGCATCATCGACGTCATCCGTTGCAAGTGACCTCTCCAGTCTCTATCCAAACTCAATAGAGGACACAAATGGCGGTGGAGCGAGATCACTCCTTTCTTCGTTCACACGTGTCCGCCGAATGGCCTCGGACATCACTTCGCCTCTGGTGGGTGACGGTGTAGGTCCGGCTTATGCCTTGTCTTTCCACTCGTCTGCTTCCGACCTTGCGCAGTCATCATCGGATACTTATGACAATTCTTATGCCGACCCTATATCTATGTTATTTTGATCATATCATTACTGCTTGATCATCATTCTTGTTCACGTGTGTTGCTTGCAATTCTGAGGCATGTACGCACTATAGGCAGTTGTACGATTACCACGTAGTTTTCACACATAATACATGCATTTAGGTTCAACAACGTAACAAGGGGGCGAGGGGGCGTAATAACGGCACTTGCATCATGGTCATCTATAAACGGCTGTCTCAGTCCTAGAAGTGTGAAGAAGAGTACTGGTACATCCATGAAATCCAGTCTATTTATATATTCTTCCCAAGTCACAAGCCTCCATAGCGCTCGACAAATTTGCGATGGAAGCGCTCCAACGCCCCAACGTACTCATCCACACCGGGACAAAGGCACGTAAGGCGATAGTGATACTGCCCCTCTTTTTGCCCAAACCCGCTTCCGGGAATGACGCAGATGCCGGTGTCCTCCAGCAGACCGAGAGCGTAGAACGTATCGGGCTCCTTACCCGCTTTGCGCGCCGCCTCGATCGCGGCGTCAGGCAACCGTATTCGCGGGTACAGGTAGAGCGCGCCGGGTGAGTCGACGCAGGACACGCCGGGGAGTTCGTTGAGCCGCGCGGACATCGTCTTGGTGCGCTGTGCGAGCGCGGCGTGGGTCGTGTCGGTCTCCTGTTTCCAGAGCGCATAGCTCGCGTCTCCCTGGCGCGGGGGGCGGACCATGCAGTCGACGCCGATCTGGCCGCTGAGCGGGGGGCAGAGCAAGACGGAGACGAGCTTGTATATGAGCGCGATGATGTCGTCGCTGATGTTCGTGCACTCGAAGTATCCGCCGCGGCGACCGCACTCGCCCATGACGCCCTTGGAGATGGAGTGGAAGGAGACGAGGGGCAGGGACGAGCCGAGCGCGCGCACGACCTTCTTGAAGGACGTGAAGGGGTGCGTGCTGCGCGAGTGCAGGTTCGTCTGGTAGACCTCGTCCGCGAGGAGCACGAGGCCGTATCGCTCGCAGAGCCGCACGACATTCTGCATCGTCGCTTCGTCGAGCAGCGCACCGGTAGGGTTGCCTGGGTTGATGACGACGAGCGCCTTGGGCGTGATGCCCTCCCGGACGGCGCCCTCGATCGCGGCCTCAATGTCCGGCGCGGACGTCGCCCATTCGGCGTCCTCGTCGAGGTGGTACGGTATGCCCACGCCGGAGTTTGCCGCGAGGGTCGCCGTGTACAGCGGGTACTGCGGGATCGGGATGAGGATCCCAGAGCGGGGGTTGGAGATAAGCATCGAGATGAGTAACGTCACGCCCGCGGATGCGCCGGCGGTCAGGAAAATGTGGTTCGGATTGGAGGGATAGCCATCGCGCTCTGTGTGGGTCAGTCAGTCAAGTTGGGGGTGGTAGAGGGAAGATCACGGCATCATCGTGAAAGATGAGGGGACCGACCTTGGATAAAGTTGGCGACGTTATTCCGGATGAACGGGACACCCTGACTGTGAGAGTAGGCCCCAACGGAGCCAATCTCAGCCTGGAGCTCCTTGGCACGGGCGATGACATCTGCAGGGAAGACATCTTTTGCCAGCTCAGCAAGCACAGGCCATTCCATCAACGCCGCTACCTGTGCCACACATTGATCAGATGTTGGTGAGAGGGCCAGCACATCGAGCGTCAATGAACTACCCACTTGTCGGACGAATGTAATCGGGGGCTGATCAAGCCCCGTCTGCTGCGGGTTCCCTATGTTCGACGAGATGACCCTGTTGAATGGCAAGCCGTGATTGTCCCCCGCCGTCTTGAGCTGTACGCGGTACTCCTCGGCCCTAATGGCCAGCTCACCACGCACAGCATACTGGACGTTGAGGAAAGCGGGGTTCAGGGCATCGACAGTGAGCGTATGCATGCTTTTTCCGTGGCTGCGACTGAGTTGTAAGTGGGAGAGGGATATTTTCGTAAAGCCACGAGGCACGGAGGGCCGCCCGGTTATACCGCGAAAAAACATCGTGAGGGGCGTCACTTTGAATACGTAGTTAAGAGTTAGGGCTAAGCGGGCAAGCACATCTCGGTCGACGATGAAGGCGATGCCCGTGGTGGATAGATAAGATGCGATACGGGAAAAACACAACTTTGTAGTAGATCAAGTTGACGTCCGAGGATGCAAAGCCATCACAAGTGCGCCATTGCGTGCGCCATCCCCCTTCACCGTCACCCATCGACCCAGTCGCATCTCTTTCCCAGTCCCCACCACCAATAGCACTGACCCTGACTTCTTCGGAGACGCCTCGCTCACAAAACGGGATGCATCAGCCCGAGGTTCTGACTGGGCCCACGAGGCATCATCCAACGCCCCCCTCCGCGGTGATACGAACTGTAGCGAGTTGATGACGCCCGGAACGATGAAATTCCCTATGGCAGAAAAGGACTTCATTTTCGGATCGACCTTCCACAACCGAATATGTCCGTCCCAGGACCCTACACGCCTCGGCGGTTAGGTTTGTATTCACTTTGGTACATCTCCAAAAGCAGGCTCACCGGAAGCAAAGAGGTCTGAATAGTGCAGTGTGCCCAGAGATGTGATCCAACGTGGCGTACGAATGACGCCTTCCGTTTTGGATACTGTTTCGCTCAAACCATGGGCAACGGCTTGCGTAAATACGGGTTTTTTTCTCTGGGTCGTCCACAAGCATATTGACCTATGTGGAGGGCATGAACCAGTGTCCGATGTTTTTCCGATATGGACTCACCCGCTATCACCACCGCTGAGGAACGTCGACTCATCAATCATAGCAACGCAATCCAGGCTGCCCTCGACGTATTTCATCTCCGTCCGACCCCCTCTCTTCCCGCCGTCCCGCTCTTCTTCCTCGAAATCTGCTAGACCTCCGCCTTCTAACAGCTCTCTTGCAGAGCTCCGTCCGCCTCCGCGAAATACGAGCTGTGTTTCGTCAACGATCTTCCAAAAGCGGGCAGTTTTATCTCTCCCCCCGACGCTCACTGCCGTTTCCGCGCGCAGCGCGTCGAGGCCGAGAATGCAATCTTGGTGGCCATATAGCGTTTCCACATAGCCCATCACGGCCAGATCGAACAATTTTATCGTACGATCGTACGAGGCGGTGTATAGTTGTTGAGTGCCTTTCCGAAACACCACAGCCTGAAAGGTAGGTCACGCCATGAAAAGTGTTGCGCCGGTGGAGAGAAAGAGTTACGTACAGATATGGTGTCGCGGTGGCCGCCAAAGCCCCTCACCCATTCGCCTTTCTCGACGTCCCATACACCCAACCGGCGATCCTTTCCAGCACTGGCAAGGTATCTCCCGTCATCGCTTAGAGCGAGAGCGAGCACCGCGTCGGTATGCCCAGGTGTCTCAGCAGCCGCCTTCTCCTTGCCCTTGCCATCAGGACATAGTTTGCGGAAGGTTGCGAGTTTGGTGCCGCTATGTAAATCCCACTTGATGATACATCCATCTTTTCCGGACGTGAATAGGAAGCGCGCGTCACTGGAAGCGACGGCAGAGGTGACAGAAAATCTGTGTCCCCGTGTCCGAAGCGTGGGTGGAGGTTGCACAAAGTCAAACTGTAAATGATGAGGCGCCGTGGACGCAATCCCAAGCCACGATAATACTGTACTTACAGAGTCGGCTACGTATAAGTGTTGCTTTCCCGCGTGTTCAAGGACATCTTGCTTCAAGCGAGCAGAGATCAGCTCTTTGTCAATTTCGGCAGCATCGACCTCTCCATCAGCTAAGCACACCAACGAACCAGTATGAGAGCTACGGAGCAGCAAGGGCAGGGAAGAGTTCGCACCTAGGCCCTCTTTGATAGATTCGAGATACAGCTTCGCCAGGCGGAGCCTTTTCTCGGCTGGTGTCTCGTCCGCGTCTTCCTCCCCGCTTTCGTTGGGGTCAACCTCATCTGCTCTCAGGTCCATGTCATCCAAAGCTTCGGATCCGCTTCCACCAGAGCGTAAGTCCTCATCGGCCGTGTGGTTCTTCCCTTTCCCCTTCGCCGATACGCGACCATTGCTAGTTCGCAATATTTTTTTGCTGAAGGACGGGCCCGAGTCCTTGAAAGGTGCGCGTTTCCGCTTCCACGTTTTTTTGGAGGAGAAAAATGAGTCTGGCATAGCGCTGCGTTACTTGTACTTGCTACCAGTGTTGCGATTCGAGTCGAGCGACTCGGTGCGCGTTGGCGCTCGCGTTTTGTGAGAGGAGAGAAATTATCATCGGAAACTGCCAGGATTGGCTATTCCTCGGCCCGCCTTCCATCCACAACACAAATAGTCTCGTATCCTGCAGTCCGAAAGTCACAAAACATCATTTTTCCGTCCTCTTTGCTCTCTACGTGCGCGAATAGCCTTCCCTACTCGACTGGAATTGTCACGCCCCAACTGTTCTGATATCCAAAAGCCTATGTCCACCAGAGCTTCAAGGTCGCCGGGCGCAGTGTACAGAGAATCCTGCAAAGCGTACAGAATATCTTCTGTAGCAACATTTCCGGTTGCCCCCGGCGAGTATGGGCAACCACCGAGGCCACCGATAGAACTGTCGAGGGTGCGGATACCCGCGTGGAGTGCAGTAATAGAGTTGGCGACTCCCATGCCAAAGGTATCGTGAAACTAGGCGAGCAGTTGGTGAGAAGGATGAATCGCGCGAGGTGAATGCTGCGTACGTGACCAGCCAGCTTTTCTACTGGATTCGCGCCGAGTATTACGTTGAGCATCTCGTTTACACTCGTTGGGTTGCCCATCCCGGTGGTATCGCCCAGACTCACTTCATAGCATCCCATGTCGAGTAGCTCCTTCGTCACATCCCGCACCTTGTTGTAGTCCACCTTGCCACTGTACGGGCACGTAATCACCACGCTGACATACCCACGTACCCTAATGCCCTTGTCAAGAGCACCCTGGACAACGCGCGCCATGCGCTTCAACGATTCGGCCACTGTGACGTTCGTGTTGGCGCGCGAGAACGCGTCCGTAGCGGCAGTGAACACGGCAATCTCGTCGATCGGGGGTTTCCCGGGATGGGCAGCGAGAAGGTTGACGACGTTTTCCAAGCCTTTCTCATTTGGCACGAGAACCTGGTATGTGACGCCAGGGAGTTTCTCCATGGAGGTTACTATCTCGGCCGTGCCAGCCATCTGCACGATATAAGCGCACGAGGGAGTACCGAATGGACACGCACACACCTGCGGCACCCACTTCGGACTTACAAAGCTCCCGGCTTCGATGACCGTCAAACCTGCACGGCCGAGCCGGTTAATGAGTCCGACTTTGACTTGTGGAGGGATAATCGTCTTCTCGTTTTGAAGACCATCCCGGGGGCCTACTTCGACGATCCTCACTGGTATTTTGTTGCTGGCTACAGTAGCATACGTGCCAACGCGCGCCGTGGAAAGTGATAGTCCTGAATTAATTCGTCGAGGTGTAACTTGCACGCCCCTAACACCCCTGACGGCGCTAGTGGCTGCTCTGAGAGACATGTCGAATGGGATAGCTATAACAATTGGCTATTGCTGGGGAGACTGAGTTGGCTGGCCATGCAGCCATAGGCGGGCGGCCCAGGCTAGTCATGTGAGCACTCTTGGTCAACCGGTCAAGGTCTTCAATTACGTTACCGGTCTGCTGGCATTTACTTTTCAAGGGTTACACAAGCTACAGTATATGAGGCCTTCTATAGACTAGAAATTCGGAGGGCCCTTCGGGCACTCCTCGTTTCTATTCTCGCAATCCGCTTCTCACAGTTTAATGATACACTTTTGTTTCTGTCAGTCGTCAAATGTCAGCCGCCAGAAAATCGCCTTACACCAAATTTTCAGTGCAGTAGTAATGTACAAAGGCAATCCACGCATTTGATATTCAATGGTGTAGATAAAGCGAGTGCTTTCCCGAATATGTTATGCCGCACGACGTCTTCTAAGAGTCTTTTGAACTTCAAGCGAAAGACGGGGGCTACCAAACCACGACGCCATCATCGCACCCCGTGAGTCGGTGACCTCCCCGAGCGAACCGACACTGGATCAAGTACCGCGGTCTCCCGTACACGATGTGAGGGTCGGAGGAGACGCCCGATATGTCATGTTGCTGGTGGCTTAGAGTTTGACGCATGTTGAGTAAGGGTAGCGGCGGTGTCGCTTGGGTTGCCGAGGTATTGTCAGTATCTGGAATGGGAAGCAAGAGATTCAGTCCAACTTGAAAAGCGAGCGATACCTGCCCGAGTGCGGCATCCCATTCTTGAGGTGAGAAAACCTGGTATGAGGTGTTGCTGGCAGCTTTGAGTTTGACACATTGTTGGGCGAGGGTCGCGGCGGGTCGCTTGGGTTGCCGGTTATTGTCAGTATCCAGAGTGGGAAAGAGGAGATAGAGATAAGTCAAAAGGCAAGCGACACCTGCCCAAGTACCGCGCTCTCCCGCGCTCGAGGTGAGGGTCGGCACAGAAACCGCATGGGGATGACGACATCTTGTCAAAAGAACTGAGAGGCCGGTCCATCCTCGCTGATGTCCATGAGAAAGAATAACCCAACAACTTGGAAAGCAACAAACCACGGCATCTATCCGTACATGCCGAGGGAGACGATGACGGTTCTCATCGTCACGAGTGCAGTGAGTGAGACGTGCTTCAATGGTGATCAGGGCTGTGTCAGCGAGATAACTCAAAGGTTTCACGCCGCGTTTATCGGCCTATAGGAATAAACGAGTTAAGCCCATCCACAGCACAGTGCGTCAGTCTAGTGAGATACCACCAGTGGTGAGAAAAGGACAGAGAAATTTGATCCTTGTAACAGAGGCATTGAGAACATGGAAATGGCATCAAAGGCCTGGGGCCCTGGGCCGCAGGTCGAAACGGTGAACGCTACCGCGCTCCTGCCGGCCCGGGAGGCGCGGGAGGACCAGCAGTACCAGGACGCGGCGGCATGCCCACATACGCAACGTTCCCGCTGATCCAGTATGGAGCGCCACGTGCTGAGGCGGAGGGGAAGGACCACGACCTCGAGGTGTGAGGAAATAGGCCATCGCTAACGCTCGAGATGCAGGACATTCAGAACGACGTCCCCATGTCTGCATGACTGGAAACCGCGCCCGCCACAACTGTAGCAGGGTCGGGTGCAAGACGCAGCGTGGGCCTCGCAGCCGTCCATGATGACGACATATATCGACTGTAGCTGACGTCCCATGGGTCTTCCGGTTCGGCACCGGGCAACGTCAGGCGGACCCGCTGCCCGAGTCGACCAGCTGCGGGGGAGGTGCCGGATCCGCATTGTCAATTCTGATGACGGGGACAACGCGCACGGGCTACCGTGAAGGCAAGCACGACTTCCTTCAGGCGGCCGTTGAACGTTGAACGTTGACCCATGGCTGTTCCGAAACGGTAAGAAACCACCCATCTCTGCTTACTGTAAGCCGCGTTTTTGTCTTTATTTTCCATTAGATTTCCAGGCGATGGAAACGACTTGATGCTATGTCTCAATCGATGATCACCGGCCCGTAAAAAAACGTCGAAAACTGGGGGACCAAACAGAACAATGAAATGAGTAGCCATCGTTATCGAGAGCCGCAGCCCGCCATATCCGTGGCACACTTGAAGCCGACGAACCACGTCAGGCGCCTTATTTGGCGCCGTCGTGTTCGCCGTCTTCTCGCTGTCTTGGAGCGACTCAGCGTGAGACCGAGACCCCAACTGTGACGACTTCGACGCTGCCACTTCCGAGTCTGCATGGAATCTCGATGATCCTTCTGCCACCGCACTCGTGATGCGTGTGGAGACGACGACAACACGGCCGCGTACAACTCCGACCCCGACTACTACCACTACGCCACCACCACCGGGGAATGCAAGACGGGATCCATACCCATGACGGCGACGTCACCCACGATGGTGGCGACAGCGATGACCACAGGTGAGGTGACAGCGACCACGATTACAACAACCACGGTGAACACGACGGGCGGCCGCCCACGTCTGTCACCCATGCGACCATTCCTTGAAACTAGGTAAGACACTTCGCCGGCGACAAGATGACTACGACAACGGGACCACGGTGACCTCGACAATGGAACTGCAACGACCTCGGCGACAGCGATCGCTGAAGCGACTACAACGACCTCGGCAATGGCATCGAGGTGATCACGACAGCATCGACAATGGCGACCACGATAGCAATGGGGCGACCACGAGTCTATCACGACGGCGATGAGCACAATTACCATGGGGCGACGACAGCGGTCATGAGCACAGTACTACAGTAGTAGTACTGTGCTAATCAATGTTGTTTTGCTCTTTATGAATTTCTATATTCTGATAGATTCCTTTTCGGGGGATACCGGGGCTTGGCCCTTGAAAAACATTTACCACTGCGTGTTGAAAAACCCTACCAAAATAGATACAGTTTCCCACGCAACGGCTCCCACCAAGCAAGGTCATAGCCGACAAAGTCGACGCCTAGTAGCAGAGTACGAGAATGGCCGAGTCATACAAAACGTCAAGTCAACATGTTGGGCCGAGTCACGCGAACGTTCGAGAAGAGGGAAGAGACGAAAACCGAGTCATCCGCAAGGTCATACGTATTGGAACGTAACAACTCCCATTCCTCAGGCGGGTGCGGTGCCTACAATATCCATGAACAAAAGCCTTTCGTGGCATAGACAAAGGGAGAGCTCCGCACCTTTATTGCCGCAAGCCACTGCGGGCCAATTATCAGCGCTTTCGCCATCGAGGCACGCGCCGTCCCACTGACTCGGGCCGTCTGTGCCGGTCCACCACTCACTACACAATACCTCCCTGTACGTGCCCGTTAGGACACTTTTCCCCGGCGGGAAGAAAATATCGGCAGCGCCGGTGTCCCCGCACAGGTCAAAGCTATGACGCAATTTATCTAAGCGCGCCAGCTTTGACGAGAGATAACAAAGGGGAATCACGCACTGCACCGACATGCCGAACGAATTGATTGGCTGGGAAGTCGTCTGGCCGCACCATTTCTCGTTGCCCGTGGAGGTACACATATCAGTGGCTTTTACAACGACGCCGAAGAACGGGCCCATGTAGTCCGGTGCGTACGGGTCCTTGTTCCCATTAATCAGGAAGCAGCGTCCGCACGCGTCCCCGGCACCGAGGCCCGTCTCCGAACCGAAGGCGAGCTGGCTTATCGAAGTCGCGAAGCCAGTGACGTTCTTGCCGCACGCTGCGGGGACATTATGCTCAGCGTGTGTATCCTTGTGGAGCGCGACTAGCGTTGCTTACCAGGAGTGGCGCAGCTCGCACTAATGGTGAAAGACGCAGTGCCCGAGGGGTTCTGCACGTAGCCATCTGTCGCTCTGGACTCGAGTTCGACCACACTACCGTGTACAGCGGCGGCGAGAAGAGAGGTCGCGGTGAGGATGAGAGTAGATTTCATGGCGGATATCGCTGCGGCCTTCGTTACTGTCCTCTTCCTCCTCAACTTCTCTTTATACGCTCGACCTGAGTAATTCTGGTGGCACGTCGGGTAGGGCCGAGTCGTAGCAGCACTAACGACGGTACTATTGTTAGTCCATGTGTCCATGGCTCGGTTCCATATGTCTGAGCCACTGAGCTGAGCTACATAAGCCGACCTGAGATAAAAAACTGGCCTGGCCGTTTGTTCAGTTCACGACACGAGCCAGTGAGCTGGGTTGGGCAAGTCGGCACAGGAGTTGGTACCCACTCAGCGGGAGAAAGCACCTACACTGAAACCATTGAACCAAGCTAGAGAGGGCCCAGGAATCCGACTCAGCGGGTATGCAATAAACCTATTCCTCTTCACACAGTTGCAACAACCAGCGGCGGGGCCGAGAAAAAGGGTCTTGGCCGGGAACGAGAACGAGAAGTTGCAACTATGGCACCAAGAGAATGGCGGAACAGCTGACTCGGAACACATGCGTATGGCGGACAGCCGCACGCGAACCTCACCGCCGCCCAAGCTGCCCAAGTCAAGGCGGCGCAGCAGGCACATGCACAAGGCAAAGCGGCGCAGCAGGCACATGCACAAGCACAAGCACGGCTATACCCAGAATTTGTAATCATGTATTGAGAGACCTGTGTGCCCCAAACGAGTGTAAGGGTTGCTTCAGCTTGTTGAACTCGGCAGTGTAATACAATCCTTTCAAGGACCTTGGCTGCTGACCTATCACTATACGTTCCCACCTCTCTGGGCCTAGAACCCACGCACGTGTATCATAAAACACGCATGGCCTCCTTTGATACCATTATACGTACCGTACTCCTTATCTAGCTACAGCACACGTGTCGCAGTTATCCAAGTAAACTTGTCACAACTTAGACGGGACAACCCGCAAACCTCGTAACACATTCAAAATGACATCGGCCACACCTGCCGGGTTATGATACACGGCCTATCGGGGATGTACTCAGAAAAATGAGATAGTAAATATTTGTCATCGGCAGACTGACCAGATGCCCCGCGTTCTTGACAAAGGACGTCGTCCGGAGGCCGTCACCGTAAACTTGCTTCACAAATTCGCGGTTCCTAGCTGGACTTATGGAGGCGTCGCACAATTTATCAGCGGCAACGAACTCGCAATCCAAAACAGGAAAAAGCGCACTTTAAATCGGCAATTTCCCCAAAGACGACATGCGTCGGGACGTCCTTGCAGAAAGTTGCCAGGAACCATTGCGCTTTGAGACGCCCGATGTTTTCACCATATGTAGCCTATATGATATGGGATCAACGCGAACGGCGCACGACGCAGTGACTCACGAATTCCTGAGCTTTCGTACAGCTAAGAGTAACCCCTTGCGTCTTGTCGGGATGTGTCAACGTGGGGAGTTCTCGTAGACCGTATTTCTGCCTCAATCAGAGCACAGAGGATCAGGTGTAGAAATGTATACATACGACGAATATGTCAACGACACGAGGATCCCATGATTTGAGGGAGCGTTCTCGTAAAAGCTTGTAAGCTCCCTCTCGACTAGGCCACACGTCACTGCGCTTGAGGGCGCCTTTGAGCAGAAATTTTTCCACTCCAGTAAAATTATCGCGATGAACAAACATTGGCTCAATGAGGATCGCCGTTGACCATGAGACAAACGGGTATATCGTCCTGGTTAGAACACTGCGGCGGTGGAAAGTGGGTCAACAGTAAATCACGAAAAAGAATCAGCGAGAACCCGACATTGCCGACGCCCCCATAGAGTGGCCCACCCCAACTAAGTTGCGAGACTTGAAGTCGACATTTATACCTTTGCCTAGACCATTCAAAACCAAATGCACGGCTCTTGCATATTCCTCCCACGAAACTGGGTGAGTTTCCGCAATTAGGTTGAGTGTGGTCATTCGCAAAAGCCCTGCACAGACACTTACAGGCAGAAGTATATCCTTCTAACAAGGTCTCCTCGTTCAACACGGCGCCTTCACCATGATTTGGACACTCGATGGCCCATACGTCACGGATTTTCGGTATGGGCGAGCTGTTCCTCGGGGTGACTGCCAGTAGACCGTACAAGTCTTCTAAGAGTGGCTCCCAGTGCTCCTTAGTAAAACTTAGAGCATGGGCGAGGATCAAGGTGATGGCGTCGGGATCGGTCGATTCGAATTCGGGAACCCAATAGCGCTTCACTGAGACGAGTAACGGGTAATGTGGTCTAGCATCAAAGACGTAAGTCTGGGATCTTAGAGCAGGCATCACTATGGTTTACAGTATGTTCGGGCGTTTTATAATGTTTGTGACCGTGCGGACTTTGGGGTTCTAGTTAGATGGGGGCGAGCTAATGCCAACTCTTAAGGGTCTGTTCGGCAACCCAACCGTCATCTCGGTCTAGGTTTGAGTTGAGGTTGAGCTTTGTAAGCGTAAATAGCTGATGTAATCGTTCTGCGTCGACAACAATACTCCCATTCTCTATTCTCTATGGCTCGAAACTGTTGTTCTGATGGCTTGTTGTAGTAATATATTTAGTTTTCAGATCCAGAAGGGGATGAGATGGTAGTGGGAGCAAGGAAGCGTTAGCTCCTATTCGCCTCTCTTTACTCTAGTTACATGCGTCCGTTGCTTAGTAATGCTACAAACTCGGACTTCCGACTTCCGTTACCGGTCCGATGCCGGGCTCGGCTAGTCCCAGTATGCCTGCGTCCTAACACTAGTGCAAGCAAATTATCATTGCAACCGTGACAGCCTACTGTGTCCATGCTATTGGTACAGCAGCAATTTTCTATGCCTTCCCACACTATTGGAAGCAGCCATATCACACTTCCGCACTGATAGGCATTGGATGGGTCAAGGAGGCCATCCTGACCAGATCTGGACCAAGCTTGGCATGCATCTGCATGTCTTTATCGCACTAGTAGTAGAGCTATGCCTCTGTGGGTTGGTGGACTCAAGAGATGTTGGGCTTGAGGAGCAGGTTGCGATCTTGTACATGCTTGTTACAGGCTTGTCAATTTGACACGTTGCAAAAAGGTTTCAAATGAAACCATATCCAAGTAACCTGAGCAAGAACCTGAGTTATTTGGGCCCTCCCTTGGTGAGAGAGTTGAGCTGTCCCAAAGCCGCTGTCCATACAAAAGGCTTGAAGTTCTTCCCATCACCCACAGTGGAATCAAGGGTCAAGAGAATCAAGAAGCTGTGACTAGCCACGGACCAGTGTGCCTTCGCAGATTCTGATGCCATTATACCAACAGTGAGTAGAGTGCGCACAAGGGTTCGATTGGTACGATTACATCAGCTAATTACGCTCACGTTGGTTGCCGAACAGAGACCCTAAAAGCGGCCCGCGAACGATACGTCGTGTGAACGGCGAACTGCGAACTCTTCCAACTCCGAGTCTGAAGCGATGTTTGGTTGCTGTGTGGCGGGCAGGCTCCTACAGACAAATCTCCAGCAGATTGACGAAACCAAGGCCGCATTCGAGCTTCCTGCGGCCGAATCTATCAACCACGTCTGTGTCTTCCTACTTGGTACAGGTCCGTGCGCACACTTCAGTTTCCGGCTACCATTGACACCGACCGTCGTTGCAAGTACCATTTCCAGAAGGATATGGAGCGACCGTCCATTTTTTCTGGCCGGGCAAGGGCTTCCAATTGCTCGGCATGTTAGTCCTGTTTACTTTTCCTCATTAGTCCACGACTCGATTCGGAACAGGCTTTCAAACGAAAAGCCCTCCGCGATCTTTCGTCTGCGTGGGAGCTTCGTGTCCCAATCATCGTCCTCTCAAGCGGCCTTCTCAAATTCAGCGCAGCCTACGACTGGTATTGGCGTGACCGCGGTGCTCGGCATCTCCATCGAGCCCCTCCCACAAGTCTTGGAGCAAGTTAGCGTTTTACCCACTGCCGCGCCCAAACCAGTACCCGCCTTGTCCGACGCGACGGTATTTGCTGAGAAGATTGTCAAGCACTTGTTCAATTATGTCTCCAGCTTCGTGTCGGGTAGCGGAACCTCTCTTTCTCCGGATAGCATGGTTCCAGTGGGTTTGATCGCGAGATGGTACGAGAGTTTCCTGGCGAAGGCTAGGGCCGGCGGTGTTGGCTTCTTGGATAGGCAAGAATAGTAGATCAATCTTGTAGAATACAACCATACTGTACTCTTTGAATTCACTCACTCTCCAACGACTAGTCTTATCTAATCTTACTCGATTCCTCAGCTTCGGCTGTGCGGGCCCGGCCACCACCGTGACCTCATCACCAATACGACTCCCTCGTTCGAATCCCAAAGTTCGCCACCTCGTAGTATCACCATGGACGTCAGCGAGGATGAAAATGTCACCTTTCTCACCTCCATGATGGGAAATAGTGACCCGGAGATCGCAAGGCGAGTCCTCAGAAAACACAACGGAGATGTGCAGAAGGCCGCCACCTCCATCTTGGAAGGGGACACTGGGGCCGAGGATTCGTGGCCTGCGGATTTCCAAAATTTGATAGAGGTTCCGAATTCAGTCGCTAACCCGAGCACCCCCCCTCGTAAGCAGGGCGACGTCCTCCCTCCTGTGCGAACTCTCACAGCGCTCATAGCTTCCAAACCCGAGAGAGACAAGTCGGTTATAGACCTCACGGGTGATGACGAGAGCTCTGAACTCAGGCGCGCGCTGGAAGCGTCTTTGTCCCCGTCAGCTTATGGTCCATCCACGTCTCAGCTCCGCCCCAGCGAGCGAGCGCCAGACCCCAACTGGGCCATGGTCCCGTCGAACGTGTGCTTTAGCTGGCTCCGCTGAGGGGTAGCGAACTTACGACTATCGTACAGGTAGAGCAACCCTCTGGGTTTTCGCAGGATGATCAGCACCTGAGCCGAGCGATTCAAGAGAGCATGCGCGATACGTACAACGACCAGGACAAGTTCACACCCTTGACTGTCGAGCAACTCGCCAGGAAGGACAACCGGTCTGTTCGGTTCCTCTCGACTCGGAGTCATGTCTCTTCTGACCTGTCTTACAAATAAGTCCAGTTGTGATCAGACCTAGTCAAGGCCCACTAGTGTATGCCGCTCTCCTTTTCCAAGGATTATATTACGTCCCCCAAGTGCGGAGGAGCATCGCCAGTTGGCGCCCAACCCTGGAAACTCCAAATGCTGAGTTCGTCCTTCCGCCAACCAGTGGTGAAGGTCTGCTCGCTTTCCTCTTCGTACCAGCTGGACATATACTCACATTTGCCAAGGCCCACTCATGTGGACGTTGGTAGAAATCTATACTCACATGGACCTCGCTGCAATCAGCGAGCTCAACATGGATTCGTGTTTTGCTGCGCTGGAGCTCGATCCCCCTGCCTATTCGACAACCAGCCCTGCCGAGCTTTCCTACGGTAGACCCCCCCGTGCACCTCTCGCCGTATGTTGATTACTAGGCAGATCTCTTGCAGAAGTTGACTTTGACGATTGAAACGTCGATACACAAAGAAATCGCAACGCAGACGCACAAGTGGCCAAGGCAATGCACAGTACTTCGCTCGACAAAATGCCTCTGACTGGTTTCATCCAGACTTTTCTACTTCCGCTACGGGCCCGCGGATGCGCAGCCAGACACGTCTCCATTCGATCAACGGCAAGACATGGCTATCGTGAAGGTCGACATCCGCGATGACGATCAGTCAGCAAATTTAGCGTCCGCATTGTCTGCCAGGATGGCGCACAGCGAGATCCCGTCGAAACAGCAAGTCATATTCGAGGCCTCCGACGTCGTGACTTTCCAGCTTGTGCGACACGATACGCTTCCATCTTATTCCCGGACTCCGGTTCTGCCGAAAAAACCATTCCAGTATCCGAAGCACATATATCTTGACCAGTACATGAAGGAGAACGTCGAAATATCTACCGCCAAATGGAAAGAACAAAAGGAGATCGGCGAGAAGATCCAGGGACTTACGCTACGTGAGAATTCTCTCAAACGGCATCAGGTGAGCGCCCATCTTCCTTCTCATTGGCTGATCTGATCTCATGAGCTCGTGCATTAGAACGTAGATGTCCTCAAATCTCTCCGGTCTGCTCTTCATTACTATGAACACGTAGCAAACAAGGAAACACCAGAGCGAGCGGCCATGATCGTTACTCAGACCCAAAAGCTGCGAAAAATACTCACCAGGATCGAGAACGAGCTCGAGAGTGAGTCTCGGGGGGCTTGTTTCGTTATATCGGCTTATTTTCTGTCCTCAGCTATCCAAACCCAGAAAGATAGTTTAAAGGATCAGCTTTCGCAGATATTCGAAGGCCCAGAATTGAGGGAGCACAGAGTACCCTATCTTACATCCGTACCCTGAACCCAGCTTACACTTTTATATGCAGTACGATCTTCGCGTCGTCCTCGTGCATGATGGTCTATATGGACGCAGCCACCTCTACTCATATGTCAACGATAATGGCACGTGGTGGAAGACGGTTGATTGGGCCGTTACAGAGGTAAGCCACTAGTCCTCGATTCAGAGTTCATGTATTCAATTCAACGTGCTTCTACCATAGGTTTCGGAAGAGACCGTTTTAACCGATCAGACGGGGTTCCACCTCGGTGCAGGGCCGTACATGCTCATCTATAGTCGGGCCGTCTCGGAAGGGGACCAAGGTCCGTTGCCATGGCCAGAAACTGTTGTGGTACGTGCACGATTATACTCTCATTTCCGCTACGCATACACAACCATACGCGTTTTCAGAGCGAAATTGAGCGGCACAATGAAATATTTCTTAAATCCGTAGAATCAGAAGCGGCAACCCAGATCATTCAAGTATCCATTCCGTCGTCCACTTCCGCATCCGGGTTCAATACGCCGCTAGAAGCTCCCATCACTCCAGGCGAGCGTATGGACGTGAGCAATTGAGGTCAAATCCAAGATAAGGAAATTCGTGGTACCCATTGGGGGACAACGTCTGCATTGTTATTTCTTTGTTATTATCTAGTACATCGCTCTTTTACAATTGGACAGAGAATGAACTTCTTTTGGGTAGTGAGTGTCTCGACGCTCGACAACTTGAGGGGCCGGTCAGCCCTGTCCTTCATCGCCGCCGACAGCGTTGCTCTTGTGCTTAGGAGTGAATGTCCACGACTCTGGTGCAGGACCAAGGAACATCTCAGAGATTTTCACCCAGTCGCGGCTATCCCCGCTTGAGAGGAGGGTTTCTTCCGCGCGAGAGTCAGAGACCTGAACTTCCAGGGAGAGTGTCGCACTCACCGAGCTGATCGCGCCCGCGGAAGAGAGGGGCACGGTCATTGATCCGAGGTGGAAGATGTTCAAGGAGCCCGATCGGGATGTAGCGATACTGGAAAGACAACGCTTCGCAGAGGTAGCGGCGTGTGGTATTGACACCAGCCGTGTCGGTGCCAAAGTGGCTGTGGTGAGTTGGGTGTATTGTAATCAATGAATGATTGAAAAGGGGTGCATGTCGACGCACTCTAGTCCGAACTCTGCGTACTGTCCACAATATGAGCAAGAGCACCAACTAACGGCGGAGGGGAAAGTCCAACCTTTCTTATCAGCTCCAACCGTTCCCTGGAGCTGATGTCCCACTCTCTTCGTTCCTTGATCTCGGTGAAGATCCAGGTTTGATGAGTGCGCCACGAGCGATCATAACGCCGTCGACGCCGCTGCTTTCCACCTTGGACCAGTAATCTTGGGCGGAGAAGGCATCGCCACCACCGAAGATGGGGATTCGCGGCACTTTGAAGCAGCTGCTGTTCACTGATGGCACACGGAAGACTAGTAAAGAGTCACGAACGGTCTTCGTCGGCTTCGCGTGCGCGAACGGCTTGGACACATTCTTTGATGTATTCCCAATCTGCTAATTTTGTGTATCGCTGCTGTCGTGTCCGCCCGTGTAACTGCGTTCGGGCTAGTTATCTCTTCCGCTCGCTGAGAGATATGCCATGAATAGCTCACCGTCATGGCGGCGACATTCCATTCCTGCGCCGATTCTGGGCATCAATTTGTGCGCGTTGTTACGGCCCTCCTTGACGCCAGTTCTCATCTTGATGGTCAAAGGAATTTCCCCGAGTGCCCGGTTCATCCCTACCAGGATCTTACCCAGCTTTCCTGCGGCATCTAGCACTGTAAGTGACATGTCGGACAGTACATTGTCAACGCCTTATTTAGAATGGGCAAAGAAAAGAACTGCACAAGCTGAACCACTGCCTGTTCGAAATACGAGGTCTATCGGACACCCGCAGTTTAGATCCACAAAATCAATGCCACCATTGCACTCCTTCGCCAACACCTCGGCTGTAGGCGCGAGTGAAGTAGGCTTGTTTCCCGCGACCTGTACTCCGAACATAGTCTCGGATGGGTGTCGTCGGACCAAAGACCACTCTTCCTTAGAACCTGAAAGGAAAGAGGTCGCAAGGCCCACTAACCATTCTTTGAGTCCTTAGCGAGTAGATGGCGCGACCAAACACTTACTTTCACCGCACGTAATGTCAGCACCAAACGAGACGCAAAGTCGCCTGAATGGCTGGAAGATGGGTTGGAAGAATTCCAAGGAGTGAATTTATCCGCGTAGCACTCACAAGATTTCCTACAGTAGTCAATGGTCCTAAATCTAGGTGTATTTGTTATCTCGACCTGACGTGCCAGAAACAGACCACCACATACAAGTCTTGTTCAACCAATTGAGCCGCCTCTTCTCGGAAAATCGGAAAGGGACGTCCGGAAGATCGGCTTGTGCATGAGACTCATCAAGGGACAACTTTGTCGGCGCAGCCTCAGTGGCAACACTCGGCAGCGATCCTGACACCGAATGAGGCCATACCGAGTCGGATATGTTCGACTCGACGCTTGGCTCGGGTCCTACGCCAGGGGTGGCAGCGATGGTGGCAGCGATTTTCGTCTCGGTTGAAATACCTTTGCCCTCCCGCTCTTCGGCCGTAGCTTTCAGCTCTTGAAGGTAATCATCAGAAACTGGAGTGGGGTACTACGCTGTCTCATCGCATACTTCCAAGTACGTCTTGGGAATGAACTCTACCTTTTTCGCCCTGAGGAGCTTCAACGTCGCTGGAGAGACGAAGTTGAGCTCGGTATTTGCGATCAGAGCAACCGCCTTCTTGTCCTCGTCTTCGACCAATGCGACCGTTCCGTCTTCGGCTTTGTATACGTGACCACCCAAAAACCTGCACTTCAACCCCAGTCGACAAGCGCCCGTCGCCTCGAAAACGGGGCATCGGGAGGTAGGGTCAACGGAAGGTTCTTCTGACCTTTCGGTTCCGTTTGCGCCCGTACCGGTACCTGGTAAGGACACGAACGGAGGCTCGTTGCTCAACATGGACGCAGAAGGGAAGATGATGTCTCTCGGTTTCGCATCAAGGTAGGCTTGGATATCGTGAGAGAGGCGGCATCTTGAGGGTGACCGAGTCAGCACCGTATCGTGCTCGCGTGGACAACAGGAAACGCGCGAAAGACGCACTCTGAGCCAAAATCACATTTCCCGGAACCAGCGAACCTCCAGCAGAGGTCAACCTCGTCTCGCATTTTCGCCCAGCGCCTCCCTTTATTAGAACCGCGCTGCGCCTTTTTCTCCTCCTTGGAAAGCTTCCGCCTCTCGGCGGCACTCAGCTTCAGTTTTTTGGGAGAGTCGTCGTCATTGGGGTCGTCCTCTTGCCTACGTTTCTGCGCAGAGCGGTTGGTTCCCTCTTCAGTCGAAGCGTCATCGACTTGGGGTTGTAAACTTTCCGCCGTTGAAATGAGGAATCTAAGTAGATGGCGGGCTTGAGCAGACGAAAGCGGGCTTCAATAAGGGGAACGTACTCTGCCTTGACCGGGGCAGTACCTGCAGGATACAGCGAGGTCGCACTCGAACTCATATCGCTCGGGAGTGAGCAATTCGTGCCAGTGACTGACCCTAACACGGGCCGAAGGGCCCTCCTTACTTCTAAGTCCTCACAACCTTCTACCCCTCCTCCGCTCAGACTCTTCAGGGCACTCCTATACGCGTTCTGCTCCGAGTTGAAGCACGACTACTCGTGCTTCGGTTCTCCCACACTTGACTTGTACTCCTCCTTATCCTGTGGACACTCACTTCGGACTCGCACCGACTCTGAGTTGGCTCCGTACACCGGAGATATTGAATTGTGGGAGTTGTAGGATGGCTATCGAATTATTGGAAATCTCTGAGTTTCTTTATTCGCCTCTCACAAATACCTGTCATGTTATGATACAATCCCCTCAGCAATTTACGATGACATTTCCAACTCTGAACACGGACGGTCATTCGCAATGCATTCCTTTGGCTCCATCTGCATCTCGCATACTTGTGTAGCAACCTCAGAGTGCCTTCGTCGCCAAGGACCCGTTGAGATCTTCTTCTGCACGATCATCCTCTTCCTGAGGCCGCTTCGCTTCTGAGAGTGAGCGAAAGAGCCCACTCTGTTATTAAGTCAGACATACCTGGAAACCTCACGCATACATGAGGTGCGGGACATCTTGAATTGGCCGATCTGGCCAAATTCGTTTTATCTGTTGCATTGGACTGATCTTTGTGGCATTGTCTGGCGCCCGCAACTCCCAAATTCACCCAGATATTGTTTGAGGTCTATGTCAACCTAAAAGGACTCGGATTCAGTCCGAGTGGATGTCTTGTGACAGACCTTTAGAAGGACTAGTTGACTGGCACGAATACCGCCGCGACAGCTGAAACCAAATTTATTTTTTAATTTAAAACTATCTATTTAACTTGATGCAAGCATCTCCCTTATCAAATCAATAGCAAACTTGTCTTTGGGGATGGTAATTCTCTAAATGAAGTGATCTCCCTCAGCCAACAAAGTACCAAAGTGTATAATCAGCCATGAAAGAGGAGGAAGGTTGTTGTTCGTGAATAAGTGATCTACTATAGTAAAACATGACAGTCCTCAAAAAGGAATTATTCTTTGTCAGCTGCTGACCAATAGTGACTAAGCAAAAACCTATGGAAAGCAAGAGTGAGCAGGTCAATTTTCAAAAGTGTACGACTCAGCTAAGTTAGCTGAAATCTCCAAGGGAAATCTCGGCTAAGCTAACTGAGATCCTGAGCCACATTTCCAGAATCACAATCACACTACTCATTTTCAAATTATGTAATTCCCCTGTCTAGCCTTCATCATGTAGTGCTGCTGCAGACTCCTGTAGCAGCCCAGGGTTTGCTAATGAGCAACAAATTTGGCAAATATTAACTAATAGAACTGATTTAAATAACCCCTTAATTTCCAATTAAACCATCTTAGTACAGCCACTCACAGACAACACTGTGTTAGTTAGAAACATCTTTATTTAAAAAAATATATTCACTTGCAACTACTCTCGATATAGATCTAAGGATTGTGAGGGTAGCTCACATGAAGATCTCACACAACACAGAAAAGTTGGGCACCCAACTCTTCATCTGACTAAGCACTTCATGTGGGCTTTCAATACAAGCCTGGGTTACATTGCTGCAGACATGACCTGCTCTTTGGATAAGTGCCTACTGCATGATTGTGTAATTGGCAGATCATGAATTGATCACTCATGATCCAGTCCCTACACATGGCTCCTTTAGCTACAAGGAGCCAGTCACACAGCTACTGAAGTGTTGTGTTTTTTTTTTTATGCACACTAACTATCATGGATTGGATCACAAGTCAGTTAAACTACACATTATTTATGCACTATTTACCTTTGTTTGCTATGAAATATTTTACATTAGTTATCAAAGTATTGACTATAAATATGAAAGAGGACAAAAAGAGAAAAGAAAGTTCAAAAAAGCGGAGTTTGAATCTGAGTTGTGGAAAAGCGGACCGGCTTGTACCAGTACCTGCACTGCTCTTGACAGAGCAAGTGCTGGTCATGCCAGGCCCAGTCACAGGTGCGTGGGGTGCCCCTCAGGTGGGGTTCCAAATTCACACAACTTTGACTAAGACCATGAGATCTTTGCAAAAAGTCAAAGGGCCTGTCTGGTAAATGATTTCTCATGTGAGACATGGGCCAAGCTGGAAACAATGTTTTAATTAATTGGGAATGAGAATGTGACACATTCAGCAAATCTTGTGTCATGAGAGACCAAGAAATGAGAATGGGATTCTCCCTGCCAACCTGACCTCTTTTTCTTTTCACTGTCTCTGTCTCGAGTGACTGTGACCATACACGTTACAATATATTAGCACTGACATAACGTGTGCAGCTCAGAGAGCTTAGGAATCACACAGGACAAAGATGAGAAATAGGGCAACTCAATATATTCAGTAACAAACATATGTGCTAAGTGTGAGTAAGGGAATCAGCCAACAACATCCCAATTGCCCTCTGTTGTTGTGGTCATGGTTGGCAAGGTTGTTGGTACTGCCATCATCGCTTGTGTTGTTTGTCTTCATTGCCTTGCATTGGTGTGGTTGCAGTTGGATTGTAGGTCTTTGTCACTGTGTCATGGTCATTGTTGCCTCTGTAGTTAGTGTTGCCACTGTCACGAACCTGTAAACTTGGGTCATGACTTGAGCGTCTAAGACCGGTCCGCGCCGGCCCGGTCTTATGTAATCAATTTCCTAAAGGGGAAATCCGAAGTCGGAGTTCCAAATTCGTACTCTGACGGTCACATGACCAGTCATGTGATTATCCTATGTTTATCAAGTCACCTGACGACTGAAAGTCGTACCACTCTTTGGATTAATCCTATTGGACTGCGGAGCAGTCGTACGATACCTACGATTATTCTGATTGGTTGATATACTTAGAACCCTTCCAGAACCTTCCATTGCGCAGCACCTGTGGGAAGTAGTAAGCCTCCCCTAAAGCATGCACAGACCATGTACCCAGGTATATAAGCTAGAGCAATAGAACGGACAGTCCCCATCTGTAAAAGTGGGGGGTGTCAAAAGCTGTCAAGGACCGGTCCAGACCGGTCCTTGACAGCTTTGACAGGTACCAGTTTTGCAGATGCCTCAGACTGTCCACTTGTGACTCCCACCTGGATAACTCCCTTGTGCCTTTCTTTGCTATAACCATAGCTTGGATTCGCGATTTCCTTGTTATCCTCGTACTAGCCAAGTTGTACCAAGTTTTCCCTGACTTCTTCCTCGTCCCTCGCGCTCCTCGTCAGCCAAGTGTCCTGAACGAGCACTCTGAGTGAGTGTTCATCACACTTGGACAGTCTCACCATCTGACCTGGACGCTCCTTGATAGTGTCTGATTTCGGTGACGATTTCGGCCACTGGGACGGTGATTCCAGTTCCTTTTATACCTCGTGGGAGCCCCAGTATAGCGGCCCCCCTCGTCGTCACCTTCCCCCCTCTTCTCCTCTCACATTTCCTTTGTCTCCGGTGGGGTTGAACACCCCCCTCCCTGTCCAAGTTGAGCAAGTCGCTCAACCTCAAGGTCCGGCTGCCTTTACGGCGCCCTCGTCCCCAGTCCTCTCTCGCCCCCCAACACCGCGTCCAGCTAACCCCCTCTCCTACGCAGAGGCCTCCCCCGGCGTCAAGTACGTTCTACTCAACGAAGATTACACTCCCGTCTCCAGTGCCCTGTCCTCCATCACTCGCCCCGCGTCCCCGGATTTTGACATCCGGACCCAAGTAGCCGTTCGATCCGGCGCCCCCCTCGTCCCTCGCTCCCTGTCCCTGGAACTGGTGTACCCAGATCTGGTTCAAGTATTCCAGTCCCCCCTGCTCGGGCCCTTGTCGCCCCTCTCCGATCTCCCGTCCCTGTTGATCCGTCTCGTCTCGCCCCGCCCCCGGTCCTCGTCCCTTCCTGCTCGCCCTGCCACTCCAGACTCGCCCATTGACTACCACCACGTAGCAGAAGGCGTCCCCCGCATTGACACCCCGGACCACGAGCTCCCCCACGAAGATCAGGAGAACATCCCGCCTCCTGCTCCCTTGATTCGCCCCCCTTCCTGCGTCAACATCACCACCGGTCCACACCCCCACCAATTCGTTAACGTCCAGACCCCGCAAGGAGAAGAGTGGAGACCCATCTCAGAGTTTTACCAGGTCTCCTTAACCCAACTCCTGTCCATCGACCACCTCCTTGCATACCCCCCAACCTTCCCTGGAGTCACGCCCTTCCGTTTCTGGTCTCCACACTACATCAAGATCTACCCCCGTCACCGTCCTCTTGCCCTTGCCCTGGGAATTCCCCCCATCTACGCCTGTTCGCAAGCCATCTTAGATCTCCCCAGTCAAGACCTTCCCCTCGGGTCCATCAAGTACAACTTCCGGGAAGGTATCCGTCGGGGTTTCGCCCCCCTCAACCAAGTAATTCGGCAGGCATACGTAGGGGCCCTAGTCACTCTTGAACTCCAAGACTTCCTGGACGGAAGGATTATCACGACATACGGGTATTTGGCCTTTTGGGAAGACCGGATTTTTGTTATAGACCAGGGGTATCACTTTGAAGACGCAGTCAGAACCAGTCCCCCTCTCCTTTCCTACTGTTTCGCGCCTCGTATACCTGCTGACCCCTTCTTGTTTATCTCTACCTACCCAGACCAACAAGAACTATAGTCACTTACTATACTAGTAAGTGTTGTAGTTAGTTGGTTATTTGGTACGAAATAAAAGGGGTTTAGTGTCCTATCGTTTCCCGACCCAAATCTCTGAACAAGAGCAAGTAAGACGCTCTCAAGCACTCTTTGAAACCCACAGAGAACGACAACTTCAATTGTACTATCCCCCAAGCACTCTTTACAATCTCGCCCACTCAAACACCATCGAAGTTTGGAGTGACAACACTCAAATACTCAAGAAATTAGAAGAAATCCTCCCCTTTGGAAGAACACTCAAGTTATCCCAGTTTCAAGACTTTATTTCAGGCAACCTAGCACGACTCGCCGACCTAGCCCAAGAACAGCTTCTCTATTGGCACCTAGCAAAGACTTGCGATATCCACGGCTCTCCTGTCGAATCCCTTCTTCTTTGGTATAAAGAAGATTACTTTTGGTTCGTCCACCTCAACCCCCCAAGAAGACAGGACCTCATCCAAAATCTCCTACGCGGCGAACGTCATTACTTCCTCGAACGCTTCCAGTTGGACTACGAACAAGTCCAAATATCATTCCAAGAAATTTGCATCAAGACTACCCCCTTCGGATCACAGCCAGTAATCACCGAAGGAAGAGAATACACCCTCAAGTGGGATCAAGTGTGGGAAACCACCCTAGAAAATCCAGATCACGACATAATCAATCCACGAATTTTCCACCAGCCACCAGCCACCCCAGACGACCCTGAATTCGTGGCCCGCTTAGAAATCAACGAAGAAGAACAAAACAACGATAGCTTCTTGCCGCCTAGCAGTCCCCCAAGTCCCACTACACCTTCTGACTCTCTAGACGGTTGGGGAGAACCTTCCAACCAGTGGGTCAGTAATTCAGTTTGTTGGTGTAGTAAAGAAGTTTGTGACTGCGGTTATCGTCCCGATACCCCACCTACTCCACCTAGTGTAGTATTGTGGGCTCCTGGCCAAGCATATCTACCTTCTAGAGAAAGAATATAGAAGGTTCCTTGTTTAAAATCACCCTGGCAGTGTTGAGACGCGACTGATTCAAGTCACATGTCTCGTGGGATATGATTGAGTCATCCCATTTACTAAATACGGTATCTGTCCCTTACGGACTGATTTGGACTTGGCTGGACTCTTACGGACCGCTTTTGTTTATCTTTATTGTTAGAGCCATACATGGCTCTTATTGTTCTCTATTGTTAAGATACCGGTATTGTCTGCTTTAGGCAGCTATTGTTCTCTGCCCTCCAATGGCATTTCTCCCTCTGGCGCACAGACCACCTGTATTGTGTTTGAACCACCTGTGCGCACAGACCATTCTTAGCTAAGCGTCCTGTATATAAGGACTGCTGTTTTCGCCTCTACACTTCAGAGTTCCCTTCTCCTCTGAAGTGTAAGTCCCCTTTCTCTTTACCTCTCCTACCATACCTTTACTCATAAGGCGTTCCTTTATAGTAACTTGTCCTTACTAGGTATGCAGTTGTAATAGAGTTCCCTTCTCCTCTGAAGTTAACTTGTCCTTACTAGCTTATCGCTATTAACGCTTTGCTTGTTAGTTCTGCGCTTCAACAGGTTATGGGCCCTGATGCCTAATAACTAACTTGCGTTATACCTACAGATCTACTCTTGTGTCACCTTGCTCTCTCAGCCGACCACACTTTTTTGTCGTCTTCTACATCCTCAGTGAGCATCCTCTATCCCCTATTTTTTCAACACACCCTTTCTCGTCCACCATGACTCCGTCATGTGCCATTCTGGCTAGCCTCTTAAGGAGGTTCTCGTGAAAGGTCTTTATGACCTTAAACTCCTCTGTGCGCACTACCATAGTATATTTTCTATACCCGGTTTTCGTCCGGAAGTGCTTTCATAGGCCAATAGGGGAAGACCCTTGCGGCTATAGGCCTTTCTAATGGTTGGGTGATACTCGGTTAATACCTGGGTCACTTTAAGGGGTGTGAAGGCCTGGTCAATAGTCAAACCCAGAAGTCCTTCCCTCTGACACAACTAGGAAACGCTACTATACTATAATGGTATTTACACAGTAGCTATGACTAGACCTCTGCTAGGAGAAGTATTCGCTCCCTTTGTGCAGGATTCGCTGCATGGCATGTATCACTAGTCTAGCTACTTAGTACCAAGACCCTTAATGGTCTGTTCTAGAGACTCCACAGACGACAGTCACAATTGTTATGGGAGTTGATCCCTATCATTGTCTCTGGAATTCGCTGTTGGCTCCTCTCTAGGGTACTACCCTTTATTGTGCATCTTAGTCAGCCCCAGTCTACTTGGCCCTAAAGGTTAGAGATGGCCTTGAAGCGTCCTTCGCCGGACAATGCTTCTATGAGCCCTTCTTGCTAGACCCTGATAAAGCTGTATGATATGACCACTCGCCCTCCTAGGGTCTCAGAAGATCACAGTACAAGGCAGCCATCATAAAAATGATTCCACTACTATAATACTTCCAAGTCGCACAAACTTGAGGCATGACACTCTACTGTGTTATGGAGTTATAGCGCTCTTATGGCTGGACCTCTACTTTCCCTAAACAAGATCTGGGCTGGTTCTGACTGCTCCTCGGAACCAGATATACAAACATCTCAAATGGCTTCGCCCACCTTCCACCTCTCCTTCCCACCGACCCTCGTCCTTTCCAAGTTGGATGGGACAAACTGGCAAACATGGGGAGCGACCTTCACGTCGCTCATGTTGATGAATGGGGTGAAAAGGCACCTCTCTCACTCCCAGCCTGCCTTTGTTCCACACCACCCTGCCCCTGCAGCAGGAGTTGTTGGTGCCCCTACGGGGACCAACAGACGAAGGGTTGGCCATCTTGGCCTTATGGGAGAAGCAGGAAGAGGTCATCACTGGCCTCCTATACCTCTCAGTCACATCAGAAGTTTTATCTGGCATTGTATCAGAGACGGTGTTCCCAACCGTCCATGACAAATTTTCCCACTTAGATCACCTCTATGGTCAGGTCGGCTCCATGGCCACCTTCAACTTATGGGTGGGCTTGGCCAACACCAAGCTTCAGGAAGGTAGCCCCTTCCAACCTCAACTCCAGAAAATGCTGGACGCGAGGAACACCCTTGTGGAGCAAGGGATGCCCGTCTCGGACATGCAAATGTCCTTCATATTGTTAGACGCGCTACCCCCCTCCTACAGCACCATAGCAGGCACCATCCTCGCCTCTGGCCCCCCTGCCAACCTACAACCTCAGGACCTAATTAACAGGTTCATTAATGAGGAATCACGCATCGCTGGTCCCCCGGCATCTTATAATAAGATAGCCCCCGTCAAGAAAAATTCGCCTCCGCACGATCATGCGTCGCAGGCATCAGGCAGCTCTGTGTCCCCGGACATAATCTGCCACTACTGCAAAAAGTCTGGCCATAAAAAGCCAGACTGCTACAAACTCAAACGGGACCAGGAGAATGTGAAGAAAGGGAGGGCTGGGCAACGTGGGAAAACTGCCCAAAATACAATGACTGAGGCCCCGGACTCACTTCCAGGGAACAGGTTTGCTGCAGCCAATAGCATACCTGTACCAAAGAGCCGCCTATTTACTATAGTTAATGGCTCTGGCAAAATAGAAGAGGTACATGAGGTACCTCAGGTCTCCCTTTACATGATGAGTGCCAACCACACTCAGATAGCATCAAGATGGATGATGGATAGTGGAGCATCAGCACATTTCACTCCACACCTTGAAGACTACGACTCCTACACACCCCATGAAGGAGTAGAAGTGCTTCTAGGTGACAACTCTCTGCTCAAGAGCGTTGGTACTGGTACGGTTACAATCCGAACCAACAGAGGTTATGACCTCAAAATATCAAATGTGCTACACCTCCCCAACACACACTCACGTATACTATCCACGCCTGCTCTGACACAAAAAGGCGCCATCATCAGTTTCGACTCAACATCTTTTGCTATAAGATTCAATGGAGAGACCATAGCGGAAGGACACAAGGCTTCAGGCCTATATTGGCTTGACGGACAACATATGAACTCAGTCCGAGCACCTGCATCTGCTAGCCTTGATGTCTGGCATCAGCGCATGGGACATATGTCCAAAGACGCGCTTAAAAGATATGCTCAGGAGTCTGTAAAAGGACTCCATATAAATAACTCACCAGTAGACGATAAGTTGTGCCATGGCTGTGAGACTGGCAAATCAACGCGTCTACCCTTTCCACCTTCCTCAAAACGCGCACAAGAACCCCTTGAAGTCATCCACAGTGACCTTGTTGGCCCCATGCAGAGCCAATCAATACAAGGAAACAAGTACTTCGCCACGTTCATAGACGACTTCTCCAAAGCAGCAGTAGTCGTCTTCATGAAAACAAAGGACCAGTTTAAGGATGCCTTCCTACATTATAAGGCATGGGCTGAAAAACAACTAAACAAGCCCATCAAAACCTTACACTCGGACCGTGGTGGCGAGTACGTCAATAATGACTTAAAGCGCATACTTTTGGAAGCGGGAATTGAGCATACTCTTACAATGCCTCATTCTCCACAACAGAATGGGAGAGCCGAGCGATTTAACCGAACGGTTATGGAAAAAGGCACTAGCATGCTTCATCATGCAGGCCTTAGCCTTGGCTTTTGGGAGCAAGCAGTTCAAACTGCTGTCCAAATTTACAACCGCACTCCCACTCGTTCTAATCAGTGGAAAACTCCGCTGGAGCTCTGGGATGGTACAGTCCCTGGATGTCTCTTACTTTAGAGTATTTGGCTGCAAAGCCTACTATCATGTACCCGAACACAACCGGCGCAAACTAGATCCTAAAGCAAAGGAAGCCGTGTTTGTGGGCTATGAGCCCCTATCAAAGGGCTACAAACTCTGGGATAGACATAGCCGGTGCTTCGTCTCTTCACGAGATGTTACATTTGACGAAAGCACCTTCCCATCCCTGAGTGACCTGGCTCGTCACTCTCAAACTCCTACCCCTCCCGTGTCTGGTGAACTCGAAAGAGGCGCTGCCGGCGGAGAGATTCTCTTTGTAGTGCCTAGCCCGCCTACACCAGCTGTTGCCCCTGCGGCACCTACACCAGTCTTTGTACTCCCACCTATTCAGGTGCCCGCAGAACCTCAACAACAGCCTAGCACACCCCCCAACACCTCACCTGCTGCGGCAGACCAGACAATATATCACACTCCCCCCTCCCAAGCCCCCCCTCCTACAAACACTGCACCCACCCACACTCGCACTCGCTCCACAAGGCGTGCTGCAGTAGTTGCTCCTATACCGGCCCCTAATTTCAATAGGGAAGTATCTCCTCCCAGATCTACTCCCAGATCTCTGAGGAATACTCAACCGGTTTCGCCTACCCGACCAAGGCGGAGCACTAGGGTACGATTCACGAATCCTCGCTATCTCCAAGAGGATGATGAATTCGTGCAAGGAAGCAGTAGGCTGGGAATGATGGACCTACTTAATGCGGCAGAGGCACCTGGCTATAGGGACCCTCAGACCTTTAAGCAGGCTATGGAGTCTGAACAAGCCGTCGATTGGCTTGAAGCATGCCAGTATGAACTGGATGCTCTCGACAAGCTCGATGTCTGGAGATTAGAACCCCTCCCTGCTGGAAGGAAGGTGGTCAAATGCAAATGGGTGTTTAAGAAGAAAGCAGATGGACGCTTTCGTGCTAGGCTAGTGGCAAAAGGGTTCACCCAACTAGAGGGGGTGGACTTTGACGAAACTTTCTCCCCAGTTGCCCGCTTCGAGTCTTTACGACTCCTTCTTGCGTTGGCTACGCTTGAAGACTGGCATATTCACCAGATGGATGTCAAATCGGCATTCCTTCATGGGGAACTGGAGGAAGAAATCTATATGGAGCAACCCATCGGTTTCGTCACAGCTGGCTCCAAGCACCTTGTGTGCCGGTTACAGAAGGCACTTTATGGCCTGAAACAAGCCTCCCTGCGCATGGAACGTGCAATTCCATGGGGTCCTTTGTGACCTAGGCTTTACGCAGGACGTACTCTGATGCAGGAGTATATGTGTATCATCTTCAAGAGGGGGGTGACACATTATTTGTGATCTTATATGTAGATGACATCACTATACTTGGGAGCTCTCTATCAAAGATCAATGATCTGAAAGTCTCTCTATCAGACCGATATGAGATGACTGATCTTGGTGAAATCCAATCATATCTCGGTGTCAACATCACCAGAGATCGTGCAAACCGCACTATGGAAATCAACCAATCAGACTACATCCGCGATGTGATTGAGCGCTTTGGAATGTTAGATTCCAACCCAGTATATACCCCTCTTCCCTCTGGCGCTGAGGCACACTTGATCAAATTCGAAGATCAGGCCTCTACTTCTGAAATTAAGAAGTATCAACAGATAATTGGGTCTCTGCTGTATGCGCAGATAGGAAGCAGACCTGATATATCCTTCGCTGTTGCGCGCCTTAGTCAATTTGCTTCCAATCCCTCACCTCAGCATTTACGCCTATCCAAGTATGTCCTAGCCTACCTAAACACAACAAAGGACTACAGGATACGCTATGCTGGAGGGACTGACTCTGATGGAGCTGGCCTTCATGGCTACTGCGACTCTTCCTGGGGAGATCAGGAAGAAAAGCACTCCACCTCTGGCTATGTCTTCTTGCTAGCTAATGGAGCCATTTCATGGTGTACCAGAAAACAGAAGACCATAGCCCAGTCTACCACAGAAGCAGAGTACATGAGCCTCGCTGAGGCCTCTAACCAAGCTCAGTGGTACACCACTTTCCTAGGGGAACTAGGGTATGAGGTCGCCTCCCCCATTCCCCTACACTGTGACAACAAGGGTGCTGTAGACTTAGCATTAAACCCTGTCACTGGAAGGCGGTCCAAACATATCCTGATCAAACACCATGTAGTCAGGGAGTACGTAGAAAATAAGGTCATAGACCTGATTCGTACTCCTACAGGGGAAATGGTTGCAGATGGACTTACTAAGTCACTGCCCAAAGAACCCTTTGACAAAATGGTCACTGATCTAGGAATGGTGTAAGAAGGGTTAAAAGGAAAACTTGTACACAGTCAATGGTCGTCGATCCTTGGTTTATCAACAAGGACGTCACATTGTTCTGTAATCTAGTACAAAACACATCATGTTCTCTAATCCATGAGAGCTATGAAAAACCCTTCTTAGAACTCTGAAGGAGTTGGACCTTGTTCCAACTCAGTACAGAAGATAGTCCTTTATCACAGGACTACCACGAAGTGGGTGTAAAAACCGCTTCGGATTGAACATTATCTGCACAAAGATTCCAACCTCAATCCCGAACTTCTGTACGACTCTGGGTTCTATATAAAACACCTATACCTACAAAATGGACTGCCTCTATCATGGAGGGATGTTGAGACGCGACTGATTCAAGTCACATGTCTCGTGGGATATGATTGAGTCATCCCATTTACTAAATACGGTATCTGTCCCTTACAGACTGATTTGGACTTGGCTGGACTCTTATGGACCGCTTTTGTTTATCTTTATTGTTAGAGCCATACATGGCTCTTATTGTTCTCTATTGTTAAGATACCGGTATTGTCTGCTTTAGGCAGCTATTGTTCTCTGCCCTCCAATGGCATTTCTCCCTCTGGCGCACAGACCACCTGTATTGTGTTTGAACCACCTGTGCGCACAGACCATTCTTAGCTAAGCGTCCTGTATATAAGGACTGCTGTTTTCGCCTCTACACTTCAGAGTTCCCTTCTCCTCTGAAGTGTAAGTCCCCTTTCTCTTTACCTCTCCTACCATACCTTTACTCATAAGGCGTTCCTTTATAGTAACTTGTCCTTACTAGGTATGCAGTTGTAATAGAGTTCCCTTCTCCTCTGAAGTTAACTTGTCCTTACTAGCTTATCGCTATTAACGCTTCGCTCGTTAGTTCTGCGCTTCAACAGGCAGAAAGCGCACTCGATTGGGCTATCACCCTGGCATCTCAACAAGTATCCCAACGTCACAGAAGCCAAAGACAACGAAACCAGTTTATAAGAAGGGATATGCCTATTCCCTCTCCAGAAGAACACCCCCCAGTAATCCCTAATAGAGACATTAGGAGAGTAAATCAAGCAACAAGTACACGTCCAAGTAACCCAGTGTCATGAACCTGTAAACTTGGGTCGTGACTCGAGCGTCTAAGACCGGTCCGCGCCGGCCCAGTCTTATGTAATCAATTTCCTAAAGGGGAAATCCGAAGTCGGAGTTCCAAATTCGTACTCCGACGGTCACATGACCAGTCACGTGATTATCCTATGTTTATCAAGTCACCTGACGACTGAAAGTTGTACCACTCTTTGGATTAATCCTATTGGACTGCGGAGCAGTCACACCACTATGGCGCAATCTTGCGCAATCGACTGCAGAGCAGTCGTACGATACCTACGATTATTCTGATTGGTTGATATACTTAGAACCCTTCCAGAACCTTCCATTGCGCAGCACCTGTGGGAAGTAGTAAGCCTCCCCTAAAGTACGCACAGACCATGTACCCAGGTATATAAGCTAGAGCAATAGAACGGACAGTCCCTCAGACTGTCCACTTGTGACTCCCACTTGGATAACACTCTAGCGCCTTTCTTCGCTATCACCATAGCTTGGATTCGCAACCTCATCGTTATCCTTGTTCTAGCCAAGTTCTTCCAAGTTTTCCCAGCCTTCTTCATTATCCCTCGCGTTCCTCGTCAGCCAAGTGTATTGCAGGAACACTCTGAGTGAGTGTTCATCACACTTGGACAGTCTCCTTATCTGACCTGGACGCTCCTTGATAGTGTCTGATTTCGGAGACGATTTCAGTCACTGGGACGGTGATTCAAGTTCCTATTACACCTCATGGGAGCCCCAGTATCGTGGCCCCCCTCGTCGTCGCCTCTCCCCCTCCTCTCCCTTCACTTGTCCATTGTCTCCAGTGGGGTTGAACACCCCCCTTGTCCAAGTTGAGCAAGTCGCTCTCCCCCAAGGTCCGGCTGCTTTCGTAGCGCCCTCGTCCCTGGTCTTCTCTCGCCCCCCGACACCTCGCCCAGCTACCCCCCTCTCTTACAAGGAGGCATCCCCCAGCATCGAGTACATGTTACTTGATGAAAACTACCTCGCTCTCTCTGGTGTCCCGTCCCCGGTCTCTCGCCCATCGTCCCCGGATTTTGACATCCGGTCTCAAGTAGCTGTTCGATCCGGCACCCCTCGTACTCGCTCCCCGTCCCCCGAACTTGTGTACCCTGACCCAGTACAAGTTTTCCAGTCCCCCTTGATTGGGCCATTGTCGCCCCTCTCTGATCTCCCGTCCCCCTCAGTCTGCCTTGTCTCACCCCGTCCCCGGTCCTCGTCCCTTCCTGCTCGCCCCGCCACCCCAGACTCGCCCATCAACTACCACCGCGTAGCAGAAGGCGTCCCTTGTGTTGACACCCCCGACAACGACCTCCCCCACAAAAATCAGGAGAACATCCCTCCTGCCTTGCCCATAGTTCGCCCCCCGTCTTGTGTCAACGTTACCACCGGCCCGCACCCCCACCAATTCATCAACGTCCAGACCCCCCAGGGAGAAGAGTGGAGACCAATTTCGGAGTTCTATCAGGTCTCACTAACACAGCTCCCCTCCATTGACCATCTCCTCGCGTACCCCCCTAACTTCCCCGGCGTCACCCCTTTCCGTTTCCGGTCCCCTCATTACATCCAGCTCTACCCTCGTCACCGCCCCCTCGCCCTCGCTCTCGGGATTCCCCCCCTATACGCCTGCTCCCAAGCCATTCTCGACCTTCCGAGCCAAGACCTCCCTCTCAGCTCCATCAAGTACAACTTCCGAGAAGGTATCCGTCAGGCATTCACCCCTTTGAACCAAGTAATTCGGCAGGCGTACGTTGGGACTCTAGTCACCCTTGAGCTCCAAGATTTTCTGGACGGTAGGATCATCTCCATGTACGGATACTTGGCCTTTTGGCAGGACCAGATTTTTGTAATCGATCAAGGGTATCATTTCGAGGACGCCGTTAGAACCAGCCCCTCCCTCCTTTCGTATTGTTTCACACCTCGGCTTCCCACTGACCCCTTCCTGTATATCTCTACCCACTTAGATCAACAGGAACTATAACTATTTACTTTACAAGTAAGTAGTTGTAGTCAGATTGGTCATTGGTAGAAAAATAAAAGGGGTTTAGTGTCACATTTTCATCCAACCCAAATCCCTGAACAAGAGCAAATTAATCGCTCTCAAGCACTCTTTGAAACCCACAGAGAAAGACAACTCCAATTGTACTATCCTTCCAGCACTCTCGTTAACCTTGCCCACTCCAACGCAATAGAAGTTTGGAGTGACAGTACTCTCCTCCTTAAAGATCTTGACGCTATACTCCCATTTGGAAGGGTACTCGCCTTAGTCGAGTTTCAAGACTTCGTCACCAGCAAGCTAGATAGGCTTAGCAACCTCGCGCAAGAACAACTCCTGTATTGGCACCTATCCAAGACACTCACAGTCCACGGCGCTCCCATCGAATCAACCCTCTTGTGGAACAAAGATGACTATCTTTGGTTTGTCCACATTGCCCCAAGAAGACAGCGCATCATAGAAAAACTCCTAAGGGGAGAAAGACAATACTTCCTTGAACGACTTCGATTGGACTACGAACAAGTTCAAATATCCTTCCAAGAGATTCGAGTAGAATCTACCCAACTCGGACCACGCCTAGTTATCACTGAAGGTCGCGAGTATACCCTCAAGTGGGGAAGTTTTTGGGAAACAACCCTTGAAAACCCAGATACCAACATCGTCAATCCAAGGATCTTTCACCTCCCCCCAGATGCCCCCAACGATCACGACTTTGTCACACGCCTTGATATCCAAGAGAACGGAGACGAGCCTCTCCCATCAAGCAATCCACCAAGTCCAAGTCCAAGTCCCCCTACACCACTCACAGATACTGATAGCGGTTGGGGAGAACCTGCCAACCAGTGGATCAGTAACGGTGTCTGTTGGTGTAGTAAAGAAGTCTGTACTTGTGGTTACAGACCACATACCCCACCTACTCCACCTAGTGTAGTATTGTGGGCTCCAGGCCAATACTACCTACCTTCTAGAGAAAGAATATAGAAGGTTCCTTGTTTAAAATCACCCTGGCAGAAAGCGCACTCAATTGGGCTATCACCCTGGCATCTCAACAAGTATCCCAACGCCACAGAAGCCGAAGACAGCGAAACCAGTTTATAAGAAGGGATGCGCCTATTCCCTCTCCAGAAGAACACCCCCCAGTAATCCCTAATAAAGACATTAGGAGAGTAAACCAAGCAACAAGTACATGTCCAAGTAACCCAGTCCAAGCGACCCCCACCTATCCAAGTTACCACGAGCTTCCCCCAGTCGTTCGCCAACCCTCCACTAGTAGTGAAGAAGGACAATTCCTAGCAACCCAACCCACGTATTACCACCTCCCAGAAGTACCCTTCATATCAAGAACACTACCCACAAGAAACCCTAGAGAATTGCAGACCTTCAAGCAGCACTGTCAACTCATATGTAGCGGTATGACACCTCGCTATGCTAAGCTCAAGTGAAAGTGATAATGGAAGTGAACTGTCTGGCCTTCAGGACTCAAGCCTAGCGCGGAGATAAATCATGCGCCGAACTTACAGTCAGCGTGGAGCGTGCAAGGTCAAAGGCGGTCCTTATACAGGAGCACAACTCGCGATGTCACACGATGGTAAGCTGAGTGGAGAACCAAGAGGACAAGTTGAGATTGGAGAGTAAGGAATACAAGGGAGATACGCACCTGAGTGGAGAACCAAGAGGACAAGTTGGTTCCACTCAGGACGCTACAGGAGGGATTATATACGCTACTGGGGCTGAGCTTGAATTGAGTCTAAACACTATTACTAAGTGTACAGTAAGACTCCATGACTCAGGAGCTGACGCATCGTGTCTAATAATAGCGCTATCTATTGTGCTGACTGATGCACTTGTCATAGCGCTGACACGATGCCTTATCTTTGCTGAGTAAATCCTAATACAGCTAGTAAGCGTAATTACTAAGTAGAGTCTAGAGCTATCTAGAGTGTTCCATCCTTATCTACCAATCCTGTGAGTCCGTACGTAAGTGGAATGTGACCGGATTGGGTTGTCCCTTCAAGGGTGCAACTATCCCAGGGTCACGTGCTTATAGGTGCACATGATGGCAACATGTGACTAACGGTATCTTGTACTTTGGCCCTTCATATCTTCCTCTGATAATTCCGTAAAAATACAGAAAAATAAGAAAAATAATATACACATCCGTGACATCACCCCCCTTCTTAAGGGTCGACGTCCGCGTTGGCCTCTGTGTACATATGAGATGCTTGCCAAGGTAAGGACGCGTAGATGAGAGCTGCTATTTTTCTAGGTGCGCCTGGGTTTGAGGAGTGGAACTCCTTGACTTTATCCGGGGCATGCGCTAGATTCTTTGCTGGCTCCCAAGTATCCTTGCCTTCACCGTAACCTTTCCAGCGAACTAGGTATTTAAGAGTGCGACCGAAGAGCTTGGAATCTCTTATGTGGTCTACTTCGTACTCTTCTTCCCCTTCGACTGTGATGGGTTCAGGTGGAGGTGGCATGAGCCCGTTAACTTCGTTCCCTTTATAAGGAGAGAGGCGGTCTACATGAAATACATCATGGATCTGTAATGCAGGGGGGAGTGCAAGCTTATAGTCGACGTCACTTTTGACTTCAGTGACTTCAAATGGGCCTAGTTGTTTAGGGCCCAGTTTGGACGACTGCTGGTGTATCTTTATTTGCTTAGCTTGCAGCCAGACTTTGTCCCCGACGTTGAAGACGTATGGCTTGTGTCTTTGTTCAACGTCTGTTTGCATTCGCCTTTTACTTAGGTGTAGAGCTGCCTCTGCATCCCTTCTTGTGGAAACTAGGTGTTGTAGACGTTTATCGAGCGTTGGGATACCAGTGGGCCTACCAGCGGGGATGGTGAAGTCTGGTGTGTAACCGTATAGTAGCTCAAAGGGGGTGTGCCCTGTGGCTGAGTTGAGTCTACTATTGACCACGAATTCCGCTGTAGGGAGCAGGTCTGCCCAATCATCCTGCCTCTTACTAATGAACAAGCGCAAGTAGACTTCTACTTCTTGGTTTTTGCGCTCTACCTGTCCATTAGCTTGAGGGTGATAGGCGGTAGTAAGGCCTGCGTCTATCCCTAGTCGCTTGTATAATGCCCGCATGCTCCTTGCAGCAAACTGGGGTCCCCTGTCACTGATGATTTTCTTGGGGATCCCATGCAAGGGGAAGACTTGCTCGAAGTAGATGGATGCTACCCCATCAGCCGTGATTTGGGACGTCACTGGAAATAGATGGATCTGTTTTGTATAATGATCCACTATGTTAAGGATCATGTCCTTTCCACGTGACATGGGTAGTGGGCCGATTAGATCGACTCCGACTATCTGCCATGGTCCCTCAGGTACTTCCTGCGGCTGAATTATGGCTTTGGGGTGTAGATCTTTGCGATAGCGTTGGCATCGATCGCATCCTTCTACATATGAGCTTATGAAGCCTGCCATGCGTGGCCACCAGTAGTAGCGACTGACTAGCTCGATGGTGCCATTTTTACCAGGGTGACTGGTGGTGATGGAGTCGTTGTTACGTCTACCACGGACGCTTGCCTGACTTAGGCTTCTTGCTTGGTGGCGATCCGTACAAGTCGGTAGTTGTGGTTGGCAAAGGTGCTTGCGTAAAAGGCTGGATGGGGCTGAAGGCTTTCGTCCCATCCGAAGTATGCGTGAAGGTCCTCAAGCTGCGGTACTCCTGCTGGGATACGATCGATATACTGAGCGTTAGCCCACGTAGCGCTATCGATGATGTAGAAGGTGTGGTAAGGGGACGCTACTCGATCGTTGCGATATAGGAAGACTTGGTATGCTGCAATGTCGGCGGGATATTCCACTGATCCACGAAGGGACAGTCAGAGGGCAAGTCATGGGGATCCCTGGTCTAAGGGGGATATGCCGGACACTCACTCAAGAGGGGGGGGAACCTCTTAGTAAAGACGAGTAGATAGTGGTGGTATTGGAAGAAGACCAAGATGCCGTTCTTGGTCTTCACACTGGTCTACTTATACAGTTACGTGCGGGCTTTGAAGCGCCGCTTGAATACTAACTAGCCAATAGTGTAAGTACCGTGAACCCTAGTACAGCTATCCTAGCTATGAGTCACTATGAGTCATTCCGAGATCCGATCCGTTATCGTACAGTTACATGCGCCGGAGCTTACCCGGCTGACTGATCCTACAAGTCCATGACGATATTCTGCTGACGGCGATGTCATAGTCGACGCGTCAGTGTCCACTTCCCGACCCGAGGCGCCGATCGATCTGAATCGTAACATCACCCCAGCTCGACCCCGCTGGACTGCTTCCCTCTGCTCTGCGACTTGCTGTCCTGCCTCTAAGCCCGGTCGATAGGAGTCCCTCTCCGCCTCGATGCACGTGATCGCATTGGCGCGCTGCAGGCGGAGCACACACTCTCGTCGTACTCTGGCGACCTTGTCCAACTCCTCTGTGAGTCTCGCCAACTCCGACTCCTTCACTTCCACCCCCGCTTGAGCGCAGCAGTATCGATGGACTTCTGCCGTCAGCGTGAGGTCCTTCATGCCCGTGAGGGCACGGTCCACCGATTCCCGCATGATGCTGCGCTGATCTAAAAAGATCAGATCGTCGTCGCAGTAAGCGGTGTCTCGAGGGTAGTCGTAGTTGGGGGCGGCGTGTACTGGCTTTCCGTACTGCTGATCGCTGCCCCTCCTGTAGGCGAGGACAAACGGATCCGCTGTAAGGATGAGCTGCGTATAGTGAGCTGGGTGCAGCTGGTCCTGAGCGTCGCGGATCTGGAAAGGGATGTAATGTACTCCCCTGTTGTGTCTGAATCCGAGGGGTGGAGGAGTCTCCACTTGACGTCTGGAAATCGGACTGTGTTCTTCCGCACGATAGATGCGGACCTTGGGTCGAGAATCTTTCGACATACGGATGGGCTCCCCGTCCGTGGTGCATAGCGGAGGGGTTTCGTTGTGCGTGGTGGTAAGGTGGTTGCCGTAGACGAGGTGTTGGTGTAGAGGGCAATGTTCCTCTGATAGGTACCGGTCGAAGTCCCGGTCCTCTTGAATCTGAGTTTTGTCCGTATCGGGTTCCGCGGACGTTGACATGTGGGTCGGCGAAGGATCTCTTGAACCAACTCTTGTAGTGGTTGGTGAAGGAAGGAGGGATGGTATGGGGGTAGATGGACGACTGTCTCCGTTGTGAATGGACTGGGGAAGCGACAGGGGTGATGATGGTGCGTTCTGAACGATGAGGGTAGGTTGTACTGAGATCGGGAGTAGGTCGTCGAGGACATAGTGTACTTGGACTGGGGATGAGGACATGAGTAGGTGGGAGAGTGGGTGAAGGAGATGGGGACGTCTCTTGGGATTTCCCTGCGCTTATATGTACTTCTCTGGCGGGGTTTGAACGTTTGAATTCCCGAATTGCTTCGTCCGCGAATACGTCATCCTTAGAGACCCACTGGTTGTCCGAGTCCGGGTATCCGCGCCATTTGACCAAGTATTGTAATTTCCTTGTCCTGCCGAATCGCCGGGAGTCCAGAATCTTCTCGACCTCATATTCCTCTTCGCCATCGATTAGATCCGGTGGTGGGCGCTGATAGTTTGGTCCGTGTGTGGGAGTTTCTTTGTACGGAGTAAGGAGATCCGTGTGAAACACTGGGTGAATGCTCCACTGTGTGGGAAGTTCTAGGCGGTAGTTGACTGCGGACATCACCTGGATGATCTGGAAGGGTCCATGTCTTCGGGGCGCGAGTTTTGCCGTTGGTTGGTTGGTACGTAGGTGGCGCCCTTCGAGCCATACGAGGTCCCCGATTTGGTATTTTGGGGTGTCCTTGTGTTTGATCCACCCCTGCTGCGCTTTGATCATCAGTTCCTGGGCACGTGTTCTAGCCTCTTTGAATTGCTGCGCTCGCAGCGCTACTTGCGGAATAGGGGATGGTCGATCGATCCAATCAGCGCGTGGGTTATACCCCATGAGGACATTGAACGGGGATTCCTTGGTTGATTCGTTGGGCCAGTTGTTATGCGTGAATTCCGCCATTGGTAGGTATTGTGTCCAATCGTCCTGTCAGTTCGTTAACCCAGAATCTTAGATATTGTTCTAGCCATTGGTTGGTTCGTTCCGATTGGCCGTCAGTTCTGGGGTGGTATGCGGTGGAGATGTTTTGTTCTATGCCGAGTATTCGGCACAGTTCGCGGATGAACTTTGACGCGAATCTGGGGTCTCGATCGCTAATGATGCGCGCTGGCAGTCCGAATCTGGGAAAAACAGTGTGTCACGTACAGGGCCGCCGTTCCTTCCGCGCTTATTTCTTCTAGGCATGGAATGAATACTGCCGCTTTAGAACAGTCGTGGTCTGTCACTGTCAGTATGGAGTCGCAGCCTGTTCGATTGGGGTAATTTGGTGATGAAGTCTAGGGCTATGACTTCGAATGGGGTTGCTTCCGGTTTCGGGAATATTGGTTGTAGGGGTGCGCGTGTTGGTCTGTTGTTGACTTTGATTCGTTGACAGTCGGCGCATCCTTTAACGTAATCCTGTGCTTCTTGCCGGAGTCCTGGCCACCAGTAATATCTCTCGATTAGTTTGGTGGTTCGGTTGATTCCCGGGTGTCCATATGCGAGGGTGTCGTGGTGGGCTTGTATAATACGCTTCCGTTCGTGGGTGTCGCCTGTGACTACCCTTCGCCCCTCCTTGTACCAAGTGCCTTCGATGCGTTTGAGTTTGTGTGGGTCTATCCACTTCGTGATAGTGTCGTTGTCCTGGGTGTATACTGGGTACGTGGGTTGCATTTCTTCCACGGGGATCGTTGCGCTCATGCGTGTTGGGTTGTCCGTTGTGTCGATTGTTGCAGCTCTGACGAATATGTGGTCCGGGAGTACTGTGACTTGCTCGTTGTCGTGTTCTCCTTGGTCGTAGTCGGGCCTCCTTGATAGGGCGTCCGCTCTCCCATTCGCCGTTCCCTTGATGTGGTGAATCTCTATGTCGTATTCGGAGAGTTCTAGCACTTCCCTTGCTACCCGTCTGCTTATCTTTTGTGGGGATCTCCAGTATTGCAGGTTCATGTGGTCGGAGAACACTTTGATCTTGTGGGGTGATCCGGCAAGGTAGGGTCTCCAGTTCCTCAGTGCTTTGACGATGGCTAACAGTTCCAGGTCATAGATGTCGTAGTTCCTTTCTGCCGCGTTGAGGGTGTTGGAGTAGTAGGCGATTGGGTGTCGTTTGTTGTCTTTATCGCGTTGGAGTAGTACTGCTCCTACTGCGTATCCCGAGGCGTCGACTTCTAGTTCGAATGGTTTGTCTAATTCCGGATGTTTGAGCACCGGTTCTTCCGTTACAAGGGTTTTGAGCTTGTCGAATGCTGTCTGTTGTTCTGTTCCCCATTGCCATTCCGTGTCTTTGCGTGTGAGTTTGTTGAGTGGTCGTGCGTGATTGGCAAACCCTCGGATAAAAGCGCGGTAGAAGTTGCAGAATCCTAGGAATGATCGTACCTGTTTGACGTTTTTGGGGACCGGCCATTCGCGGATTCCAGAGATTTTGACAGGGTCCATGCGAATCACCCCCTTCTTAATGATTACCCCCAGGTAATCGAGGGTGTCTGAGTGGAATGTGCATTTGTCCAGTTTGAGGTAGAGGTCGTTTTGTTCCAGCAGATCTAGGATATCGTGGATGGCGTCCGTATGCGCTTCTCTCGTTGTAGCCGTGGCTACTCCGATGTCGTCCATATATACCCGAATGATGGTTCCTTTCTTCTCGTGGTGTTCGATGAGAGGTGCGAAGATCCAGTTCATCATGGCTTGGAAAGTTGCCGGTGCGTTTGTCATCCCGAAATACATTACTAGGGGTTCGAAGAACCCCCGTTTGGTCTTGAATGCCACTTTGTGTTTGTCGCCGGGTTTGATTCTGATGTTGGTGTATCCCCATCGGACGTCAAATTTCGAGAATATCCACCCCCCACTGAGATCTGCGATTAGTTGGGGTATGAGCAGTAGGGGGTATTGGTTGCGTATGGTCCATGCGTTGAGCTCTCTGTAGTCCTGCACCGGGCGTAGTTTTCCGTCCTTCTTTTTGACGAAGAAGAAAGGGGCTGCGTACTGTGATTTAGATGGTCGGATGTATCCTTTTGCCATTTGTTCATCCAAGAACTCCTCTAGTGCTTTGTCTTCCGTTTGATTGAGCGGGTAGACTTTGCAGTTGATGTGATCTGGGGCGTTTGGTTTGAGGTCGATGGCGTGATCCCAGGGTCTGGTCGGTGGGAATCGATGGGATTCCTCTTCGCTGAATACTTTCGCGTGTCTCTTGTATTCCTCGGGGAGTTCCTTCTTTTCCGCTGTTTCGCGTGCCGCGATTGCCAAGTCGGTTGCCGTTGTTCGCAAGTGTATTGGGGTTGTCTCTTCTTCCAGTTCTTCGAAGGCTTGCATTCGTTCGTTGTCCTGCATTTTTGTGATGATGCTTCGAAGTTCTGCTTGGGCTGTTATTTGGGTCGGTGGTTTGTTAGGGTTGGTGGTTCGTATGATGATGGGGTACTGTTTTATGTCCATGGTGGCAGTAGCCCATTGTATTCGTGGTTGGAATGTTGCCAGCCAGGGGTAACCGAGGATGATGTCTTCCCCTCCTACGTTGGTGATTAGGAACTGGATGGTTTTAAGTTTTCCATCAGTTTGTATGTTTAAATCGACATAATGGGTGATTTTTCCCCCTTTGTTGTGCGTTCCGTCGATATTCCATATGTTACGCGGGTTTGGCAGTTCTTTAGTTCCCAGGTGCATCCTTCTGACAAAGTCTGGGTGTATGAAGTTGTGGGTGGCTCCGGAGTCCACCAATGCTTTCTTGTCGGCCATGAAGTAACTCGTGCGAATCGAAACTGGGACGTGCATAGATCGATAGTGCGTGATAAATGTTGAGTTACAATTTAAAGCCCTCACCCAGGCCGTTGGGTTCAGGCATTCGGAAAATCCTGTCTCCCCATCATTTCCCTCATAAACATCCCCCTTTGTTCCTCCGGTAGTGCCACGACTTGAGTTAGCAGGTCGCCTACTTGAGAGTTGGCGGTGCTTCTGTTGCCTTGGACTGGTTCATCCAGGTCAATGAGAGGTTCCTCCGCTACGCTCTGCGGTGCGGTAGGGACTTCTTCGATGTATGCGCTTCTTCCTCGCGCCCTTCATGGCTGGTTGCAATCTCGTGAGAAGTGTCCCTTCTGGTTACAATTGTAGCAGGTTACGTCCCTTATGTTCAGGACTCCGCGTCCTCCTCCCCTTCGTTGCGTGAATCCGCCTCTTGGCGGAAATGGAGGTCTTCCTCCTGTGGTCCAGTCTCTTGGATCCTCTGGGTGATTTCTGTTGATGTCGCCGATTTCCGCGACTCTCGCTGTAACGCCACCACAGGGGCGTTAAGTACGACGTGTACTTCGATAAGTCAACGGGATCGGTTAAGCGCGAACCGGTTAAGGTTCAGTTCGGTGATGAACAAGTATCACTTGGTCTCCCAGGGACACAAGGATATTAGCGGAGGTTCAAGGCTCAAGCGAAAAGGCGAGCGAAGAGGGACTCAAGCGCAAGGGCGAGTCAAAGTCGTTCGTGAGGCAAAGACGATTGTGGTATTGCACAAGAAGTCAAGTCTACCGTACAAGCTAGGTAGGGCGTGACTTATATACTGCTACAGGTTGTTTGTGAAGTACAAACATATGACGCGATCCTGAGGTACTGGCCCCAGCGAGCTAATAAGGAGGTGCAAAGGGGAAGTCCGTAAAAGGCACAAGGGAATCCCGCAGGGGCACGCGGGGCTCAAATGACGTCAGCGGGCTCTAGAAGTCACAGCCCTGGCTTCCCTGTGGTCATGGGGTTGGTGCGAGATAAGAGGCGGGGATCGAATCGAAGCGGAACATAGGTAAACGTACACGTGAACGCGAGACAAGACAGATAAGCAGACAAGACCTATCGTACAGAAAGACGAGAATCGTAACACTCGCCCTGATTCTTCCGGGAGTGGTATCCATTGCGTCTGGGTGGTTGCGATATTGTTGCCACCCTTGTTGGTTTCCTTGTCGTTGCGGAGGTTGGAACCGGAGCGGCTGGTTTGGGCGGGGTCGTTGCACCGTTTGTGGCTGCCTTCCAAAGCCAGTTTCCCTGGCTTTTATGTGCAGGTACCTCTTCTGTTGTTCAATGAGCGCGCTTTTCCATTTGGAGTAGCTACGCAGGTTGTGGAATTGATAGGCGTTTTGGTATAGTTTAAGGGGAACACCCCTAGTGAACTTGTCAAGAACGAGTGGTTCGTCCAGTCGGTAGTCAGCCTGTCGAACCAGCTTTTCGAATTTAGTGACGTAGCTGTCAATGTCCTCGTTCATCATCCTAAACCCTTTGTCGAGTTCTACTCTTGCGCGGTCCTTTTCTAGGTTGTCGCGGAATTGTCCTTTGAACGCGAGTTCCACTCCTGCCCAGAGCCATGGATCGTTTCTGTTGGCTTGGGTGTCGAGCCATTTGGCTGTTTCTGTTGCCCATTCGTCGACAAGTGGTCCTTGGACATAAGTGAGGAACATCATCGCTTTAATGTAAGGGATTTTGAGGCTTTTGTTGGCGGCGTTGACTCCTGCGAACCGGTTCCATTGGGCGAGGAAGGCTTCTGCTTCGTCACGATTTCCGGTGAAGATTTTGGGCTCCTTCCCGATGAATTTGTCGGTGTCGGGCATTACGAATGTTGGTATGCCCGCTTGGTTGTCTTGCGGGTTGTCGTCTGGGTCGCCTCCAGGTGGTGCTCCTCCTCCTCCGTCGGGTGGTCCTCCGGGGAGTGGTTGGTATCCCCCGATGTCTTTGCCTAGTAGGGCTGTTCGGGCTGCGGCCATGGTTGGGATGGTTGTGGACATGTCAGTGGGAATCAACTCGGCAATTTGTTTCAGTTGCTCCTCCTCTTGTTTGTCTCTGATGACGATTTCTTCTGGGTTGCTTTTGATCGATGGTGATGGTGCGGGTGTCTTAGGTGTTGGGGATCTGATGGGTTCTTCATCCTCTCCGTCGATTGTTCGCCACTGGTCTCTGGTGACGACTTCTGACTGTTTGATGTCTAGGTTGAGGATTGAGCTTGCTGGTCTAGTGGCTTGGAGTTTCTCCCTTCCGGCGTCCCAACGAACTTCTACCCAACAGTGGTTGTCGAAGTTGAATTCTACCGGGATGAGTTGCGAGTTATTTTGTCGATCGAAATAGTAAGTGACGTAGCCTGGTGTCTCTGTGTCGTCTTTCCAAAATGTGGATCCCAAGTATCTCTTTGGGACGTTGCAATCTCCTCTTCTGTCGATGTAGTAGGGCCTGAACGGGACCCAAAGTTCTTTAGTTGTAGGATTGGCCACGGTGGGATCTTGGTCTTAATGTTACATCTACCACGGACGCTTGCCTGACTTAGGCTTCTTGCTTGGTGGCGATCCGTACAAGTCGGTAGTTGTGGTTGGCAAAGGTGCTTGCGTAAAAGGCTGGATGAGGCTGAAGGCTTTCGTCCCGTCCGAAGTATGCGTGAAGGTCCTCAAGCTGCGGTACTCCTGCTGGGATGCGATCGATGTACTGAGCGTTAGCCCACGTAGCGCTATTGATGATGTAGAAGGTGTGGTAGGGGGACGCTACTCAATCGTTGCGATATAGGAAGACTTGGTATGCTGCAATGTCGGCAGGATATTCCACTGATCCACGAAGGGACAGTCAGAGGGCAAGTCATGGGGATCCCTGGTCTAAGGGGATATGCCGGACACTCACTCAAGAGGAGGGGAACCTCTTAGTAAAGACGAGTAGATAGTGGTGGTATTGGAAGAAGACCAAGATGCCGTTCTTGGTCTTCACACTGGTCTACTTATACAGTTACGCGCGGGCTTTGAAGCGCCGCTTGAATACTAACTAGCCAATAGCGTAAGTACCGTGAACCCTAGTACAGCTATCCTAGCTATGAGTCACTACGAGTCATTCCGAGATCCGATCCGTTATCGTACAGTTACATGCGCCGGAGCTTACCCGGCTGACTGATCCTACAAGTCCATGACGATATTCTGCTGACGGCGATGTCATAGTCGACGCGTCAGTGTCCACTTCCCGGCCCGAGGCGCCGATCGATCCGAATCGTAACAAATAGCTCCCAACGACAAGGACAAGGGAATGGAAGACCCAGTAATCAGCGGTCAGACTTTAGGGCACGCGCGACCCTAACTCAAGAAGAATCCTACGAGGATCCCCCCAAAGATCACCCTGCCCAGATAGCGGCAATGTACCACAGTCCCCCAGCACACATCACAATTCCACACCCTCAATCAGCCCCCCTTCCAGAGGATTTTTGAACTACCCTACTGAAGCACTGTCAGTTAGGGCTTTACGAGTGGCCAACCATAGTTTTACCCAAGGATACTCATTACTAGAGACGTTAGATTCTGAGCCTGTACCCAGTGATACAATATGGAATAGACGATCACCCTCAATTACGCTCAGAATCACTCTAGTAGGAAAGAAAACCGGTCGAGAAATCAGTGCACAGGCTTTACTAGACAGCGGCGCAGAAGGAATCATCATAGATCAAGACTTTGCCAAGAGGAATAACCTAACCCTCAGAACCCTGGTTAACCCACTTCCAGTACGAAATGTGGATGGAACATTGAACAAACAAGGATCAGTTCGATATACTACGATCCAGACAATCCGGATAAAGACTTCTGATGGAGAATACCATGACGAATGTGCTGAACTCTACGTAACCACGCTAGGCGACCACGATATTATCCTAGGAACGGACTGGCTCAAAGCACACAACCCAGAAGTTAACTGGGCCACGCCACAACTCACCTTCACAAGATGCCCCAAGACCTGCACACTATCCACCAAGTCCCTAGTTATTACAGCCAAGAAGCCGCAGACACGAGCAACCACAATCAATGTTTTACAAACCACAGAAGAATACCAAGTCGCAGGTGAACCTGCCTTTAGTCAAGAAGCCATGGAGCCGTTCCTGTACCTACATCAAGAAACCAAGGAAGAAGATATACTCATTAGAGCCAAGACCACCACAAGCACAGAAATTGCAGCTAGAACAGCACCCAAGACATCCACGGAACATCCCAGCCCAGTTTTCACAGTACGCTAAGGTATTTAGCGAGACAGCCTCCCAAAGACTACCACAGCACCAGCCATGGGACCATGCCATAGAATTGAAACCCGGAGCCACCATGAAGAATTGCTCCATCTATCGTCTTACGCCCAAAGAATCAGAAGCATTGAAGATTTATATCACGGATCACCTACAAAGGGGATATATTCGCCCTTCCAAGTCACCCATGGCCAGCCCCTTCTTCTTTATAGATAAGAAAGACAGCAAGTTACGCCCAGTACAAGATTATCGAGCATTAAACGATATTACGATCAAGAACGCCGCCCCATTGCCATTAATCCCCGAGCTCATTGATAAACTACGCGGCGCAAGATGGTTCACCAAGTTAGATATCCGATGGGGCTACAACAATATAAGAGTCCGCAAAGGCGACGAGTACAAAGCTGCTTTCAAGACACCCCTCGGACTATATGAACCCACAGTCATGACATTCGGCCTCTGCAACGCCCCTGCCACGTTTCAAACATTCATGAACACCATCTTCGAAGACCTGATAGATGAAGGACACGTTGTCATCTATCTCGATGATATCCTGATATTTGCAGAAGACCTCCCCACGTTAACCAGGCTCACCCACGAAGTACTATCACGCCTAGCAAAATACGACCTCTACTTGAAACCGGAGAAATGCTCTTTTGCCCAGACATCCATAGAATACCTCGGACTCGTTATATCTGAAGGACAAATTGCCATGGACCCAGCTAAGGTGGCAGGAATAAGAGACTGGCCACCTCCTAAGACGGTCAAACAAGTTCAAGCCTTCCTAGGATTTTGCAACTTCTATCGACGCTTCATCAAGGACTTCTCTACCATTGCACGCCCCTTGTTTGACTTAACCAAGAAAGAAGTACCCTTCCTATGGACCCCAGAAGCATCCACAGCCTTTCAGACACTCATCACAGCTTTCACCACTGCACCTGTCCTTGCCCTACCAGACCACGAGAAGCCTTTTCGCTTAATCACGGACGCTAGTGACTTTGCCACTGGCGCCATCTTAGAACAACCCGATGCACTCAACCGTTGGCACCCCATCGCGTACCACTCCAAGTCTCTACAGCCTGCCGAATGGAACTATGAAATCCATGATAAAGAACTCCTTGCTATCATCCGCGCCCTGGAAATTTTTCGCCACTACCTTGAAGGACGCGAAGACACCCTCGAAATTTGGTCAGACCATGGAAATTTGGTCTATTTCTCCACGAAACAGAAACTTACGCGGCGCCAAGCACGATGGGCCCTCTTCCTCTCGCGTTTCAAGTTCACCATTGTCCACAAACCCGGTACCCAAAATAAGTTGGATGCCCTGTCCAGGCATCCAGACCTTAAAGAGGGGATAGCTCACGAAGAAAACGATCGTGTGCTTCTGGATAACAAATTTTTCGCAATCCATGCAGTCCGACCCACAACAATCACAGTCCAAGGGAACACCACGTTACGACAACAAATCAAGAGCACTCAAGAATACGACAAAGAAGTTAGCCTTGCCTTAGAAACCCTTCTAAAGAATGGCCCTAGATCCCTCACAAAGGGCTTAGAAGATTGGAACTTAGAAGATGGAATCATCCTGTACAAAGGACAAGTATACGTCCCCAAGAATGAAGATCTCCGAAAAGAAATAATCAAGCGATACCATGACCATCTTGCCACAGGACACCCTGGAAGATGGAAGACCTACGAACTAATTTCACGAGAATTCTGGTGGCCAGGCATGTCCACCTTTGTCAAGAGCTATGTGGACGGATGTGCCACTTGCCAAGCAACAAAAGTTAAACCAAGGAACCAAGTACCCCTGCAACCAAATCAAGTCCCTAACGAAATTTGGGAAATAATCACCATGGACTTCATCATGGACCTCCCCACGTCACAAGGATACGATTCACTATTCGTTGTAGTGGATCGTCTCAGTAAAGCAACAATAATTGCTCCATGTAACAAGACCATCACTGCCGAAGAAACATCCAAGTTATACCTAGAACAAGTCTGGAGACGAACAGGTCTACCACACCAAGTAATATCCGATAGAGGACCACAATTTGCTTCCAAAGTAATGCAAGAAGTTTGGAGCAAACTAGGCGTCAAGTCAACCATGTCTACAGCATTCCATCCACAAACAGATGGAGAAACAGAACGCGTCAACCAGGAACTAGAACAATACCTACGCGTCTTTTGTAATTTCCAAGTCGACAACTGGGTAGAACTAATACCCTTCATGGAATTTGCTCACAATGCAAGACAACACAGCGCCACAGGAAAATCACCCTTCGAGATCTGGTACGGCTACAAACCAGAATTCATTCCACCAGTCAACTTTGCGTCCAAAATACCCACAGTAGAAGAACGCCTTCATTCCCTAGAACAAATTCGCATTGAAGTATCCGCTGCACTAAAGGTAGCAGCCGAAGTCATGAAAAATACCCATGTACCCACAGCCACCTACGTACCCCAACCAGGCGACCAAGTTTGGTTAGAAGGAACCAATATCCACACCACGCACCCCAAGGCCAAACTAGCCCCTAGACGACATGGACCATTCAAAGTCATATCCGCGTGGGGAGTTAATTGTAAACTCCAGTTGCCCAAAGCTTGGAAGATCCATCCAGTGTTCCATATATCCCTTGTATCCCCCTACAACGAAACCACAGCCCATGGACCCAATTTCACCAGACCACCCCCAGAAATAGTCCAAGGAGAGGACGAGCACTATGAAGTAGAAACGGTCCTCCAATCAAGGCTCTCTCCGAACAAGAGAGGCATACAATACCTAGTGAAGTGGAAAGGATACCCTTCTTCAGAAAACTCCTGGCTCCCAGCCTCACAAATGAAACATGCCCAGGACCTTGTTTGACAATTTCACCACAAGAATCCACGAGCACCCAAACTCAGAACCTTGATGGTTGCTGAACGGCGCAGCAACCCCTTAAAGAGGGGATACTGTCACGAACCTGTAAACTTGGGTCGTGACTTGAGTGTCTAAGACCGGTCCGCGCCGGCCCAGTCTTATGTAATCAATTTCCTAAAGGGGAAATCCGAAGTCGGAGTTCCAAATTCGTACTCCGACGGTCACATGATTATCCTATGTTTATCAAGTCACCTGACAACTGAAAGTCGTACCACTCTTTGGATTAATCCTATTGGACTGCGGAGCAGTCACGCCACTATGGCGCAATCTTGTGCAATCGACTGCGGAGCAGTCGTATGATACCTACGATTATTCTGATTGGTTGATATACTTAGAACCCTTCCAGAACCTTCCATTGCGCAGCACCTGTGGGAAGGAGTAAGCCTCCCCTAAAGTACGCACAGACCATGTACCCAGGTATATAAGCTAGAGCAATAGAACGGACAGTCCCTCAGACTGTCCACTTGTGACTCCCACTTGGATAACATCCTAGCGCCTTTCTTCGCTATTAACTATAGCTTGGATTCGCAACCTCCTCGTTATCCTCGTTCTAGCCAAGTTCGCCCAAGTTTTTCCTAACGTCTTCATCGTTCCTTGCGCTCCTCGTCAGCCAAGTGTATTGCAGGAACACTCTGAGTGAGTGTTCATCACAGGTGGCGCTGTTTCAGCGGTCGAGTTAAGGCGCATAGTGCCTTCCTGCCAGTCTATTTGCGGGTTCCTTTGCCTTAGCCATGGTAGTCCCAAAATGACGTTCTCTGGGCCGAGTGAAGTGACTAAGAAGTCATAACTTTCTTCACTAGGGCCAACTTTCAGAGAGAGTCTGACTTTGTGGGTGATACTTCCAGCTTCGTTGAGAGTCCCGTCTATATTGTATAGGGTGATGGGACTTGCAAGAGGAACCTGCAACATCTTGTGGCGGTCAGCGTACCTTTTGTCCAGGAACAATGAAGTTGCCCCAGAGTCTACCATTGCTGCTACTTTTACAGTACGATGACGTCCTTTTAAATACACAGAAATATGAAAATGTGATTTTTTGTCTTTTGTTTTGGGAATAATAGTAGAAGACAGTGCTGCATCAGAAATCATCACATGCGGCATTGCTTCTGAAGGTGGAGCAAAAGAAACACTACTATTGTTCATCTCCGAGGCAGATGTAGATGTAATAGGATCAGGAAAACAAGAAGCTGAACTAACACTACTATCTAACTTACAGGCATGAGTCGTATGAATTACAGAAGGTGAGTCCGAAACGAGGCGAGAGCGTAAACATATATTACAACTACATGAAGCCGAGTCATCTACTGTAGAGGGGCCGGTCGCAGCTATACGCGGCCCCTGATCTAAAAAGCCACCTTGAACACATCCAGCTGTTCTTGCTGCTTTTCTATCATTCCCAACAACTTCGCCACGTCTGCCTGGGACGTCTGGGCGGGGGAAGTACTTGTGGCGGCTGCTGCCGCAGTATTGGACGATGATGGTGGACTAGGGGATTCCGTTGTTGCTGCAGCTTTCGCCTTAGCTGGTTTCCCCATTCTCTTATTTTGGCAGACGTTTGCTCGGTGCCCTGCTCTTTGGCACCAGTTGCAGACGTCGCGCTCATGGTTTCCATCCTTCTTTGTGTGTTCCTTTGAACCACACCCATAGCATCTCCCTCTCATCCATAGTTGGAACTCGCCCCGAGTTTTAAAGATCTCCTCCTTCGGCTTATTGCCCTGCTGGCGCGTGGCGTCAACTTGCATAGCGTCAGGGTTGGAGGTAGTGTGTGGTGATGACGATGAAGATTTCCCTTTCTTCTCGCTCTGGCATTGGCGCAGTCGTTGATTGATGACTTGCGCGCTCTGCTTGAGCTCGTCGTATGTGTTATGGGGCTTGTCGGTGATGGCGAGGAGGTCCTTGATCTCGTCTGTGAGACCGTCGTAGAAGCGGGTGCGGAGGTCGACGATGGACCACCCGGTTTGTCCAGAATACTGCTCGAATATGGATGCATATTCGGCGACCGTCTTTTTGCCTTGTTTTGTTTTCTTTAGCTCTTCTCGAGCTATATCTTGGACGTCCAGGGGGCTGAACCTGTGGTTGAACTCCTTGACGAAGTCCGACCAGTTTCCTCCAAAGGGAATAGTCCCTTGGTTGGCGGACTCCAGGTATGGGAGTGCCCAGGTTTTGGTGTCCCCTTCCATCAGGTTGAGGGCGGCGGCTATCCATCTATGCTCATCCGCGTACCACTTGCTGTCCACTGTATGCCATGTGTTCATGGCGTCCCCTAGTGATCCTGCCCAGTTGTGGAAGGCGGCAAGGAAATGACGGGCATCCGAAGAGAAGCCTTTCCCATCCCAGGCTTTGGGGCGGGCCACTATTTCCTTGTTCTTCCCGTTTCCGGGGCGGGTGGCGGTCGCCGAGGCCACCTGCGCTGTCAGGGCTGTGACTTGTTGCGCGAGGTTACCGACAGCGATGCCGAGGTGATTGATGAGGTCCAGGCAGTCCTGGACTGTGGGAGGGGGGAGTGGTGTGGGTGGTGCGGTGTGAGGGAGGGTGCTTCCGCTTGGTTGTGACATCTCGTCTAGTTTCTTTTGTCTCTCCTTTTGTTCTGCTTCCTCTTGTGCCCGACGGAATTCTTCCAAAAGAAGGAGTTGTTCATCTGGTGAGATCTCGTCCCAGTCTTGGATACGAGATATGAACTCCTTTTCTTTCTTAGTTGGAGGAGGGAGGGCGAATTTCGAGCGAGCTCCGCTGGGATACTGAGCTTGTGCTAGACGAGCTGTCTGTTTCCCTTTCTTGGGAGCCACGTTCTTCGTCTTCCCTTATGTGGGAGAGGAGGGGGTGAGGAGGGGTTTCGAGACGAGGGATGAGGTTCGCAGCGATGGCTATCAACTGCGGGACTGCAAATTCTGTTCCGAGGACTGGGATTTCTAGGCCGTAAAGCTCTAGTAAACCATAACGGTACTCGGGATCGTGGTAGATTGCCTGCACGTATTGCTTGGCGATGTTACGAGGGGGTAGTTCTAGTTGGAACCCCTGGTAACGGATGTTGACACCGTCTTCGTTGATGAAACTTTCGCCTGACTGGGCGAGTGTGGCTTGGGAGGAGGAGTGGGCGGAGTGGAAGGAGTTTACTGAGGCTGTAGGTGATGGTGAAGCGTACACTGGGGAGGGGATCCAGTCTTGTTCAGACTGGGTGTCCGGGTGTACGTGCAGCGATGCTGAAGCAGAGGCTGTAGTCTGTGGTGGTGTGATGGATGCTTGTCTCCTCCTAAAGAGACGACGAAGTCGGGTTCAAACGTTCGCAAATATGCGAGGCAGTTTGGAAATGTGTGTTGGTGGATTTAGACGACGGGATACAACGAGCGCGCAACGCTAACTCGAGGATGACTGGAATGCCCTATCAAGCGAGACCGATACACAGTGATGTTTCACACTGCGCGAGGCTGCGGCGATAAAGGGACACTCAGGAATGGTGTAGTGATATGTGTAGAGCTACAAGGCTGTCTGCCTCAGTCTTCTCGACCTGTTGGCTGCCTCTCACGCCGAAGCGCTCTCAAACTTTTCTGGTTACTACGCGTACAGCTGTTGCAGGCTAGGCCTGGCTGGCTCAACGTCTAACTGCAGCTTATCTGGCGTGGTGACCAGTTCTGCAGCCAGTACCCAGAGGCGTCTACTGATGACCAGATAGACCCAATAAAGGCAAGCACAATCTATGCCGACTTTACGGACACTAGAGTTGTACCACGAATGCACAGATTCTGCGTGCGGAGGTCCCCAGGCAAAGAGTGAGGTAGATAACACAAAGGACTGATGGTCGTCAACCACCTATAGGGGAGAATGATAAAACTGGTGAGCGTGGAGCTCAAGAGAGTGTAAAGGAACTTGTCCTAATGTAGCAGTATGACACCTCGCTACGCTAAGCTCAAGTGAAAGTGATAATGGAAGTGAACTGTCTGGCCTTCAGGACTCAAGCCTAGCGTGGAGATAAATCACGTGCCGAACTTACAGTCAGCGTGGAGCGTGCAAGGTCAAAGGCGGTCCTTATACAGGAGTGCAACTCGCGATGTCACACGATGGTAAGCTGAGTGGAGAACCAAGAGGACAAGTTGAGATTGGAGAGTAAGGAATACAAGGGAGATACGCACCTGAGTGGAGAACCAAGAGGACAAGTTGGTTCCACTCAGGACGCTACAGGAGGGATTATATACGCTACTGGGGCTGAGCTTGAATTGAGTCTAAACACTATTACTAAGTGTACAGTAAGACTCCATGACTCAGGAGCTGACGCATCGTGTCTAATAATAGCGCTATCTATTGTGCTGACTGATGCACTTGTCATAGCGCTGACACGATGCCTTATCTTTGCTGAGTAAATCCTAATACAGCTAGTAAGCGTAATTACTAAGTAGAGTCTAGAGCTATCTAGAGTGTTCCATCCTTATCTACCAATCCTGTGAGTCCGTACGTAAGTGGAATGTGACCGGATTGGGTTGTCCCTTCAAGGGTGCAACTATCCCAGGGTCACGTGCTTATAGGTGCACATGATGGCAACATGTGACTAACGGTATCTTGTACTTTGGCCCTTCATATCTTCCTCTGATAATTCCGTAAAAATACAGAAAAATAAGAAAAATAATATACGCATCCGTGACATCATATTCCAGAGACACGGAGTTCCTCTAAATCTCCAGCACACAGTCAACAACATCCGCGACATCACCACAGACCCAGTAGGGTTCCAAGGACTCTTGTGGAGATCTAGTGTCTTAATATCGCATTACGGGATATTTGAAGAATACTGTTGGATTCGATCTAGCCAACGACCAAGTGCAACTCACGGGATAACACTACAACCAGGGTATAAAATCTTTTACGCCTGGGACTCAGACGGTTGGACCATATCAAGACTACAAAGACGCTCTAGTGAATGAGCAATCAACCAGACCGAAACACTAGAGACCTTACCCCCAAAGAACTAGCAAGAGTCCCCATCTACTTCAAAAACCCCTTCTTCTCCCTTGACGATAATCTAATCCACGTTATCTGGAACACAGAAGAACTCACGAGCCCAAACGGGAAGTTCCCGTGGAAATTCTTTGGGACAAACGACACTGTCAGCAAGGACAATTTTGAAGATGCTTACCCAGGATATAACAAATTCGACAAAGGATCGTACGATCACCACAATCTCACAGCCAAGTACAACGGAAAGGAAGTCCGTTGGTCGACCAAACAAGAACTTTGGGTCTACAAGAACAACAGAAGAGTAGTCTTCCCAGACTCCGACCAAGAAGGATCAGACTTATCTCCGCCGCCAAGTACAGACCAAGAGAATTCAGAGACAGAACAGGCAGAAGTATCAGGCCTCCTAGACAAAACCACCAAGACCGTCGCCTCAGTACTAGCTAGTTTATCAGGAACACACACCCCCCAGTCACCATCAGCAGGAAAGCTACCAGGCGCACTCCCAAGTACCCCAGGACCATCCAGTCAACCAAGTTATCCACTGTTCACGCCAAGACAACCAAAGCTTTTTGGTACCAAGAGTCAATCCCCTTCTCCACCACCAACACCCCCAGTAACAAGCACCATGGCTTCAGGAGGAGGCGCCAAGTTATTAGGAACACCCCCAGAACCATTCGATGGCAAACAAGACAAGGCAGAAGCCTTTTGGAGTAGTGTTGAAAACTACTACTATCTCAATGAATCCACGTACACCAACGAAGGCAAGCGCGTATCAGCTGCCTTAACGCACTTCAAGATTGGTACCCCAGCAGGAGATTGGGCCCAAGATCAGCAGACCAAAGCCCTCACAGCCATTGTGATGAACACTCACTCAGAGTGCTCGTGCAGGACACTTGGCTGACGAGGAGCGCGAGGAACGATGAAGAAGGCAGGGAAAACTTGGAGGAACTTGGCTAGAACGAGGATAACGATGAGATCGCGAATCCAAGCTATGGTTAATAGCGAAGAAAGGCACTAGGGGGTTATCCAAGTGGGAGTCACAAGTGGACAGTCTGAGGGACTGTCTGTTCTATTGCTCTAGCTTATATACCTGGGTACATGGTCTGTGCGTACTTTAGGGGAGGCTTACTACTTCCCACAGGTGCTGCGCAATGGAAGGTTCTGGAAGGGTTCTAAGTATATCAACCAATCAGAATAATCGTAGGTATCGTACGACTGCTCTGCAGTCGATTGCGCAAGATTGCGTCATAGTGGTGTGACTGCTCCGCAGTCCAATAGGATTAATCCAAAGAGTGGTACGACTTTCAGTCGTCAGGTGACTTGATAAACATAGGATAATCACGTGACTGGTCATGTGACCATCGGAGTACGAATTTGGAACTCCGACTTCGGATTTCCCCTTTAGGAAATTGATTACATAAGACCGGGCCAGCGCGGACCGGTCTTAGACGCTCAAGTCACGACCCAAGTTTTACAGGTTCGTGACAGCCATGCCCATAGACTTTGGCACCTGGAACGATTTCAGAGACACGTTCAAGAAACACTTCATTCCGTCACACACCAAGTTAGAATCAACCAACCTCATGTACTCCTGTTGTATGGGAAATTGACCCTTCAATGATTGGTACCAAGAATGGTCCACGTACGCGTCCAGATCAGGTGCAAACGAAGAAACCAAGATGTTCGCCTTTAGAAAGGCACTCCCTGCAGCACTACACCAGAAGATTATTGGTGTATCACCACAGCCCACAACCCTAGACAAATTGATCAAATTAGCAAGAGAATTCGACCGCGTATGGTGTCTCTACAGTAACCCAGCATTCACAGGACAAAGACTTCAAGGGCCAAGAAATAGGGCCATGTACGCCGAAGAAGACGGTGCTCACGTCAACGCCACCACAGCCACGAGTATAAGACCTCAGCAAGCAGGCAGAATAACCAAGGAAGAAAAAGATCGATGCTTCAAGGAGAAGCTCTGTTTTGATTGCGGAAAGCCGAACCACCGAGCCAAGGACTGCCGGACCAGGAATAGCTCCCAACGACAAGGACAAGGGAATGGAAGACCCAGTAATCAGAGGTCAGACTTTAGGGCACGCGCGACCCTAACTCAAGAAGAATCCTACGAGGATCCCCCCAAAGATCACCCTGCCCAGATAGCGGCAATGTACCACAGTCCCCCAGCACACATCACGATTCCACGCCCTCAATCAGCCCCCCTTCCAGAGGATTTTTGAACTACCCTACTGAAGCACTGTCAGTTAGGGCTTTACGAGTGGCCAACCATAGTTTTACCCAAGGATACTCATTACTAGAGACATTAGATTCTGAGCCTGTACCCAGTGATACGATACGAAATAGACGATCACCTTCAATTACGCTCAGAATCACTCTAGTAGGAAAGAAAACCGGTCGAGAAATCAGTGCACAGGCTTTATTAGACAGCGGCGCAGAAGGAATCATCATAGATCAAGACTTTGCCAAGAGGAATAACCTAACCCTCAGAACCCTGGTTAACCCACTTCCAGTACGAAATGTGGATGGAACATTGAACAAACAGGGATCAGTTCGATATACTACGATCCAGACAATCCGGATAAAGACTTCCGATGGAGAATACCACGACGAATGTGTTGAACTCTACGTAACCACGCTAGGCGACCACGATATTATCCTAGGAACAGACTGGCTCAAAGCACACAACCCAGAAGTTAACTGGGCCACGCCACAACTCGCCTTCACAAGATGCCCCAAGACCTGCGCACTATCCACCAAGTCCCTAGTTATTACAGCCAAGAAGCCGCAGACACGAGCAACCATGATCAATGTTTTACAAACCACAGAAGAATACCAAGTCGCAGGTGAACCTGCCTTTAGTCAAGAAGCCATGGAGCCGTTCCTGTACCTACATCAAGAAACCAAGGAAGAAGATATACTCATTAGAGCCAAGACCACCACGAGCACAGAAATTGCAGCTAGAACAGCACCCAAGACATCCACGGAACACATCCCAGCCCAGTTTTCACAGTACGCTAAGGTATTTAGCGAGACAGCCTCCCAAAGACTACCACAGCACCAGCCATGGGACCATGCCATAGAATTGAAACCCGGAGCCACCATGAAGAATTGCTCCATCTATTGTCTTACGCCCAAAGAATCAGAAGCATTGAAGATTTATATCACGGATCACCTACAAAGGGGATATATTCGCCCTTCCAAGTCACCCATGGCCAGCCCCTTCTTCTTCATAGATAAGAAAGATGGCAAATTACGCCCAGTACAAGATTATCGAGCATTAAACGATATTACGATCAAGAATGCCGCCCCATTGCCATTAATCCCCGAGCTCATTGATAAACTATGCGGCGCAAGATGGTTCACCAAGTTAGATATCCGATGGGGCTACAACAATATAAGAGTCCGCAAAGGCGACGAGTACAAAGCTGCTTTCAAGACACCCCTCGGATTATATGAACCCACAGTCATGACATTCGGCCTCTGCAACGCCCCTGCCACGTTTCAAACATTCATGAACACCATCTTCGAAGACCTGATAGATGAAGGACACGTTTTCGTCTATCTCGATGATATCCTGATATTTGCAGAGGACCTCCCCACGTTAACCAGGCTCACCCATGAAGTACTATCACACCTAGCAAAATATGACCTCTACTTGAAACCAGAGAAATGCACTTTCGCCCAGACATCCATAGAATACCTCAGACTCGTTATATCTGAAGGACAAATTGCCATGGACCCAGCTAAGGTGGCAGGAATAAGAGACTGGCCACCTCCTAAGACAGTCAAACAAGTTCAAGCCTTCCTGGGATTTTGCAACTTTTATCGGCGCTTCATCAAGGACTTCTCTACCATTGCACGCCCCTTGTTTGACTTAACCAAGAAAGAAGTACCCTTCCTATGGACCCCAGAAGCATCCACAGCCTTTCAGACACTCATCACAGCTTTCACCACTGCACCTGTCCTTGCCCTACCAGACCACAAGAAGCCTTTCCGCTTAATCACGGACGCTAGTGACTTTGCCACTGGCGCCATCTTAGAACAACCCGATGCACTCAACCGTTGGCACCCCATCGCGTACCACTCCAAGTCTCTACAGCCTGCCGAACGGAACTATGAAATCCATGATAAAGAACTCCTTGCTATCATCCACACCCTGGAAATCTTTCGCCACTACCTTGAAGGACGAGAAGACACCCTCAAAATTTGGTCGGACCATGGAAATTTGGTCTATTTTTCCACAAAACAGAAACTTACGCGGCGCCAAGCACGATGGGCCCTCTTCCTCTCGCGTTTCAAGTTCACCATAGTCCACAAACCCGGTACCCAAAACAAGTCGGATGCCCTGTCCAGGCGTCCAGACCTTAAAGAGGGGATAGCTCACGAAGAAAATGATCGTGTGCTTTTGGATAACAAATTTTTCGCAATCCATGCAGTCCGACCCACAACAATCACAGTCCAAGGAAACACCACATTATGACAACAAATCAAGAACACTCAAGAATACGACAAAGAAGTTAGCCTTGCCTTAGAAACCCTTCTAAAGAATGGCCCTAGATCCCTCACAAAGGGCTTAGAAGATTGGAACTTAGAAGATGGAATCATCCTGTACAAAGGACAAGTATACATCCCCAAGAATGAAGATCTCCGAAGAGAAATAGTCAAGCAATACCATGACCATCTTGCCACAGGACACCCTGGAAGATGGAAGACCTACGAACTAATTTCACGAGAATTCTGGTGGCCAGGCATGTCCACCTTTGTCAAGAGCTATGTGGACGGATGTGCCACTTGCCAAGCAACAAAAGTTAAACCAAGGAACCAAGTACCCCTGCAACCAAATCAAGTCCCTAACGAAATTTGGGAAATAATCACTATGGACTTCATCACGGATCTCCCCACGTCACAAGGATACGATTCACTATTCGTTGTAGTGGATCATCTCAGTAAAGCAGCAATAATTGCTCCATGTAACAAGACCATCACTGCCGAAGAAACATCCAAGTTATATTTAGAACAAGTCTGGAGACGAACAGGCCTACCACACCAAGTAATATCCGATAGAGGACCACAATTTGCTTCCAAAGTAATGCAAGAAGTTTGGAGCAAACTAGGCGTCAAGTCAACCATGTCTACAGCATTCCATCCACAAACAGATGGAGAAACAGAACGCGTCAACCAAGAACTAGAACAATACCTACGCATCTTTTGTAATTTCCAAGTCGACAACTGGGTAGAACTAATACCCTTCATGGAATTCGCCCATAACGCAAGACAACACAGCGCCACAGGAAAATCACCCTTCGAGATCTGGTACGGCTACAAACCAGAATTCATTCCACCAGTCAACTTTGCATCCAAAATACCCACAGTAGAAGAACGCCTTCACTCCCTAGAACAAATTCGCATTGAAGTATCTGCTGCACTAAAGGTAGCAGCTGAAGTCATGAAAAATACCCATGTATCCACAGCCACCTACGTACCCCAACCAGGCGACCAAGTTTGGTTAGAAGGAACCAATATCCACACCACACACCCCAAGGCCAAACTAGCCCCTAGACGGCATGGACCATTCAAAGTCATATCCACATGGGGAGTTAATTGTAAACTCCAGTTACCCAAAGCCTGGAAGATCCATCCAGTGTTCCACATATCCCTTGTATCCCCCTACAACGAAACCACAGCCCATGGACCCAATTTCACCAGACCACCCCCAGAAATAGTCCAAGGAGAGGACGAGCACTATGAAGTAGAAACGGTCCTCCAATCAAGGCTCTCTCCGAACAAGAGAGGCATACAATACCTAGTGAAGTGGAAAGGATACCCTTCTTCAGAAAACTCCTGGCTCCCAGCCTCACAAATGAAACACGCCCAGGACCTTGTTCGACAATTTCACCACAAGAATCCACGAGCACCCAAACTCAGAACCTTGATGGTTGCTGAACGGCGCAGCAACCCCTTAAAGAGGGGATACTGTCACGAACCTGTAAACTTGGGTCGTGACTTGAGTGTCTAAGACCGGTCCGCGCCGGCCCAGTCTTATGTAATCAATTTCCTAAAGGGGAAATCCGAAGTCGGAGTTCCAAATTCGTACTCCGATGGTCACGTGATTATCCTATGTTTATCAAGTCACCTGACGACTGAAAGTCGTACCACTCTTTGGATTAATCCTATTGGACTGCGGAGCAGTCACACCACTATGATGCAATCTTGCGCAATCGACTGCGGAGCAGTCGTATGATACCTACGATTATTCTGATTGGTTGATATACTTAGATCCCTTCCAGAACCTTCCATTGCGCAGCACCTGTGGGAAGTAGTAAGCCTCCCCTAAAGTACGCACAGACCATGTACCCAGGTATATAAGCTAGAGCAATAGAACGGACAGTCCCTCAGACTGTCCACTTGTGACTCCCACCTGGATAACTCCCTTGTGCCTTTCTTCGCTATAACCATAGCTTGGATTCGCAACCTCATCGTTATCCTTGTTCTAGCCAAGTTCTTCCAAGTTTTCCCAGCCTTCTTCATCATCCCTCACGTTCCTCGTCAGCCAAGTGTATTGCAGGAACACTCTGAGTGAGTGTTCATCACACGACACTGTCAGCAAAGACGATTTTGAAGACGCTTACCCAGGATATAGCAAATTTGACAAAGGATCATACGATCACCACAATCTCACAGCCAAGTACAACGGAAAGGAAGTCCGTTGGTCGACCAAACGAGAACTTTGGGTCTACAAGAATAACAGAAGAGTAGTCTTCCCAGACTCTGACCAAGAAGGATCAGACTTATCTCCACCGCCAAGTACAGACCAAGAGAATTCGGAGACAGAACAGGCAGAAGTATCAGGCCTCCTAGACAAAACCACCAAGACCGTCGCCTCAGTACTAGCTAGTTTATCAGGAACACACACCCCCCAGTCACCATCAGCAGGAAAACTACCAGGCGCACTCCCAAGTACCCCAGGACCATCTAGTCAACCAAGTTACCCACTGTTCATGCCAAGACAACCAAAGCTTTTTGGTACCAAGAGTCAAACCCCTTCTCCACCACCAACACCCCCAGTAACAAGCACCATGGCTTCAGGAGGAGGCGCCAAGTTATTAGGAACACCCCCAGAACCATTCGATGGCAAACAAGACAAGGCAGAAGCCTTTTGGAGTAGTGTTGAAAACTACTACTATCTCAATGAATCCACGTACACCAATGAAGGCAAGCGCGTATCGGCTGCCTTAATGCACTTCAAGATTGGTACCCCAGCAGGAGATTGGGCCCAAGATCAACAGACCAAAGCCCTCACAGCCACGCCCATAGACTTTGGCACCTGGAACGATTTCAGAGACGCGTTCAAGAAACACTTCATCCCGTCACACACCAAGTTAGAATCAACCAACCTCATGTACTCCTGTTGTATGGGAAATCGACCCTTCAATGATTGGTACCAAGAATGGTCCACGTACGCATCCAGATCAGGTGCAAATGAAGAAACCAAGATGTTCGCCTTTAGAAAGGCACTCCCTGCAGCACTACACCAGAAGATTATTGGTGTATCACCACAGCCCACAACCATAGACAAATTGGTCGAACTAGCAAGAGAATTCGACCACGTATGGCATCTCTACAGTAACCCAGCATTCACAGGACAAAGACTTCAAGGGCCAAGAAATAGGGCCATATACGCCGAAGAAGACGGCGCTCACGTTAACGCCACCACAGCCACGAGTATAAGACCTCAGCAAGCAGGCAGAATAACCAAGGAAGAAAAAGATCGACGCTTCAAGGAGAAGCTCTGTTTTTATTGCGGAAAGCCGAACCACCGAGCCAAGGACTGCCGGACCAGGAATAGCTCCCAACGACAAGGACAAGGGAATGGAAGACCCAGTAATCAGCGGTCAGACTTTAGGGCACGCGCGGCCCTAACTCAAGAAGAATCCTACGAGGATCCCCCCAAAGATCACCCTGCCCAGATAGCGGCAATGTACCACAGTCCCCCAGCACACATCACGATTCCACGCCCTCAATCAGCCCCCCTTCCAGAGGATTTTTGAACTACCCTACTGAAGCACTGTCAGTTAGGGCTTTACGAGTGGCCAACCATAGTTTTACCCAAGGATACTCATTACTAGAGATGTTAGATTCTGAGCCTGTACCTGGTGATACGATACGAAATAGACGATCACCCTCAATTACGCTCAGAATCACTCTAGTAGGAAAGAAAACCGGTCGAGAAATCAGTGCACGGGCTTTACTAGACAGCGGCGCAGAAGGAATCATCATAGATCAAGACTTTGCCAAGAGGAATAACCTAACTCTCAGAACCCTGGTTAACCCACTTCCAGTACGAAATGTGGATGGAACATTAAACAAACAAGGATCAGTTCGATATACTACGATCCAGACAATCCGGATAAAGACTTCCGATGGAGAATACCACGACGAATGTGCTGAACTCTACGTAACCATGCTAGGCGACCACAATATTATCCTAGGAACAGATTGGCTCAAAGCACACAACCCAGAAGTTAACTGGGCCACGCCACAACTCGCCTTCACAAGATGCCCCAAGACCTGCACACTATCCACCAAGTCCCTAGTTATTACAGCCAAGAAGCCGCAGACGCGAACAACCACGATCAATGTTTTACAAACCACAGAAGAATACCAAGTCGCAGGTGAACCTGCCTTTAGTCAAGAAGCCATGGAGCCGTTCCTGTACCTACATCAAGAAACCAAGGAAGAAGATATACTCATTAGAGCCAAGACCACCACAAGCACAGAAATTGCAGCTAGAACAGCACCCAAGACATCCACGGAACACATCCCAGCCCAGTTTTCACAGTACACTAAGGTATTTAGCGAGACAGCCTCCCAAAGACTACCACAGCACCAGCCATGGGACCATGCCATAGAATTGAAACCTGGAGCCACCATGAAGAATTGCTCCATCTATCGTCTTACGCCCAAAGAATCAGAAGCATTGAAGATTTATATCACGGATCACCTACAAAGGGGATATATTCGCCCTTCCAAGTCACCCATGGCCAGCCCCTTCTTCTTTATAGATAAGAAAGACGGCAAGTTACGCCCAGTACAAGATTATTGAGCATTAAATGATATTACGATCAAGAACGCCGCCCCATTGCCATTAATCCCCGAGCTCATTGATAAACTACACAGCGCAAGATGGTTCACCAAGTTAGATATCCGATGGGGCTACAACAATATACGAGTCCGCAAAGGCGACGAGTACAAAGCTGCTTTCAAGACACCCCTCGGATTATATGAACCCACAGTCATGACATTCGGCCTCTGCAACGCCCCTGCCACGTTTCAAACATTCATGAACACCATCTTCGAAGACCTGATAGATGAAGGACACGTTTTCGTCTATCTCGATGATATCCTGATATTTGCAGAGGACCTCCCCACGTTAACCAGGCTCACCCATGAAGTACTATCACGCCTAGCAAAATATGACCTCTACTTGAAACCAGAGAAATGCACTTTCGCCCAGACATCCATAGAATACCTCAGACTCGTTATATCCGAAGGACAAATTGCCATGGACCCAGCTAAGGTGGCAGGAATAAGAGACTGGCCACCTCCTAAGACAGTCAAACAAGTTCAAGCCTTCCTGGGATTTTGCAACTTTTATCGGCGCTTCATCAAGGACTTCTCTACCATTGCACGCCCCTTGTTTGACTTAATCAAGAAAGAAGTACCCTTCCTATGGACCCCAGAAGCATCCACAGCCTTTCAGACACTCATCACAGCTTTCACCACTGCACCTGTCCTTGCCCTACCAGACCACAAGAAGCCTTTCCGCTTAATCACGGACGCTAGTGACTTTGCCACTGGCGCCATCTTAGAACAACCCGATGCACTCAACCGTTGGCACCCCATCGCGTACCACTCCAAGTCTCTACAGCCTGCCGAACGGAACTATGAAATCCATGATAAAGAACTCCTTGCTATCATCCACACCCTGGAAATCTTTCGCCACTACCTTGAAGGACGAGAAGACACCCTCAAAATTTGGTCGGACCATGGAAATTTGGTCTATTTTTCCACAAAACAGAAACTTACGCGGCGCCAAGCACGATGGGCCCTCTTCCTCTCGCGTTTCAAGTTCACCATTGTCCACAAACCCGGTACCCAAAATAAGTCGGATGCCCTGTCCAGGCGTCCAGACCTTAAAGAGGGGATAGCTCACGAAGAAAATGATCGTGTGCTCCTGGATACCAAATTTTTCGCAATCCATGCAGTCCGACCCACAACAATCACAGTCCAAGGAAACACCACGTTACGACAACAAATCAAGAACACTCAAGAATACGACAAAGAAGTTAGCCTTGCCTTAGAAACCCTTCTAAAGAATGGCCCTAGATCTCTCACAAAGGGCTTAGAAGATTGGAACTTAGAAGATGGAATCATCCTGTACAAAGGACAAGTATACGTCCCCAAGAATGAAGATCTCCGAAGAGAAATAATCAAGCAATACCATGACCATCTTGCCACAGGACACCCTGGAAGATGGAAGACCTACGAACTAATTTCACGAGAATTCTGGTGGCCAGGCATGTCCACCTTTGTCAAGAGCTATGTGGACGGATGTGCCACTTGCCAAGCAACAAAAGTTAAACCAAGAAACCAAGTACCCCTGCAACCAAATCAAGTCACTAATGAAATTTGGGAAATAATCACTATGGACTTCATCACGGATCTCCCCACGTCACAAGGATACGATTCACTATTCGTTGTAGTGGATCGTCTCAGTAAAGCAACAATAATTGCTCCATGTAACAAGACCATCACTGCCGAAGAAACATCCAAGTTATATTTAGAACAAGTCTGGAGACGAACAGGTCTACCACACCAAGTAATATCCGATAGAGGACCACAATTTGCTTCCAAAGTAATGCAAGAAGTTTGGAGCAAACTAGGCGTCAAGTCAACCATGTCTACAGCATTCCATCCACAAACAGATGGAGAAACAGAACGCATCAACCAGGAACTAGAACAATACCTACGCGTCTTTTGTAATTTCCAAGTCGACAACTGGGTAGAACTAATACCCTTCATGGAATTCGCCCATAACGCAAGACAACACAGCGCCACAGGAAAATCACCCTTCGAGATCTGGTACGGCTACAAACCAGAATTCATTCCACCAGTCAACTTTGCATCCAAAATACCCACAGTGGAAGAACGCCTTCACACCCTAGAACAAATTCGCATTGAAGTATCCGCTGCATTAAAGGTAGCAGCCGAAGTCATGAAAAATACCCACGTATCCACAGCCACCTATGTACCCCAACCAGGCGACCAAGTTTGGTTAGAAGGAACCAATATCCACACCACGCACCCCAAGGCCAAACTAGCCCCTAGACGACATGGACCATTCAAAGTCATATCCGCATGGGGAGTTAATTGTAAACTCCAGTTACCCAAAGCTTGGAAGATCCATCCAGTGTTCCACATATCCCTTGTATCCCCCTACAACGAAACCACAGCCCATGGACCCAATTTCACCAGACCACCCCCAGAAATAGTCCAAGGAGAGGACGAGCACTATGAAGTAGAAACGGTCCTCCAATCAAGGCTCTCTCCGAACAAGAGAGGCATACAATACCTAGTGAAGTGGAAAGGATACCCTTCTTCAGAAAACTCCTGGCTCCCAGCCTCACAAATGAAACACGCCCAGGACCTTGTTCGACAATTTCACCACAAGAATCCACGAGCACCCAAACTCAGAACCTTGATGGTTGCTGAACGGCGCAGCAACCCCTTAAAGAGGGGATACTGTCACGAACCTGTAAACTTGGGTTGTGACTTGAGTGTCTAAGACCGGTCCGCGCCGGCCCAGTCTTATGTAATCAATTTCCTAAAGGGGAAATCCGAAGTCGGAGTTCCAAATTCGTACTCCGACGGTCACGTGATTATCCTATGTTTATCAAGTCACCTGACGACTGAAAGTCGTACCACTCTTTGGATTAATCCTATTGGACTGCGGAGCAGTCACACCACTATGACGCAATCTTGCACAATCGACTGCGGAGCAGTCGTACGATACCTACGATTATTCTGATTGGTTGATATACTTAGAACCCTTCCAGAACCTTCCATTGCGCAGCACCTGTGGGAAGTAGTAAGCCTCCCCTAAAGTACGCACAGACCATGTACCCAGGTATATAAGCTAGAGCAATAGAACAGACAGTCCCTCAGACTGTCCACTTGTGACTCCCACCTGGATAACTCCCTTGTGCCTTTCTTCGCTATAACCATAGCTTGGATTCGCGATTTCCTTGTTATCCTTGTACTAGCCAAGTTGTACCAAGTTTTCCCTGACTTCTTCCTCGTCCCTTGCGCTCCTTGTCAGCCAAGTGTCCTGAACGAGCACTCTGAGTGAGTGTTCATCACAGCCACAACTCAAGTCACCTTAAACAAGGTTTTTGTTGCATCTTGGGAAATAAAATTGTTATAATTCTGAAAATATTTGTAGAAGTAGTTCTCATTAAAAGCTGAGGGGTCCTTTGCCAAATTTAAGTCATCTGACCAGCCAGTTCTGAGTAACTTAACCAACTTTATACATGAGCTGAAGTTGGTGGATTTTAGAGTCAGTGAAATAGCTCAAGAATGGCTGGGCAGATCGCTTAGACTTGGCAGAGGACCCCTTGGCTTTTGATGAGATCTACCTCCCCAAATATTTCCAGATTTTTAACTATTTTATTTCCCAAGATGCAACAAAAACCTTGTTTAAGGTGAGTTGAGTCATGGCAACACTACTCCATAGTAGCCTCCATTGTCATTGTTTGTGACATTGCACACATGTTGTGATGGGGTCGTGGTTGGGGGGGACTCCAGTGTGGCGAAGGGTAGATGCAATGGCCACAGGCTTGCATGCTGCAAAGGGGAGGGAGTGCCTTTGGACTTGAGGAGTGCAACGCGGGGGGCACTTCTTGCAAGTGCTGCCAGTGCTGGTGAAACGGAGGACCCCGTAACGAGGTCACACTTTGTCATGTAATGACACAATTTAAAACAATGTTTTTATTTTTGTATGTAAATGCGTTCGGAGGTCACAGTTAATCAAAACAATGTTTCGCTGCAGTCTCTGTTTCCCGAGTGGGGAACAGAGGGTCCACTGAAACATTGTTTCAGGGCCCAGCTGCGCCGGACAGGCCCAAAGACTCCCTCCGGCTCGTCCTCTGGTGCTTTTTTTGTGTATTTTCCTCCCACGAGTCAATCGCATCAGTTTGGTGACTCTAAAATTGTCATAGGAGTTCCTGTTCTTATTCTCTAACGTATTGGCTTGAAGGATCCAAATTTTATTAAGAGTATCGCCGGGATCTGGGTGTGTCCAAGTAAACAAATCGTACCAAACGTCATGAACGAGATATGTTTTGGTACTGCAATGATGCAGAATCGTATTCTCTCTGAAACAAACGCGCTCTCTGATCCATCATATAGCTAAAGGATGTCAGATCCCCCACCCGTGAAAACAGAAGTAGCACTCACGTCATGAGCTCGGTCACATAATCTCTAACCAAACCCACACTCTCTGGGTCCATGGTAGACCCTGCCACCATCGCTGGTAAGCTCACTATCACCGCAGTTAGCAGTCGGCTCTACTCCGAATGGGGTAATGAACCTATCATGCGCAACAGGTGCTCGGCGCCGTAAATGGCGCTCATCTCGCGCTCCTGGCTGACCTGCACGGTCGGACCTGTTACGTACCGCTTGCGTATGTCTGCATATTGCGGTCGCTCAAACCGATAGAGGAGATTGGATCCCAATGCCTTGTCAAAATACACCTGCAGGCCCGACACGATTGTAGGAAGCACAACTTGTGGGTCACGGAGGCTGGAGGGGAGCAAGCGAATACGCGGGTCAGGAACGTGTAGACATTCAAGGAAACGAGGGCATACTTAGGCGGGGGAGAGCTTAGAATATGTTGCTTGAATTCCTCCAGTATCTCCGCGACAGTTGGACTCCTGGGGAGCGTGACCAACTAGAAAGGAGAACGCACCGAGGCGCCGCCGTTCAGCGTAGGTAGTACTGTAGAAGAAGCGAGCAATGAACGTACCTGGTTATTTTTCGTCACTGCCTCCCAGTCGTCCACGAGGAGCACCTTCAGCGTGTCTGGGACGACCAGCCTCATCTCAGGCCTTCGAGTCCCATCGTCGTCATCCCGGCCCCTTTTCGTACCGCGCCCGCCCTCCTTACGTCGCCCTGCCCCTGGCTGTGCACCGCGAGCCGCGTTCGATGTTTTGGAGGCGGAGGCACTGGCAGATGTGGTAGCAGCTTGCGCCCGGGCGAGGTCCTTCTGAAGGGCTAGGTTGGCTTCGTTGAATTTGAGGAGACGCGCGGTGGGGACCCATTCGTCCCAACTGCCAGAAAAAAAAAATTGTGAAATCGGAAAGGTGTGTGTAAGAGTGAGAACGCACGTCTGCTTCCAGCCTTTGTAGTGCACAAGGTAATGCGGCCCAACTGTTTCCAGCTTTGTGTTCGCTTCGTCCCAAACCTCGCCTTTGAGGATTTTGGACTCGTAGATGAGAGGTCCGTGATAGCAGAGCGCACGCTCACCGACTGCGAAGGATAGTGATGACATCGCTGGCTACCAGCCGGTTGTAGCCTTCGTTGGGTGGAAAGCCAGTAAGTAGGTCTAGAGTCACTGAGTATCTGGAATTGAAGGCCTTGGACCCCTGTTCTGTGACTGCGACAAAGCGGGAGGTGAAACGCGTTGTCGGTATGGTGCGGATTTCAACGGCGCTAGTTGCGCATTTACTAGTGCGTATATTCTAACCTTTCAGACCCGAAAAGCTTGTTTGATTAGGTATAATGTAGCGGTAGCATACTTCAATTGCATATCGTGTCCTATACACAAGAATTACGAAACTAGCACCCCTTCCCCCGTCTCATTAACCAGAACCAACTTCGCAAATTCCAGAAACTGAATCCCTCCCACAGTCCTGGCACCTTCCGCACATCCATCTTCTTCGTACGTCCACTGGGCCAGCATCCGGCGGACTGACATTGCCCAGGGGGCATCGCAGTACACTTTCACGTAGTCTATGTCCGTGAGCACCCTAACGATCGGCATTAGAGGTTCAGGGTCAGAAGATGTCATTTCGGACTCATTGTTCGCAAGGTGACACGGAGATGCCCCGGGTAACGTTGTCCCTTGCTGCGATCGCATCGAGGACGATCGTGGAGCGGTGTGAAAGGAGAGTGATAACGGCCCAGTCACGGAGCCCTGCGTTTCCGAACACGAACACAGAAAGGTCCAAAACTGCCGAAGTGCATCGTGAGTCCAGACGATGTCGCTGGCGGGTAGATGTCCGGGTCCCAGCACAGAGAGATGTCCCAAGGCGACGCTGGCCCTGGAGACGTCATTCCAAGGTTGCACCCCACGCACGGGAATCAGCCAAGCGACACGAGCATAGATGGATGAGAGCAAGTCCTCGACGGAGGATGTTGTCTGCGGTGGAATAGGTGCGAACGTAGGATGGATATCAAGTGGAGAACGAGGCAATGGGATTCGTACGTCGAGAGGGGCAGAAATGTAATGAGGCTTGATGGATCGTCGTGAGTAAGGTGAGAACGGGCGCTAGACGGATCGTGTACCAGGGGTATGAGCTCGTCAAGGGGCCCCACGTCTACATTTACCTTCACGCGCTTCTTCGGAGATTGAGGAGGGTCGTCCAACTTTTGATCGTGTACCAGAACAGCTGGATTGCCAGGTGGGAGGCTGACGAGCGTACTTTCGAAAGGTCGGAGACCGGCGATAGAAAATATTTCCGATTCAGAGGGACGAGTGTTCCACTCCTTCACAGCACTGGACGGGACATCAGCTGTGGTCGGCGCCAGCGGGGGTGGGAACACGTATGTGAAGGCATTCCTGAGAAAACCTAGCAGGACGTACATCCAGTGAATCTCGCACGAGGAGCTCAAGGGTCAGAGTACTCACAACCTCTTGTACTTATGGTATCATGCGCGCGCCATCCAGACAATCCGCATCCAGCACGAGCGATTGTGCGACCTTGGGCAAGGAGAGTATCTGCATTGTGTATGTGAGCGGCGGCTTGAGAGGGATGTGTCTGATGGTAGGCTAGTGGAAACATTGCGTGAACAGCAATCGCGGGCTTGTTCATGGTGGAGAAGGTCAAAGTTTGAGATGTCCTGAGCGTTCGCCACGTTGCTGCCCTCCACAGTGAATAGGAAGAGAGAACAGAACATACGTTGCTACTTCCTTAGCGATCGACGCACTTGTCTGTCTATCTCTATCTCTGTTTGTGTGAAGTGACAATCTTTCAACTCGGGACACTTTGTTTTCTCATACATATACCACTACTGTAATATAACTCTACGCTACGAGGACTATCGAGGACATCTGAGACATGACACCAGAAAAAAAACAAAAATTAGCATGATGTTCGTGGCCATTATATGTCATTAAATGTGGTTTAGCCTGAGTCTATGTTCACTTTTCCTTCTTCGTCTCCTCTAAATGGAGGGAAAAGTCTACATCGGCTGAGGTCGGTATCTCGAGCTTCTCCTCGCCTACGAGCGACTTGATGCCAAGAAGTGGCGATACAGGCTCCGATTCGGCCTCGGATGGGGCCATTGTCGGGCTCGAGTGCTGGGATTTGCTCTGTGCTTCTGCAAGCTCCTTACGCAGGGCTTCCAGCTCACGTTCAAACCTGATCATCGTCAGAGGCTATCAATGCACGATCCTTATGAACGTACTTTCGTCCGAAGACCTCGATGTAAAACCCTCCTCCGTTCCACACGCTCACACTCAGTATGAACAAGATGTATGTGCCCGACCAGAAAGGCGAGTAGTAGAGAACAAAGACGGGAGGAACATCGGTGAGAACAGAGTAAACTTGAATGTGGTGAGCTAGGCCCCGTATTTGAGGTGGTAATTGCACTCACCAAACTGCCCCAACATAAAGTATAACGTCCTGCTTTCAGGCCGAACCTTGTTGAGAATACCCCCGATCAGGCCAGGCTTGTTAATCATGTAGTACAATGACGTGGCGCGTTGCCCAGATTCCACTTTTTTGCGACGGTCGACATACACGAACTGTAGCTACGATGAGCGTCGAAAATGAGATGAGACTTGAGGGGATCGAACCTTCCAGTACAAAAGTTGCCACACAAGGTCTGACACAAAAGGTCAAGATAGAATCACAAGGTCAGCAACGAGTCCACACTCACAGATTACGCTGCTTAACAGAAGCGCCTGCCAAGGATCGATTGGAGGCTCTTTCAGTGCAGGAAATCGTTCCTCGGCGCCTGGGTAGAAATGCCTAATCAACCAAGATCAGGAAAGTCCACAGGGAACAGCAGCATGACGCACCGGATCACCGTGAATGTGAAAGGCGGATATACATGTATGAACAGACTGGTCACTTTGTCTGCATCGTGAAAAACGAGACTATTCCGCCACGTTATAACGGCACTTGCGACAACCCCATGGCTGAGAGTGAAACATGCAACGAAGAGAGAAGGGGACTGCGGGAATATCCAGAGGAATACAAAATTGAGAATGTTGACGTAGTAACATAGGTCGAACAGGAAGTAGTGCCATTGCAGCTTCTTGTAGCTATAGTAACGATATGGTAGGAGGCAGATCAACTGGAGGGTATATGAGATGTGAACATATCTGAAGGAGTCAGGATCATATCCATAAAAGGCGAGCTATGGACTTACTGTGGGGCCAGACCAAAGAGTAATGCGGAAAAGACCAGGGACATGACGCCAAAGAAGAAACTGATCTTCTCACGCGTTCGGACTACTTTGGCAGACTGCCACGCCGTTCCAAGAGATGCCATGCGTTTCGAGACCTGCGGAAGGTCGGCAGCTGGCTAGACCATTCCAGGGGTCCTACATACCTTGAACTTTAACTTGGCGACCTCACGCTCGAAGTTCTCTGCGAGTGCATCGGGGCTCGGGGGTTTACCCTTGAAGATCTCATTGAGAGCCACTTCTGCGCGCATCTTGAGTTTATCCTTACGGCTCGATATATTGCGTTGCAGGAGGTCTATACGTGCGTCCCAATATGTCTCCAATGTATCTACGAAGCCGGGTCAGGCATAAGAGGGAGGAGGCCCCGTAGCAGCCGGGGGATACTATGACTGTGCGTACCCAGCAATGTAAAGGCATTGGCGTACTCAGAACCTTCATCACGGACGCGGCGATCAAAAGAGAGAGAGCCCAGGTAGCCCATCGGAAAGAGATGTGGGGAATCCGGAAGGGATACGGGAGAAGGTGGTCTTGAAGGTTCTGCGGACATTGTTGATCATAGGCGGTGTGGTCGTGGAAGGGGAAAAAGAGGCGGGTGTGCGGCGAGCCCAATGTGGAATGGTGGAACTTAGTGGAACTGGAACGCGTCGAAAACACGACGTGGATTGGATATCGCTTAGTCATCACGAGACCAGTCATATTCACAGATCCACAACCGAAGATTACAACGCGGCACTATCCAAGCAAAACGAAATAAACCAGTCGCTCTCTCAAATCACTCCCCATTGCCCACTCCCCTGTCCTGCATGCGCACTCGCGTAGCTATTCGGCTGTTGCGTCAACCAGCTAGTGAAAGGGTTTCCTGTCGCAGTGGCACTACTTGGCTGCACATTGCCAAATTGCGGGGGCTGTGGCTGAAACTGAGCCTGGACTCCTGGTTGAAATGGAGGCTGCTGCTGGAACGGGGATTGAGTTGGTTGCTGGAATGGTGATCCCGTATAAGGGATAGGTGACGGCGTAGTTGACATAATTGGTGCCTGGGGTTGAGATAACATGTGTTGAGACTGCGCACTTCCATTGAAGAACGGGTTCGTCCCCAGCTGGGAGAAAGCCGGCTGCTGGATTTGCGGAACCTGTCCCTGTGGGGAAAAATAAGGCTGTTGGGAAGGCAAAGAACCAAATGGTGAAGTGGTCGGGAAATGATTTGGCTGCGCCTGGGCTTGTGACTGCTGCTGAGCTACCATTTGCGCAAATGGATTGATTGCGGTTGCGCCCGAAGCAAACGAGGGGTGTGATGACTGCGTAGCAATGCTCAAGCCCGATACTGGAGAAGCGCCGACACCAAAGCCTGGGCCTTGAGAGGCCGGCCCATGGCCGGGAGATACGCCTTGAGTGAAGTTGGCACTCAGACTACTAGGCCCTGCGGCGGGGTTAAAGTTGAAGTGCGAGCTCGAACTCGGGGCGAGTAGGGAAGAGGATGCCGAAGGTGACAGATATTGCAGTGGCAAAGTAGATGTTCCCGTGGAACTCTGTAGTGAAGCAAGATCGGACCACACGCCGGCCGGAGGTTGCGGTGGCTGTAGACGGGCTTGGGGTGATATCGGCTGGGACACCGAGCGACTCATCGCAGTGCTCGCAGGGACACTTGGCGGCAATGTCGGTGCTCGAGCAGGTGAGGGCGGCGCCGAAGTAGCAGATGGAAGAGAAGGCTTAGCTGGCGGTAGCGTCTGGGACCGCAATGAATTCGAGAATGACGAGGAAGATGCTGAGGATTTGACAGATGCGGCAGACCGGGAAGGCCCAAGATGAGCAGCAACAACCGCAGATCGATCTACTCGACCAATGAAGCGTTTGAATTCGTACTTGTCTGTTAACATTGTCCGTGTCAGCTCGGCTTTGCGGGCAGACAGCGCTACATACCACGAATAAACTTTTCCAATTCGCTGTCGCGCTCCGCATCTATCATATTTGTGGGCGGAGGGTTACGAACCTCGTCTGGATTATATTGTTGGTTGGATTTAATATTCCCCGCCTGCCGCATGTTCTGCAGAGACAAGAGTCCACATCTAAAACTTTTAACCTGGATGAGATATGCGCACCTCCACTTGCTCCTTCGTCCACACGTCCATCGTCAGACTTTTTCTGTGAATTTCGAGTTCAAACGAGTTAACACGTGTCGACAGAAGTTTAAACGTACACCTTTGAGACATGTGTCCCAATCTTGCGATGAATGCTGGCACAATTTACACTGAAGGAGATGAGTAAGCTCGATGATTATTACAAGAGGGCCTCATACCATATGAATATCCCGAGGTTGTGCGAAGCCCATCGCGGATTCCTTGTCTTACAATCCGCACATGAATCTACAAGGGGACGGAGAAGCACATCGTCAGTGTCTGGTGTGGCTTGGAGACCCGCGGGTCCTGGCTCGGCAGCGGCGGCCTACCAAATGTGCCTCATCGTCTCTATATTTACTTGGCATCGCGACGCAGCCAGGATAGTCGAGAGGCAGAGTGTAGGGACCGTTCGTACGTGAGGGATGTAGTAGAAACGACGCTTACCATTACCCGGTTTCATCGCAAGTTCTAAAATAGCCTTCTGATTCCGCTCTGCCGCAATCTTGCTCACAGTCCCAGACATGGTGGAGGATGCTGGAAAGTGAAACATGTAAATCAGAGGGTTGAGTGTGGCCGTTGTTGTGGGTCGACGTACGAAATGTTCCGAGTTACAAGTTACAGCTAGATCCAATTCGATAGGCCCCTTGCCCGCGAACAGACTAGCCGGACTTCTAAGTTTCATGAACGGAGTTCATAGTTAAGTATATTTTGAAATTCTTGAGATAGTAGTTATCTTGCATAATTTCGGGTTGTAAAATAGTTATCCCTTTCTTTGCGCGACCTCAGCTTCTAAAAGTAAGGTTCTCTCCCACTTATCCCTTGCCGAGTGCCATCACGTCCCCCAAGCCTACCATCCCTCTCTCCAATGGTTCGCCGGCACATATCCGACGAGCTGAAAGAAATGGCGCTATCGATGTCCCTCCAGGGTCTCACCGACCCGGAAATTCGTGATTTCACGGGGATCAGTGAACGATCCCTTAAGCGTCTGCGGAGCACGTATCGGGACACCGGCGGATTTTCGCGCGTCCTCGTGTGCTCACTGCCATAGAAGCAAGGGTACGTCGCAACACCTTTCGAGCTGGGTGGTCGTCTCACCTTCCACTGACCAGTTCCTTTGTGACTGCGTCGAGCGCCAGCCCGACATCGCCCTCAAGGAGCTGCAGACGGAGCTCCGTGAAGCCTTAGACGCCGAGACCTCGCTGCAGACAATCGCGCGCTCTCTCCAAAGGGCGGGTTATACCATGAAGACGGTACGTCGCGTTCTACTTGATCGACGCTGACAATGACCTCAATCCCATACATAGGTCACGCGGCACGCTCTGGAGCGAAATGAAGTTGACCGTGCCGAGTTTCGGACCCTCATCAACACACATTACAGCCCGGAGCAGTTGGTTTTCGCCGATGAAAGCCACTTCAACCGGCTCACGTTGAGGAGGCCGTACGCGTGGTCGATACGAGGCGAACGTGCAACTCGGTCCGAGTTCTTCCTTCGGGGTACCAAGTATTCCATTCTCCCTGCCATCTCCCTAGACGGTATTCTCCATCTTGAAGTTCTTGAGAACGCGATCACGGGCGACGACTTCCGCCGTTTTGTTCAGGGGTTACTTACCCGCATGAACAAATGGCCCCTTCCCAACTCAGTTCTTGTCGTCGACAATGCGTCGATCCACAAAGTCGCCGGCATCCGCGAACTGGTTGAGGAACACGGTGCGCGCCTCCTCTACCTCCCTGCGTACTCGCCGGACTTCAACCCCATCGAGCTCGCCTTCTCGACCATCAAGGCGTGGCTACGTACGAACCGCGATCGCATGAACCGGGAGCTCGAGTTGGTGGACGGCATGGTGTACAAAGTATTTTGGGAGGCTGTTCACACTGTCACCGTGGAACATGCGAAGGGATGGTACAAGCATTGTGGCTATACCGACGACGACGACAACTAATCTTTACTTTCTTTTCTTTTCTTTTCGTTTTTTTTCTATTGCATACCATTCGCGCGGGAAGCAAGGATATAATACGTTCGTGTATTTTACGCTCTGCATGACCACAAACTACTGGTCATACATACTATGAGAGGTTCTATAGATTTTTTTAATAGGCACGCACGCATTTCCGTGATGCAGACCGGCAGACGAGGGGGAGACCGAATCAGGTGCTGACAAAGCAACCCTCATATCTCCTGCGACACGTCACGCGCGACACTCCCCCCCTCACTCCCATCCGATTCGTGAGCACTTTCTACCTCGTCCATCTCCATCTCCCTGATGTATTCCTCTTTGCAACCACCTGAAGGCCATCCCATTACATCATGGCTCTCAGGTTCGTCCTCTTTGTCGTCATCCTGTGCTTCCTGCTTGACGGTATCCAGGAGACCCAGTGGAGCAAGTGCTACCTTTTCCGTGTACTTCCAGAGACGGCGAGCTCCATCCATGTCCAGGTGACCAATTTTGGCAAGTTCTTCCACCCCAAGTGTGTACACATCTACGGCATCAAAAATGTCGAGCCCCAGAAACTTACTTGTCATATCAACATATTTCAGGTCGCGTGTTCGGTTTCCGAGTCGGTCTTGATAGTCCATCATTGAAAGCAATTCAGAGATGGTCGGAATCGTCGAATTTCCCATACAATCCAGCATGGTGATGATTGGTGACCTTGAGTCGTTGTATGGTCCACATGGCCCATCGCTCGAAGGTTTGGTGCATGTATCGCTAACTCCAGTGAGGGCCGACAGGCCTGGGGCAGAGGCTGACGACGGTTGCACAATTGGGGAATCTGACACCACATAGGAACCCTGCATCGTGGCACTGCCACTTGAACCTGGAGTGGGCATGATATTGACGGCAACATGGATCTCAGGTGCTGCGTGTGTGCCCTTTGGCTTCTTTGTAGCTGGGCGGTCAAATGGTTTAGCATTAGGCAGCCGGGTTAGATCCGCATCCCCGACAGACTATGTCTTGGTAAGTTTTTATTCGTCTTGTGGTATGATTTTGACTCACAATCAGTTTCGCCCAATAGGTCATGTCTCTATGTTCCATCTCGCGGTGTCCCTCTCCTGGTTCAACCCAGCAATAGGTTTTCCGGCCTTTCGTTGAGTGCTTCTGGCACAACAAGTGCCTTTTTATATCGAGTAGGCACTTGTATTGGTCGTTCACCTCTCCAGAGGGCTGCGGGGGGATATCATCATCACGGCAGCGCTTCTCCCGAGCCTTTCCTTTTCCCTTCGGCTGCTTTGCTTGTTTCTGCAATCAAGGTGAGCATCTTTTATATTGTTGGAAGAGAATCACTTACCATATTCCTAAGTTCCATTGCTGCCGCACGTGTCCGTGCTGACACAACTTTCTCTCGCATCCGTGTTATTGCGGTATTCCAGTCAGACTCACTATCAAGGGGTGATAGTAGGGTGCGTCGTTCACCACTGATGCAATAGCCTAGGTCCACGTCATTTCCTGCCGTCTTGAAATGCGCTTGTGCCCTCTCTTTGAAGTCCAGCCATCTCATGCCAGTGTGGGCGCTGAACATATTCCTCACATCACCATTGGTCACGTCAACCATGAACTCCCAAACTACTTGACATCAGTGTCAAGCCTTTTAACCAAAGTGAGTACCACTTACCCCCTTCGCTCAGCTGATTATTCGGATAGATTTTTTTGATCTGCCCCCCCTGAGTCGACACTGCGGCGGCGCTCGGGCCCCCACTCTCACCTGGCTCTGCCCTTCTCCTGTCTGTACATGCACGCCTATCTTCAAGAAATGGTGCACCGGTCTCACGTGGGTGCATGGCTACCGGATATGGGACAGGAGCCGGGGGTTGAGCCATGGGGTGATGAGCATAACCCCATGGCTGACTCGGAAAATGTCCAATGCCGACGCTAGCCTGAGGAATGACTTGTGGGTACTGCATCGCCAGAGGTAGCGGAGGGTACATGGGTCCATAGAAAGGAGCCCCATATGGCTGTGCATAGGCCTGTGGTACGTCCAAGGGTAGACCAGTAGTGTGATACTGACCACCAACAGGATGTCCCATCAAGGGCTGAGCATGCGGAGGCGGGAATGGTGGTGGCGGTGGCGTTTGAAACAGGCGGTGCTGCCCCCCATCCCTGGATGGATATGGTGTGTGAATATGAGCAGTTTGGCGACGAGGAAGCATTATGGTGAGTACGGTGTCAATGTATTGGCCCTATGGCACGCCATTTACCCTACTTATACTTCTCAGTACCAGAGTGATCCTCACACCAACCAGCTGAAATTCACCCTCTTCAAACAGCCGTCTGTGTGCTAGTGTCTGTTTCAGCCTTATGGTAGCCGACATCGCTTGCGAGCGTAGCGACATGGCCATGTGTACCAACAGTGACTCCACTGACGAAGTGACTAAACTACACAGAGTCAACTTGGTCTATGTAAGGTGAGCTTTCTTTCTATTTGAGCATGTCGCCGAAATATGCCTTTTCAGTGTCCTCAAACCACTGCAAGCCTCTAGCAAGCCGTGTGCTACATGCATGCTGAAGTCATACTCTAACCAAGTCACACCCCCCGATGTCTCCCCTGACTCCTTAGCGGCCACCTGTAACACCCGCTCTTCAATACAGTTTTTTTTTGTATTCCATATCACAATATGATTTGTTGGGCTTTACTGTGGCTCCGTCTTTTGGAAAAGTAGCCGTAGTGCATCCTCACACCTGCAAGTTCAACTTAGCATCGAAACGCATATGTTCATTATATAATTTTCTTTTTTTTTAAATTATTTTATTACTACAAATAATTTGTGTGAGAAAAAAAATCGGCAAAGTTGCCGGACAACCCATTCAATCTCAGCCCTATGCTGTAATCGGGTCGCGAAGGGCCTATCGAATTGGATCTAGCTGTAGTAATGTGACGAAACTCTCTGTTCCTTACCCCTTTCCTGAGCTCGAGTGCGGCGACACTAACTGCAACTCTCGCTCATGGCCACGGACGAATCCAAGGCCGATCCCCTGGCCATATACGCGGGGTACTCATTTACAGACGACCAGTCTTATCAGGTGAGCCCGTCCCCTTGTTCAATATTCAATCTTGATCCGACTGCTAAGCAAGGCAGGTCTATCCACGCTGTACGCCAGTGGTGCTCTGGACGGTTTATCCGACGAAACCAAGGAAGATCTTCTTAGAAAGTCACGAGTATTTTACTTCAACCAGTGCGCACTTCCTTGGCTAGCCCTGACTCTGCATTCGGAAAATTCACTCCCATCAGAGCTCATGGATGTAACATATCCGAGTCCGATGCCAAACAACTCGAAGTAGAAGGTGTTGGTGTTAATAGAACGCCTTGGCAAATCACTGATATGGTCTCGTCTTCATAGGCCGTCGTTCTGCTTCAGAGGTTCCCACTGCACAGGCGGCTCGAACTCTCACGTTTGCGGAACTCCAGGCCCTCATCGATCAGGGAAAGACAGATGAAATTCCTAACAACAAGCACATACCCGATGCTCTCAACGTAGGTTTGACTTCTTACTCGGTAGCTTGGTGAGGACGTTTCTGTAGGACGCTGCTCCCAGTCAATCAAGCGCACCGCAGCGCAAGAAACCCTGGGAGGTCGCTTCACAAGCAGAATGACGTAGAAGCGCAACAGCAAGCCGAAATCGGCACTTCTCGTGTACATAATGAGTCATCCGTTGTAACATGTGTCTCCGGCTTCGGTAACTAGAGTCTCCTTAAAGCAACCTGTTTATGTCTCCTCGGACCTTGTCGCCGTCGCCTTTGGATCAGTGATGTGAGGGCGACACTGGGAATGCCCATGTGAGGCTGGGCGGCTACTTCGATACCACGCGTCTATAATTGATTCCGTCGGAAGCTGCGGTTTGAGGAACCAGAGACTTGTTTTCTCCTGACCATCATCCTCTTAAAACCTTCACGCTCCTTGCTACCATAAGGCATTTCTGGAACAATGGCTTCATTTTTCGACTACTTTCGCGGGGAAGGCTTCACTGTCGCTGCCATGGCAATCTCGACCGGAATCTACCTCCTCTACGTCATCGTGGGCAAAGTTCAGGCTTACCTCTCCTCCCCCATTAGAGACCTCCCCGGTCCCCCGTCAGTCAATTGGTTAACCGGGTGCCTTCCAAGGCACGTCTGGGAGCCGGATTCCCAGGAATATCAGTTAGAGTGGACTCGTCAATATGGACCTGTCTTCAGGTACTTTGGGTGGTTCAATGTACGTCACCAACGCCAACACTAGCAGCGTCCTCTCATGCGTAGCAGTTGGATCGAGTCTTCGCAACGGACCTTCAAGCCTTGAATTACATTCTCAATGCTCCTGAGTTCGAGAAGACAGACGACGCCCGTTTTTTCTTGGGAGACGTCCTCGGAAAAGGTTGGCTTGTATTCGGCTTTTTTTTCAAGTAATTCATATCCCATCGTTATGATAGGATTGTTATTTGTCGAAGGTATTGTTGTACGACCATATACTCTGTCATTGTTGGTGACAGGCGATCGCCCTTCAGGTCTTAAGCACAGGCAACAGGTAGCTCGACTCGCCTCTAGTTGATACGATCAGACTGACCCCGTAACCAAAGCGCAAAATTATGGTTTGTTTTAAAAACGATTCAAGTCTCTTTTCTTATTCCGTCATGACAGAGCCCCGCATTTGGCCTTCCCCAGATCAAGGAGTTCTCACAACTTTTTGTTGAAAAGGCCAATGAGGTTCTCTATTCCCCCAATATATCCTTCCAAGTCGTTCAATATTTCCTTTTCAGCTCCGGGATGCTCTGATAACAGAAGTTGCTCGATCGAATACACCCGATGGATCGCTTAAATTGGACGCATTTCTCTGGTTGAATAAGGCTACTCTAGATATCATAGGCCACGCAGGTTCGAGACACCGTTTACGAACCTCCTGGAAGTAAAAATTCATCCCGCTAGGCTTCAGTCATTCTTTCGGCTCTCTTCACCAGGAAGGGACTCATGAAATGACTGAGGGGTTTCGCAAGTCTATGTCATTCAATCCATTCTCTTTCAGGTTCATGATTCCGGCATTGTTTCCACCTGCCCGGATCATCGTATGTTGTCCCTTCGATCGATAAAACGATTCTTTGACGCGTTGTCAGCCTACCGATCGTTCCCGGGCACTTTCCAGCACAATTAATGCTACTCGAGCTCTTGGAAAAGATCTGATCACCCGGAAAAAGTCCGAAATACTTGCTAGCGCCGAAGTTGATGCAAAGGGCGGCGTTGAGAAAAGGAACATTCAGGGCCGCGATCTGCTCAGCCTGCTCATCAAGGCGAACATGGCTACAGATATCCCGGACAGCGCACGGATGAGTGACGAAGAGATCTTGGCACGTGAGTCTGTGCGTTATGTCAATTGATCTAGCAGTGATGACAACATCGATTCCGAAGAGGTCCCGACATTCCTCATCGCTGGGCACGAGACGACTAGGTATCCCCGATTCGTTGTGAGAATCGGAGCGTCTACTTATGCGTGGCTTTTAGCACATCTGTTGGTTGGGGCCTCTTTGCCCTAGCCTCCAACCCCGCAGTGCATGCTAAGTTGAAGGCAGAGGCTCGCGCATTTTACACGGACGCCCCGTCCATGGATGAACTCAATGGGATGACGTATCTTGACTATTTTACTCGGGAGGTTCTCCGCCTCCATGCTCCCGTCCCACAAACGGAACGAGTCGCCAAGAAAGACACGATTGTTCGATTGGGTGAGCCTTTTGTCGACAGACACGGGGTCAAGCGACAAGAATTTAGGTGCGTAGTATAATTTTCGAGTCGCATATAACGAGGTTACAGTGACCTACACACACAGGCTGCGAAAAGGCGATGTGATCATCATCCCGATTCGCACCGTCCATAGATTGAAATCGATATGGGGCGAGGACGCCGACGAGTTCAGGTAAGCGTCATCCACTTGTGCACGTGCCGCATCTACTGCATCCCAACTCACCGCTCCTGCAGGCCAGAACGTTGGGAGGCCATTCCCGAAGCCGTTAAATCTATCCCCGGTGTCTTCAGCAATTTGCTCACATTCATCGCGGGCGCCCACGCGTGTATCGGGTACCGCTTTTCCATCATCGAGTGAGTCCCCTTTATGGTTATTCGTGCCCGATGATGCCATGCCAACAAACACGCGAAATCAGGATGAAGGCGCTCTTATTCTCTTTTGTACGGGCGTTTGATTTCGAGTTCGGTGTTCACCCAAGTGATATCACTTGGCGATCAATGATCGTCACGCGCCCTTTCCTCACTTCCGACCCCGATGGAGGCCCGCAACTACCGCTCGTCATTCGACCCGCCAAGTCCGACTGATCCCTCACGAACGAACGTGCAACGTCTTTAAAAACAGTATTTAGGGTACGGCGGGTAGGGTTTAAACAGCCTATAACTTTTTTTCTTCGATTTTGTTTTGAACGAGGGTGTTTGCGAACGCTTGGATGAAAAATATACAAGAGTTTACTAGTGACATCTAATCGAGTAGTAGCAAGCATGGTAATCAGTAGGTGCAAGGAACCGGATATCATCAATCGTCGTCTTCGTCGTCGTGGTATTCCCTGCCAGGTCGGAACAATGCCATGAGGTCGTCCAGACCGAGCTTGAGGTTCTTGATCCTGTCGCCGCTGAGTGCGGCAGTCGCCAGAGCGCGCTTGCCATCCTGTAGTGCGAGGATACGTTGTTCTACAGTGTTCTCTATCGTCAGCTTGTATATATGGACGTCGCGAGTTTGTCCCAAGCGATGGGCCCGATCGAAAGCTTGATCCTCCAGCGCTGGGTTCCACCACATGTCGATCAAAACCACGTTGTTGCATGCAGTCAAGTTGAGGCCTAAAGCACGGGCCCAAGTCACGTCAGTCCGAAACTATTCGCGAATTATAGACGACCAAATTCAGTTACCGGTGCTGCCAGCTTTGAACGAGATTAGGATAACTTTGATACGCTTGTTGTTCTTTATCTGGTCGAGGCTGGCCTCGCGCTTGTCCTTGGACATGGACCCGTCATCTTACCAGCGATCACTCAGCGAACGTGATGTAACGCGCAGAAAAATGAACTCACATCGCACGAACGAGATTTTCGCATCTTTGAGGAACAGCTCGATGAGGTCCAGCATAGTTGTGAACTGGGAGAACACTATCGTTTTTTCCTCCGTCGGTTCTCCATCTTCGTCCTCGCGCGCATCGATCTCCTCAAGCAACTCGAGCAACTTGCGAATTTTGGCCGAGTCTGGAGGCAAATTCGAGTCCTTCTCTTTCGACTGCGACTTGCGATTGACGCGCCGCGTAAGGTCTACGCAGCCCTGGCAATGATGACCGTCCTTGGAAATGTTCTCTGAAGTCAATCTTGTGGCAGCGCAAAGAGCATCAGCAAGCCACGCAGCGATGAGGAAACGGAATATGTACTCGTCCTGACAGAGCTGACATTTCTTGCCCTTAGAAACCCCGAGCTCCTGGAACATCGTCGTAAGCTCCTCATCTTCGTCGCCATCTTTCGGGGCTGGGCGGGATTCAATAGCTTCACGGTCGGTGTTGTAGTCCTTCGAGACGAGGGACGGGTGGTTGCAAGCTGGCCACATTTGTCAGCGCGGGAGGAGTGGTATGCATCATCATCGACGCAGATGTACCTTGCCGCAGGCGAAGTAGTAACACCATAACATTTGTATAATTTTTCATCACTTCGTCATTCTTTACGAATTTTTGCATGGCCTCATCGATTTTATTTTCCAGCGCGAAGTAGAATTCACGCTCGTCTTCGTCAAACTCGCATGGCACAATAGATAGATGGCGTTCCGGAAGCTCGATCAAGGGCTTGCCATTCAGGACGTCGGTCTTATGGCGCCGAAGCATGACTGCACGAAGGACGACCTTCGACGAAACCCCCACAATGAGATGGGGGTATAACGACAAAGAGAGACACTCACATGCAATCTTTTCATTGCGATGACTGAGCGACCACTCTTGACAGGTTTGTTTATCTGTTCGTTGAACGTCTGCCAATCATTGAGCGGTTTGACACGAAGGAACTTGAGAAGGGAGTAGAGTTCTTCGACGTTATTTTGCCTGACATGCGCATTAAAATCGCCATCACCTGCATCCAGAAACGAGTCGACTCACAGCGGCGTTCCTGTCAAGCACCACCGATATTTGCCTTCCAGAGCGCAGCATGCTTGGGCGGCCTTCGTGCTGCGGTTCTTGATGTTGTGTGCTTCGTCTAGCACAATTCGCCACCACTTCACATTGAACAAAGCATCTTTTTTCTTGCCTTTCGCAGACGTTGACTTTTTTTTGCTTGCTAGTGTTCTCCCAAAGTGCTCGGCTTCGGAACCGGAATCAGAACGCGACTCGTCCTTCTGGGTGTTGTTGGTCTTCTTGGCCTTAGATTCGTCTTTGGCTTCGGGATTGGATGCAGCGTATTCGGATGCAACTATAGCATAGCTAGTAACCACGACGTGCGCGCGTCTAAGGGTCTCCGGATCTAGGAAGGTATAAGCTGGAGGACGGCATCGCACACATCGCACTATACGCACTGGTTGCCCTAGAAGCACCGTGATGTTCAATAACAGTTAATTTCTTCGCCATCTTCGAAATCTCAGAGGCCCATTGAGATACCAAGCTGACAGGGCACACGACGCTGGTAAAGTGTCAAAGGTTACGAACGAATGTCATGGGGGTGATACTCACAGAGTGGTCACAGCCCAACCGTCTTCTCCATCAGATTTGCGGGGACGACCATCAACAATACGTGTGAGGGTTTGAATAGTCTTCCCCAAGGCCCATATCATCTGCGAGGATGCCACCGTGTTTCTTGCCACTCTCCCTCTCTGCCATCCAAGTTCGGCCAATTATCTGGTGGGGCAGGAGACGAATGCCCTCGCGAAAGCCGTCAACTACGGCTTGTGACATGTCTATATCGTCATGAGCACTCTGCCCGTCTTCCTTCCCATCGAAACTTTGCTGTAAAAGGTCCTGGAGATCTTTCTCTGCTTCGGCGGAAGTCTTTCGGGGCTCATACGAAAATCCCAGAGGACCATTGAGTGTCGGAATCCCTTCCCACTGATCGGCCTTGTTGACATAGTGATTACGGGGGAAATCTCCATTACTGGGGATACGGATTGGCTGGGCCGGGCCGGGACGAGTGTGAGGAATGGGGGCAATTGTATTTGTATCATTTGGATGCCGCGAGTGTTTGGGCTCCGCACTCGGGACAACCCTGGGTATTAATTTCCGTGAGACCATTGTACACTGCTATAGATTATTGGTTCACGTACCGTTCATCACCAGACGAATCAGATACAGTGTATACTGTCGTCTTCTTTGGTTGGCTACCCGATGTAGTCGAAGAAGCGATCTAGCTAGGTGTCAGAGTCAAGAAGAGAAAATAAGGATTTCTTTCCCAACGCTTATCGGTTGAGATACAGCCCGAGCCTTGTCTCCGCTACTCGAACGTGGATAGAGACTAGTGTCCTGAGCGAGTTTTCGGCGACTAGATGAAGAAAGGCGGTTACTATCAGAAGGGGTTATGGAGAAAGGGTCATACAGATCTTCCATCTCGGTTGGGTAGTGGTGAAGAGAAAGGGTAAGGGCAAGCAAGACGCGTTCAGGTTATAAGTACCGCGTCCGAGCGCGTCCAAGAACGGTCACATGATTGGAGATCAGGGGTGCCACCGAGTCACTCGATTGTTGCTCCCATTGGCACTCATGGCTAGCGAAGAATGAATACAATATTACAAATCAGACGCGTTCGCTCTACCTTTCCTTTTTCGGTATTTCATTGTTGTCAGTTGTTTGTGTCGTAGTCCCACATTCGGCCGGACCGCAGGGATGGTTTGGCACGGACGCAGCTTTTATAGCTTCTTCGTCCACACCAACAGTCTTTGGGTCTCGAGGCCTCATGTTGGTATACGCTGATGTCTGAAGATCCTCTTACTATTGCAAAGTATGACTCTGTCATCCCTGCACCCCTCGATCACAATACTCACCTATCCGATGCAGAGAAGCGAAGGCCCTCCAGCAGGGCCTCAAAGATCTCCTCAAGAACCGTGATCCATGGAACAAGGAGGTCGAGTTTCAGAGGAGAAAGTGAGTGGTTTTCTCGCCACAACATAAACATTTCTAAGCACAGAGGCAGTCTCCAAAAACAGTACCTTCTCCTTCTCCTAACTCATCCGAACGCTAGGGAATCCAAAGATGCAGAAACACACATGTGGATGCAGACGTCTTACGCTCTTATTTCTATCTATAAGACTCGAATAACCGCGCTTGAGCATGCTCTTCGCGAGACTGGAATACAGCGCCAACATCCCCGAGCACAGCGCCCCGGTCCGGTTGAGCATCGCAAACTTGTGCAACGCTTCAAACAATTTCTCTCAACCGAAGAGAAGTTCTGGACTCAGCTAGTCGTACGCATTCAGCGCCAGTTCGCTCTCTCTGAAGCACGTTCCGCCCTCGCCACGCTCTCAATCACCGCCGATGCGGAGCCTGACTCTGATGGCGCTGATGCCGGGAAACATGATCATTTCCGCTTTCCTCCCGAACCTGCGTCGGATTCATCACTCCAACCATTGACTTCTGCGCAGCGTACTAGCCGCCGTGCTACCCTAAGCAAGGCGCTAGTTGTTCTTGGCGACCTCGCACGTTATCGCGAGCAGTATAACGAGAGCGCCGTACGATCCCGTGGCGGACCCGAGCGCGGTGGTCGTAACACCCGCGGGCGAGGGTCTCAGGCCGACCAACCTCGTGCGAAGACATATGATAAGGCCCGTGCATGCTATGAGTGTGCGCGGGACCTCATGCCAGACGAAGGAAACGCATCGCACCAACTCGCTATTCTTGCTTCATATCAGGGGGACACATTCGAGAGCCTCGTGCAATATTATAAGGCGCTATGTGTGCGCGCGGCATATGACCCTGCCGCCGAAAATATGGGCAACGTACTGTCGAAGTTTCTGGAAGCTTGGAAGCGCAAAAGAAAGAGCAAACCTGGACCGCCACCACCACCCGATGATCTCAACCGGGCAAAGACTAATCCTCCGCCCTTCAAGGATAATGTCATTCTTCTCCATGCACTGTGGAGATTAGACGTTGAAGAGTGAGTGTTTCAGGGTCAACTTACGTGCTTTGGCAATAAGTGGTAATTAAAATTCAACAGAATGGATTCTATTGCACCGAAGCATGATGACACCGTCGTAAAGGAATTTTCGGAGCTTGTCTCCGATCGAGTTCTTTCGATCGACACAATCACCAAGGTCATTATTGCCGCACAGGGCGCCCTTTGGAAGCACCGCAAAGTTAGCGCTTCGGCTAGCGTTTCCATGGAGTCTCGGATCGCCAGCCACGTTCTTGCGCTCCATCGCGCACTGCTTCAAAGCGGTATCACGGAGCTCGACGAGGCGGCGAAAATAGTAGAGGAAGATCTCGCCATGCGAATAACAGCAACTTTCCGTCGAACACTTCCGGCCTTACGCATTGCCAGCAGGTGGTTGCGAGTCAACTTGGACTACGTCTTAGGAGACACTCGCAAGGACATATCAAATGCAGAACGTGGCCCTATCATCGGCGACATCTCCAAGTTCTGGGAGGCATACACCTCTTTCGCTACACGCATCGTGCTCGTATTTCCGCCGACAAGTCTTCCAAAGTTGACGAGTTTCCTAGAAGAAGATTTTGACACGCGCGGATATCTACCATTAGGCGGCTTGTTGGCACAAGCAGTCACCTCGACTGAACCGGAAGGGCAAGATCTCCGCGCGCAGGAGCAAGTTCATCCCAACGAAGAACAGCTCATGCGTATCTGGGACATCGGCCATGATGCGCGTCTAATTGCAGAAATACCGGCAACCCAGATGGAGACCTTTCGGGCTCAATTTTCGTTGATCGACTCTGTCCGAGAGGATGAAGCAGTTGTCACTCAAGGAGTGGCTGCTACCGAAGGAAACACAACCGTCCTGGATACCGGATCCCGTTTAGCTGCGGATGACCGACAGTTTGATGAAGACGCCAGAACAGAGACGACAGACCCAGTTGGCGACGCGTTTAGGGAGGCACTTGGCGTATCTTCTTCAGACGATGAGCAGGATGACGAAATTGTTTGGAATCCACGGTACGCAACCGCGGCCTCCTTTTGCACGTCATCTTATTCAAATGGTACCACGCTGGTGTACAGTGCCGTGTCTCCTCCCACTGTCACGCCGGTTCTGTCAAACAAGTCTACCCCGCACGGTCGTACCGGCGGTGGCATGAGCCCTCTCAGTCCAACGAGGCCAAGCATTGGCATTGGTTCAACATCACCTCCGCGCGGTTCTGACGTGTTTACGCAACCACTCATCAACACTGGACAGGCCTCAAGTACTTCAAAGACGACCGCACAGGATCTTTTGAATAACGTCATGGGTCTTGGGCGGCCTACACATAAGACCGACCTAAAATCTTCATTTCCACCGCACCTTTCCCAGCAGCAACCCATTCACTCTCCGGTTAGACATCATCAGAGACTCCCATCGTCTTCACAGCCTCAGACCTTGTTCAGTGGTGGAGCCGGGCCATCCATATGGTCTGCTGCTCCCGGTGAGAGTGCCCTAGGTCTTAGTCCTCGCCACCAAGCACATGTGACCCTGCCCGCCTCGCCTCTTACCGGGCTAGTACCTTTAGGACATACTAGCTTGCAGGCCGCCGTACCAGGCATGCCCTCCACAACTCATGTTGGTGTGCCGCATCTGGGTAGCTCATCGAGTGTCTTACCCCCTTCTGCACACGGATTGTGGCCGCCATATGACCATATGGAGCAATCGCTGCCAACACACACACCCCATACACCTCCAACATTTCCCACACTGATAGAACGCAACCACAGGCGTATCCCTAGCCCCTCCGTTGGGTTGAACGATGGGTATACCGACTCTGGATTCCAAGGCTCTGTTGTTTATACTTCTAGTCCCCGCCAAGCTCCACTACCTGCAAATGCCTCGAGCACGTATTCCGCGCCACAAGGTCTATCAAGTGCGTTCAACAATTCGATGGTGTTATCGTCGGCAATTGACCCACCGCACTATCAATCTATGGCAACGCTCGGCGCGAGCAACTACACTATATCCCACGGCACAGATGCCTTATTTGGCTTTTCAAAGTACGGAGACGTGCGCCGACAGCGCACCAGTGGCGTCTGGGGAGACGCTGGATGATATCGGGCGTTCCTTGGGCAGTTTCATTAGTGGAGAAGAACAGTGTCTTCATTCCGATCGCACGAGGCATGGCCATTATGTCCGTGCGCTGCTTGCACGCTCCGTGTTGACGACCTGGTGAATGCTTCGGGCAGAGATGTCGGCGTCGACGGCTATTTGGGCCCGCCTAGGCCACGGCCCTTGCCCGGGAGTGGTCCGGACTGCGGGCTTGGTTATGCACTCTTTTGCCTGCTTCCTCTTTCATGTAGGTCATCCATCGTACCTGTTTCTTTTCGTTTTCTGTCTCGCGCGCAGCATCTGCAGAGAAGTTTCCTTGTCTTGACGTGTTTCTTCTAAACGAATCGATGTTCTTCGAACCTTCTAAAGTATGCAGCGAAGATTGATAGTAGGGCGTGACCATGAGAGCAAAGACGGATTTAGAGTTACCGTTCCCCATGAGGCAGCCCTCGAGGCAGCCTCATTGCACTAATCAGGGCAGACACCTATCGCCTTTTTTTTCGAATCTCGCACACCATTTTCTCCATCTATTATCCTTACAGACTATCTGGACATCTAAAGCCTCTAGATGTCACCGAAAAAGAAGGCTGTACCTCATCGCACAGGATACAAACTGGAGGCGCGCTATCCCAAAAAGGGGATCTTACTCATACCACTGCACGGAGCTGGTCCCCGCTGCAGGGTGGATTTCGACCCACACAATGACGGCCCCTGGGCTACGGTGCAGATTATGCGTATCGACGACAACAAAGTAGAGGAGTACACATGCGCAATGCCGTGCTATTACGCCGTCCCTCTGATACTGATTAACAAGCGGCTCGCGTTCTTCGAGGCACAGTCCGCTCCCGACGGCACGCCTCTCCCACTCGAGGACGGGAGCCGCGAGGCGACCAGACTCGGACTGCGCGAGCTCAAAGAATACACCTACCTCTGGCGGCTGCGCTGCCGCTTCCTGCAGGCCGTCTTCGACATGAACCACGAGCAGCAGCTGGACGAGGGGTGGCGGTGCGACACGATCCACGGGTACGTGCACCGGACGTACAGGCGGTACGGCCACGACACGTACCAGCGCCACACGTACTGGAAGGACGAGATCGAAGCGGGTCGCATGCCATACTCCCGTGCCGGACATCGCGGACATGGGTACGTTGTTCTATAACTTGGCGAGTTTTGCGCACTTCGTTCAACCCGCTGCAAGACTGGGGGGTCTTCATTGCCGAGGAAATGACGGCCAGCACCCGCCTCAACGCGTTCCTGTGGAACCGCATCAGCCAGGGGTACAGCCGCCTCGTCCGTGACGACCCGCCAGTTGTGAGATGGCAGGCGTGGCGCAGGGGCGGCACTAGCCGAGATCTCAGCGCCTCTCTCTTCTGCACGCCGCCCCCGTCGGCACCGTTTTCCACACCCGAGCGCGGGTGGATGTCCGTGGAGCCGTCCAGTATTGAGGAAGAGCAGGAACAGGAACTGTACGGAGCGGCCGCTGCTACTTCTAGTAATATTGCAGCGCAAGAAAATGTTGCTGTTGTGCAGAACTCATGCAGCGCCACACTTTACGATGTCGATAACGACATCGTGTGCGGAAGCGTCATAGCGGCGACCTTTGATGGCCCCCGGGTATCGGCACTGCCTTCGTCGCAAGGGGCAGACCAGGCCGCGGCAAGCACAGGCGGCACAGGGGGTCTTAGCCACAGACGGATATCACGTTTACTCAGACTTGACGACGTACCTCAAGGCATGGCCTTGACGGACCTCCTGTGTACGCTCTCACATGTAGACGACGGCCGCAGTAAGTTGAAGGTAGCATCGTTTACGGTCTTCGGCACTAAATCTGTTTGCAGAACCAACACTTCGGGTTAACTATACAAGTATTTCTTAGGATCAGAGCTGACTTCATCGTGACGGACTGGAGCAGTGTAAATACTTTTTAATTGTATTGATCAGAAAGCGAACGAACGACGATGCAATGTTGATGATAAAGATGTACAGTGCATGCAGAGTACGAGAACGAAAGGTTGAATAACGAATGTTGTGCCGCAAAGGAGGTGACCAGACTGAGAGTTGAATATGAATGAATGAATGTGTCATCATGAACAGAATCCGCGCCGGGATCTGCAAAACATGTCCATGAGAACGAAATAAAATGAACGCGTCACCTTCCCCGTTCACCCACACCCACGCGTAACGCGTCATCGTCGTCATCGACGAGCTACCGCCCGCGGAGCTCATGGTATCGTTATGGCCGCTTCGCCCCAGCCGCAGCACGTAGCTTATCGAGTACTTCGTCCATGCCCTTTAGCCCGACACGCTCGCGACGCGCGCGATCGCCCTCGATCACCTGCTCGATGCTCATCGCAGGACCAGGTGGCAGAGTGTTGTTTGTTTGTAAGGTTTGAGCCACGACCTTATCGAGGCCACCACCAGAGAGATCCGTCGCTGTCGAAGCTGAAAGCCTCTTCAGTGCACGCGACGCACGCCTTTCTTCCTTCCAACGGCGCTCTGCTTCTCCTTCCGCTGAATCCTCGCCTCCAATGACCGAGCGCTCGGGGATAGCATCCAGTGCCTGGTCCTCCGACGCCCGTGCACTGGGGCCTGGACCAAAGCGCTGAGCGGTGCCAACTTCACTGCCGCTCCCATCAGAAATGCTCTCAGCCGGGTAAACACTTGAGTAAGCGCTCGAGTGGCTCAGGCGCGACTGGGAACCAGACACGCTGCCCGAACCGTACCCCGACTCGGACTCGGCGCGAAGGTAACGTACCGCCGCTTGAACCTCTTCTTGAGATTCAGTGGTCTCGGCACTCGGGCGACGCTCTGTGAATGCAGTAAAGCCGAATTCCTCTTTCTTCTCTCCACTCCAATTGACGACAAGCCAGCGCAGCCCACGGATCTCGCGCTCACGCCGTCGTACAACGCGCTCTACGTTGTCTAGCTGTCCACGTAAGGATGCGATCTCTGCGCGAAGGTCGGCATTTTCGGTTTGCAGCGCAAACATATTCGCGGGTGTTGGCGGAATAGGCACAACCACGCGGGAAGGCGGTGGCTGCGGGGACGAGGATGGCTGCGTGGCTATTGTTGATGCAGAGAAGGAGGATGGGGGCGCGTACGGGGGAGACTCAGATGATGTGTGTGATTGTACAAGCGGGGACGGGACGGGCGGTGAGGACCGTTTCGATCCCGATCGGAAGGGCCACGTAGAATCCTTGCTCTTTTCTTTATTTGCAGGTCTTTCATCTCTAGGTCGCCGCACACTTGCAGTGGATACGATGGCGGGTGAAGACCTGAATGCGGATGGTGCCGTGGATCCAGAAGTGGACGAAACTATATTAGTTGAGGTATCCGCGCCAGAAGCAGACAACGCAGATGACGGGCTGGTAGGTACGATGAGCGTACGAGTCGAAGACTCACTAGACGACGGCGAACTTGTAGACCGGCCGCCAGCTTGTCGCGAGCTTTCAGAGGATGCCCGTGAGAGGCTAGACCTGGGGAGACCCGGCAGTGGTTCTGCTGGCGGGGGGGAAGTAGAACCCGACCCTACCCGATTGGTCAGTGTTGAAGAGGCGGCTGCTGTCGACGGCGACTTGGAAAAGTTTGAGGGTGACGTTGGAGTCGGGGCTGATGACGACCGCGGAGCCGTAATCGATTGACTAGAAGCGCCAACAGCGGAAGAAGCCGGTGAGTTGGCGCCAATAGATGATGCCGGACCAGTTGAAGTAAGCATACGAGAGTCTGAGGCCGCACGGGCCCTCAGCTTGGACGGTACCTGTCCAAAACAATACTTTAGCGTTGACATCGTTTAGCAAGACGCCTACTCACGATGACTTTTGAATCTTGGACGCTAGCCTGTCCTGGGGGGTTAACCGGCGATGTATGTGCGGCTTTTGGAACTACGAGCCAAGACGCATGCTTCGTGCCCGGCTCCTGCTGTTTCCCGCCAGGCACTTCTGGAGGTTTCAAAGTCGCACTTTGGATGGGGGGACTTACTCGCTTTGCTGACGAGTGGGATGGGCGTGGCGACGTTGTTCGTTCAGATGTTGGAAGTAGAGCGGGTGACGACTTCGACAACGAAACGACCGGCGACTTCGGTGAGGGTGGGGATAGGCTCCTCGACCCTGTCAAGGAAGTGGGCGTTCGGAGAAGGCCGACGCGAACAGACGCAGCACGCGACGTGGAGCTAGAATCATTGCCACTCCCCACTCTTGACCTCGTTCGAATCCTAAAACCGAGGCCGAGACCAGTTGCAGCGGATTCGGATCCGCTAGCACTTGTGTATCCTTGCGCAGACTCCGACGCGCTTTCACTGCCCGACGTAAACTTATGCGATGGCGATCGCGGCGTCGATATTGCAAGCCTGCGACCATTAGGAGAAGACAACAACTTGGCCTCGAAGGGTCCAGCTTGGCCAGGAAAGAAAATTTGGGGACTGCCCGGTGAGGTGGGAGTGCCGAGTTCTGTAGAATAAGCGTCATCTTCCGGGGGTGGTGGTAACGGGGTGGTCGGAGGAGGCTTGGCGGGAGGGAGGATACGAGTAGTCAGATACTTTCGGTCCTCGTCATCTGACGCGTAAGACCGGAGAAGTACCGTCGGCATTCTAACACTGGCAGAACGCGGAGGCTCTGAATCCGAGAATGAGCCCCCCAATGCAATGGCGGACGTTGGCGTCGGGGTACGCGACTTGTTCAAACCATTAGACGAAAGGGAGGAAGGCGGACGCGGTGTAGACCGCGTGGATCTGGAGTTCGTAGGTGAAATTGAGGAACGTTTGGAAGAGGACGCGTCTTCAAATGTAGGTAAGGGGTGAAAGGATGTTGAGGGGATGGTGAGCTGCGGAAGCTGTGACCGGGCTGGGTTTGGCCCCGAAGGTGTTCTGTGCGTTGTAAAAAAAGAAAAAAAATTGAGAAGTCGGGATGAAGATCGTTAGACGGAGGACGTACGCATTCGTAGAGGGTCTGGGAGTAGGTGCGGGAGTATGTGTGGGAGAGCGGTGACCGGGAGGAGCCACAGGAGACTTTTTCCGCAGACTGAAGAGGGGGATCTTACGCTTTGACTTGTTTGAGGGGTCGGTTGAGGGAGGAGGGATGGAGGAGTGTTGACGGCCACGAAAGAGATCGGAAAGTTCGGATGTCTTTGAACGAATCCTGGCGGAAGTGGTGGAGGGACGGGAGGTGATGGTGGCCATGTATGGGTAGCGAAGGAGGGAGTCAATGCGCGGGAGAGTGTCGTATGTATATGCGCACTGTTCATAACTAGGTTCACTGGGCGTCTCTTGCATTTGTTGCCCTTCCACTTACGGAATACGGCGCGGCGGTATTAGTCGCATCTTTTATTTTCTCCTATTTGTACCGGAAATGAATTCCCCCAGATCTATCCTCTTACCGATCTCCCGGTTCCGGGCACCGAATTACTTCATCAATCTTTGTCGTTCTTCCTCACCCACCGGCCATTTTACCACGCCGCGTCGCCGCCCATCTTTTAGCCCTTCACATTCTCTATTTTTCTAAATGCACCTTTTTTTGGCATTATTTTTGGCACCGTCGTCATTCGCCCGCCACACTCTAATCAGGTTAGTCTATTGGGGTTTGGCCTTTTCAGCAACCGGTTCAATAATCAGCAGCAGTTGCTCGTCTTCGTCTGCACCATTTCGGTATTCGTCTCGTTACTCGCGTCTACATTGCTTGGCTACAGTATCACTCCTTTACCCTGCAGGTGTCCTATCTAGCCTAATATCATCGTGTATGTTACTATATTTAGTCCCTTTCTGTCCTCAGCCTCAGGGTTGTTAACACTTTATCACGTTGACCCTGATCCGCACAATCGCCTGATTACATGCTCACATCCGAAATGCATCCTTGACTACGTGCCACCAGCATTCGTTCGAGTTTGAGTAAGTTGCAATCACCGTGGTGTTATCGTAACCAATGGAAGTGTGGAATGAGGAAAATCCCAGTATTATTATGGTTTAACATCCATGCCAGTGGTCGGCGCATGTTCTCGAAATGGCGTCAGCTATCTCGGGCCCCATTACGGTGCCTTCTTCAAGTTTCCTTCGTCTTCTGGTCAAGCTGTTCAGCCTCAAGCTGCGAGAAGAACCGAGCATCGGGCGCCCCGCTACGTTCGGATGTGTATAGTGAGCCATCCAGTCAAAGCTTCCACGATGAAATTCGAAGTGTTATATATTATCGCACGTAAAACACCAAAAGCTTGAGTTTTTCTCTTCTCCTCAGCTCTCGCATCAAGACATGCTCATCTCTTAGCCCCCTCACTTGTGCAGACTACATTCCTACTGGGCGGTGCTTGCTCCCCTCTCTATCGGCTTCTCTGTCTATTCACTTGTTCTTCTCCCGAATAGGTCACGCCATTGACAGGTCTGATTCTTAGACTCACTCATAGCTCCTCTAGGCAATTCTCGCCCAGAACCTAGCTCATAATCTGGACGCACTCCGCCCCAGGAAATTAATGTCACGGTGAAATCAGTCACAGTCATCTCCAGAAGACGCCTGGCCGCTGGAACCAGCACCTGCGATCGCTTACCTGTACCTTGAGTTCCTTGTGTCGATGTTCTTTGCACGGATAACACCCGAGCTTGAATCGTCTAATTGTTCTACTTCTGTCCCTGAGATCCTTCTTACGAATGCACATTCTGGTGGTGATGGGGCTTCTTGCCACACGCCGACCCTGTGATTTGATGTGCGAATAATATCATTTTTCTGCCCTGTCATGTGCTCGAGTTCATCTTACTCTGGCTTCTCGGCGCTTCTGACGCTGGTATGCGCGTCAATGGTTGACTTCACAATAGCTCTTAACCCACGCTCTTTGTCCCCAAATCGAATGGAAGGACCCCAGTCTCACAAGACAGCGTACCGTGGCCTGTCTACTATCTGTCTTGCGGCGACGTTCTGTTCGGGTATCCCCAGTTACGACCGCGACCTTGGTTTTGTGGCTTCTCTTTCTCTCCAGCGCTTCTTACGTTTCATCCAGAGGCTTGGCTTCGAGACCGAGCACGTGGAATTCTTCACTCAGACTTGCACTAGTCCGCGTTCCGTGTCGCCGCTGGATGTCCCCACTCACGTCCACCGTTCGCCTCCGCCCCACAATGCGCCGGGGAAATGCACCTACGGATCCTAATACTAGTCGCTATCTCATCTCGCTAGGAGGAAATCATATGTACAAAAAAGACATGACAAGACGGACCACCGCCTTCCGGAACGGAACAGATAGGTTTTTCTTTTTTCTTTCGCCTACCTTGCGGGGCTTCCTAGGCATCACGCGATGACTGAACTTTTCACCGGGTGTCATAAGTGGGCGGCGAAGTCTTTCCTTCTTTCTATATTATGTCTCCTTTGAAGGTGCTGTGTTTGGTGGGAGGCCACGGGTCCGTGCCTGGGGTGTGGGGGTGTTAGATAACCTGAACATGTTGCCCAAATGCAGTGCTCCTCGAGGCTGACGGAGCCTCGGTGGTTCACTGCACACTTGCATTGGCGACGACTACTCGAGCCAACGCCGATCCCAACGTGCTATTTCCCGGGGCCTTTCGCTTACCTTCGGTCCATCTGCGTGCGCTAGTTCACCGCATTGTTCCGAAAACACATTTATTGGTGGATTTTTCGGGACGAACAAGATGCGGTGTAATTGTCTTTTTTCCCTATCGATGACTCTCTCGATCAGCTGTGGATATTCCGGGCGTGCTAACGCCAGATAGGAACGGGCGAAGGGCCACCGATTGTCTCGACGTTTCTAGATCAGTGGGTCTCGGGACACAAGTTTCCGGGCGTGATGCTCCATCCACCTCCGTTTCGATTGATACAATAGATTTTCTTTTCGAAGTTTCTCGTAGGATAACAAATTCCTACTTAGGTACAGTATGCAGTATGGGCATCAGTCAAAGTCATTGCGGCGCAGCGCCAGAACCCTCGAAGAAACATATCTGCAGAAAGTCCTTCTTATGAACGAGCCAGCGATTGTCAACGGTGATAACTTGGGGGAAAAAAAGCGAAGGAGTGAATAATGATAATTATGTAGTTTTGATATGAGTTATTCAGTGAAGAGCCCACCACCGGCGTTTGCCCTTCCAGTCGGCCCAGAGACCTTGTGGATTGTGCCATGCGAACCAGCGCCAGAAATTCCAGTCCCCGCTTTCTTCTGAGGGTGCTCCGTCTGTGGAGCTTACAAGGTCAAGTGTGACAGTTGAGCCAGAAGGTGCCATCCTATACTTGGGCTTCTCGGGACGATAGAGGCCTTTGAGGGGGGAGCGGGCACGATGCTCGAGATACGTAAATTCGTCCACACCTCTGTTAAGTCACAGTGAGTGGCGTTGGAATCGAGGTATTGGGAAACACTCACTCTTCGTTCTCGAAGAATGGCTCTCTCTCGAGCTCTTCGAAGGCAAAACGCCTGCTAATCGACACATGGAGCAGCTGTAGCGTAAGTGATAGGGATTTTAGCCCACCACGCTCCGATGGAAAAAACGAGAGAAACTCACCCCGTAGAGTACCCGCACCTCGTTCTCGGACATGGAACATCGCGAGCGAAGCCAGGCTCTCCCCCGATGGGCCTTGTACCTCTCGACGTACTCGAGTAGGTCCGTCTTCTCAGCAAATAGCATGCTCCCCGCCATCATCATATACATGATGCACCCGAGCGCCCACCAGTCGACCTCAAGGCCGTAGCGTGGACAGCGCATGCCGGGTGCAATCCACGCACCGTCGTCGCGTAGAGCACTTCCGACTAGCTCGGGAGCGGCATAGCCCGGCGTGAACACGGCATCGCGAGCATAACTCTGGCCACGCGTCAGGCGGGAGGCGTCGTGTACGTACGCCGCGCCCAAGTCGGCAATCCGCACGTCACCTGAACGAGAAAGAAGGATATTTTCCGGCTTGAGGTCGCGGTGCATGATGCCCATGTTGTGGAGCGCGTCGAGGCCGAGTGCCTAATAACAAAGGGAGGGTGAGGAAAAGTAAGGCAAGAGACACAAATAGGGTCTGATGACTCACGATCTGGGCCGTCCACCGTCGCAGTTGCACCGCGGATACGCCCTTGGCAGTGGCTTCCCATAAGTCACCCTCCATCAAATCCTGGGGAAATTGTTACAAACCGTGTCCCATCGACGGCGTACAGTAGTGACTCACCATAGCGAAATACACTCTGGTAGGATCTTGAAAGACGGCATGCAACTGCATCACGTACGAAGTCTCGATGCAGGCGGCGAGGCGCTGGTATGCTTCGAGTTCGCGTTCGAGGGCCAGACGCGAGGCCTTGTACTCGGATACAATTTTCTTAGAGGTGACCTTGAAACACAATACGCGAGACGTGCTCAAATCGCGCGCGGCCCAAGCGGTAGCGAAACCCCCAGACTGCATGCATTCTAGCATGTGAAATGGCCCCGGCGCCGATTCCGATGACGGCATGTATGATGAGTGCCGATTCTGGGACCGAAGCGAGTATCCCGTGGGTAGAGTCCGCCGAGGAACGGCGGGAAGGGCAGTGATCCTGTCGTCGGGGTCTTCCTCGCATGACCTCATGCGACCCAAGGGCGCTGCCTTTACAGGGCCGCGTGGCCTTGGAGAAGGGGAATTGGGAGAAGGAGGGTTGGCATGGAGCTTTGGAGTTCGTGATGAAGGCGGGGAAGGTTGCGAGGGCAAAGCAGTAATGGCATATGATTCGTTGCTCATGTCTGAAAGCGGGGCTCTGGTGTCGTCTAGTCGCCGTTGTTTCCGCGGGGGTGTCTTACAGTACGAGGATGGGATAAGAATGGGTGGAGAGAGTGTGGCATCTACAGGAACTCCGACATGCGAGGCCAAAGCAGCCCGAGGTCTTTTGAGCGACGGCATATCGGAGGGAACCACCTGCAGAATTTGTACAAGTGTGGAAAAATGTGGTGTGCTTGTGGGAGGAGCGATGAGGACAATGGAGGTGTAGTGGACGTTTCTTTAATGTGAAGTACGGCCGAATGCGCGCACGTGATCAAAGGGCAGGCGACGGCGTGGCCGCTCGTTGGGGGTTGGCACGAGCTTCACGTGTATCACGAGGCGGTGAAAGGAAAGGCGGGCATGTGTTCAAACACGTTGAGATGGAATGGATACAGACATGATCATGCCTCGGGAGGCGATATGATGATACAGCCAGATCAAGAAAGACGCCGCCACGTCAGGGCGGCATGCCCGGAGGGGAAGTTCGGAGACACAACTAGTATCGATGCTTCAGGCAGATGGTCGGTATGACTTTGACCGCACCCGAAATCGCGCGGCCAGCCGCCTTTGCCACCCGTTTGACAGGCATATAGATCTTGGGTGTTCTGGGACGTTGCCTCGCAATGGCTGCGCTACGCGCCTCGACCTGCGGGAGTAGCGACATGATCGCGATCGTAATATCCTCGGGAAATATGTCACCCGCAATAGGCTCTCCAACGAGTGGTACTGGTACTGAAGAACGACGGGTGACGGGAGATGATGCAATGGATCTTGAACCACGTGAGCGCCTTCGTTCTTCGCTCTCTTCTACAACAGGGCTGAGTTGTTGGGCCCCAGGACGAGCGCGGAAGCTACGGGTCGAACCCGCAGGAGAGCGAGAAATTCGCATCTGATGAGTTGCGTTGGGGTCGTGTGACAGGTGGTCATATGCCTGAGCATAGGAATAGCCAATGCTCTCAAAATCTGCGGGAGTGAGGCCGAGCGACTGGCGGCTAATGGAAGGAGCGCGCGGGAAGGGGACGCTGTTCCCTCTAAAACTCGGGTGACGGGAGCGAACGTGGTGTTTTTCGCTCATAACGACGAGAAGTGTTCTGAAAAGACGGGTGGAGCGATGGGGTCAACGGAACTGGGAACACTGAGCAGCTTTTGAGGGGCATGTTGGGGGGCCGGCTGCGGCGTGTATACCACGAGGCGGAACATCAGAGGAAAGTCCGATGGATTCCATCTTCCATCGTGGATCATGACTCAAAAGAATGTACGAGTAGCATACGTAGGAGCGAACTATTCGGAGATGGCACCAGGCAGCACACTGATGGGACCATTTCTCTTCGTTCGCCGACGACCACTCGGAAGAAACGCGGCAGAAGTCCAGTTCATAATTAAGGATCGAGGATGTTGGACGACGTGCAGGCTTCGATAACTTGTATGAACTACTTGCGGAATAGTTGTGAGAATGCCGAGTTGGACTAAGTCGAGACCGCCACGTTCTTCGACCTTTGCTTTGCCACTGGCAGTTGTCAGTGCCAGTTGCCACGGTGCCGCGGCGTTGGTGAGCGCTTGGGTGAGCGCAACGCATATACTTGTTCCGTAATTGGCAATAATTACATAACCACCGCGTTGGTTGTCCTGTTGCCCCACCTCTGTACAGTACAGTACTAGTACTGTCCCTAGGAATGAACTCGGAAACACATCAATCGTGTTCTCTGACCCTGCGGTCCACTACCACGCATCCGATCACAGATCTGAACGTATGCTGTCGGAACTGAAATCGGTCTGCAAGTGTTATCCTACCCTTTACGATAAATATCGCGACTGCGTTGGTGTGACCTTTGGTCCTTCGCCCTTATTTTCTGCCTCACACTGTTACCTTCTGCTGAAAGGTATTTGTGGTGTACAATAGGTGATATTACGTGTTCGCACCACTGGCAGATACCGACATCAACAATCCGTGCTGGTCGGATACCGGAAGGCCGACACCAAAACTGGCCTCTCAACTCTCGAGTTCACATTGCCTTCAACAATTGCTCGCTCTAGGAAGGCATATATCATTCAAGGTTTAGAGTCAACTTACCTACAGAATGCGAGGACATCAATGGAGTAAGCTTGTCTTCGCTACGTCTGGCAGTGGCTCTTGTCTGTATTCCCGAATGAGTATGGCTTTTGCGTGGTAAGCGAAGAAGCTATTTATTAGCGCCACTAGCACTTGATTCCCTAGGCTATCCAGGCATCATTACTAAGATCTGCAACCCTTCTCGTTGGTATCCTCACCTTATTCCAACGCGATACTCGTCCTACATAGTATCTACGCTCTTAGAATTGCCTTCACTCACGCACCTGTCTGACTCTTGGTTTTATCGTTATGACACCAGAGGGTAATCGATCCGGTAATTATCAGAATCTAGCATTACTCTACAGTCAACACAGACAAGTCCACACGATAACAAAAGGACCAGACGAACAAGATCTTGGATCGAATTCATTTGGGAATTGATCGATTTACTCCTTTACCTTGAAGTAAATAGAATGTGGTACAGTTCTACAAATCGCACGAGAGCTATTTCCATCCATGTATATAGAGCACAATTACATACCTCATAGAAACTCACTCACACTCGCCCGCAAGTATTTGCGACATATTCTGAGCCCTAAAACCCACACCTCACCCCACCATGACGCGCCTGTCTTCCCCGATCTGTTTCGTGAGGGTTAAAGCTCCAGATCTCGACCGTCGTTTTGCCTGCACGCCGACACAGGACCTGCGCATACCTCACGTCTGAAGACAACCTTCCACACGGTTTCGCTCGGTGCGGTGATGTCGCGGAGGTATGCACCTGAGCCCACGTCGAAGAGACGCACGCGACCGTCATTCCCACCAGTGACAAGGAACTGGTCGTCGAACTGCAGAGATGTGACAGACGAGTCGTGCGCCGCGATTCGAGCGTGCACGCGTAGGTCCGGCAGTGCGAACGCAAGCACCCGCCCATCGGCCCCGCCCGTGATGAGGGTGTGCGGCGTCAGCTGCGGCGAACACACCAGCGCGGTGTGACCCTGGAGCATCGCAGTGCAGTGGCTGTGAGATATGGGCGAGATATGTTCAATGTTCAGGTTGGAATGGGCAAGGGGGAGAGGATGTTCGATTAACCCTGTATGAGCGTCCCACACACGCACTGTCGTGTCCAACCCCCCGGATGTGAGGACCTTTCCGTCAAACGCGACCGTGTATATCTGGTTCAAATGTCCGCGGAAAACCTGCAGACATTCGCCTGTGTCGACATCCCAGAGCTTGACTCACCAATCAGCGCCGTCAAAATAAGACATGTAATAGTGATATGGGAGGAAGGGGTTGATGCAACGTACTCTGCAAGTGCAGTCAGCGCTCCCGCTGACGATTCGATTACCGCACACGTCAAGAGAGCGCACACTCTCTGCGTGCCCAGCGAGGACGCGCAGCATCCGACCCCGCTGCACGTCCCACACGCGCAAGGTGCCGTCGCGTGAGCCACTCACCGCGACAGGCCGATTGTGTAGCACCTTGAGACATCGCACGGTCGAAGTGTGTCCGCGAAGGACGTAAAATGTGAGCCTGAACGACCAATCCCCGGGCCCCCGGTCGTCGATCAGAAAAAGGACGCCACGGGAGGGAGAAGAACGCTACCCTGTCCGCACGTCCCACACCCACACGTCCTTGTCGCATCCACCGCTGACTACGAGCGAGCTTGGCTGGCCCCACCCCCGCGTTGTGCCGGCTACGTCGTTGTGTGCGCTCTCGGCCCGGCTAGAGCCACTTTCTTGCGTAGGTGCTGGCGCAATCGGGGGATACTGTGCGTCCAGCGCCAAGGCAGCGCGCATCGACGGCGGCAGGAGATGGTCGAGACCCTGTGGATCGAGCACCTGGGCGCCAGCCGGCGCACGGTTGTGTAACAGCAGCGCGGGGCCGTCAGGTACCTCGGGAACTCCACTCCCGCATATCACTTTGCCGGGGTTGGACGAAGGAGGTGGTGGATGGGAAGGATCGAGCGCGCCGCCGTGTGAGATGAGGTTGACGGTCCAGACACCCAGCTCGTGCCCAACAAGCGTGCGTACAAGCGAGCCGGTGTGCGTGGAGAAGACGTAGATGCGGTGATTGGCAAGCCCCGCAACGAGCCAATCGGCGTCGAGTGCGACAGAGGTGAACACGCCGCTGTCGGGGTCCGGCACGGAGATGCGGTGCGCGTGCAGGCACCGGCCACCGCGCTTCCAATTTACCACTGCCGAGTTGCGTTGGTCATGCACGAACGTTCAGGAGAAGCAGGAAGCGTACGGGTGGACCAGGCATATTTGAAGAGTGAATGTGAGCTTGGCGCTTGCTGGACGGCGCGCGGTGATCGTGAGAAGCGGGGGAGTGTCAGTACGTGTGGTAAGTTGGAATGAGTGACGCTTATCGCATCGCTTTCTTCAGCTTCCAGCTCTCCCGCCCCCTGCAGCGCAAGGTCAAAGTGATATACACTTGCAAGCCCTTGCCAAACTTGCTCGCCCTGCACCAAGGCGTACCACTTGCGCGAGACACATGCGATGCGTGTAAGGGTGCGGGGGTGATCGACGAAATTGAGGATGCGACAGGCGAGCACTATAGGTAGGTCTGCGAGAAAGTCGCGCTTGAGGAGTGGTGCAATTCGGGTAGAAATGAAAAGGAGTTTGCTGGAGTTGCAGTGGGTAAGTATGGCGGCTAGGTAATCTTGCCGAGCTATGGGGCCTCGAGTCCGAAACTCATTAAGAAAGGTTTGAAGAGGAGATATGACCGGGGTAGTAGGATGCATCACCAGCACGTAGAGGCGTGAAGGTTCGGTGGGGGAATCGGGGGTGGCCTCTGGCTTGTATGAGGAGGAAGAGTTGCCAAGGCTCGGAAAGTCAAAAGAGGAGGATGATATTGTTGGGGAGTTACTAGTTCGAGTCAGGACGAGAAATAAGGAGTACAGCAGCAAACGCGGACAAATGAGCACTGCTAGTCGGTATATACACTCTGGGATAAAAAAGGCAGAAACCCCTCGGATGGAATAAAAGGGTTCTGTGAAGAGTAGGTTATATAGATGACAAGGGGGTTCGTGGAGGTACTAAAGCTTCATTTGCAGGTAGGCAAAGACAAGAGTAAGGGCCTACTTCAGTAGATGCTTCTTGCACAAAACGGTATCAGGATATCGACCGAGATAGAGAAGGGGAGGATACCAGAGCGGGGGTGTGGCGCGTTGGCTAGCCTAGGGCTACTATGACTGGCAGTCCAACAGGCGGTATTCTTGTTGATTTCTAGAGCTGAATAACCGGTTGCCGTGGTGGACGGGAGGTGTGAAGAGGGTCAGCGGCAAGCAGGCAAGGTTATCTTGGTCATAAAAGCCGACCCCCAAGCGCAGAAAGTAGCGCCGCCCAATTTCGGTAGGGTCCGAGTCAAGGAGTGTCACTGATTTATTTGTATCTTCATTGCGGCTACACTGGACGGCCTGAGAGTTTGGAAGGTGGTTATAATACTGTAACACATTTAGGTCATGTGCTGAAGTGCCTGAACCGTGCGATACTAACTTTCCGAATGTGGACAGTACCGCACGGCACAATGTTCGTGAAATCGCATGGCAAAAATGTACCATTTTCCTCATTTTTTGTGAGATCCTTCAGCAATTAATACATAGTAACAAAAAAAAAAATCAGTTTAGAGGGTCTTCTGATCTCTTAAACTATGTTTTGCAATTCCAATCCAGAACACGTGACAGTGGGTTGTTTTTTGAATCCGATAATAAAACAGTTTACCCAGAACGTTAACTACTATTTCATCCCAATTCTCAGAGGGTCTGACATGGCGGCTTGTTGAATGTCAGGCTTCTTCAAGGCGGAAGGACTGCTTGCTCGGCGCGTGGGGGCACCAGAAGAGCGAGAGCGGCTTGTATCTTATGTCGTTTGATTCCATGATCCATCGTCGGCACCGATGTACCGAATCTGCCAGCGAATTTCCTGAGGAATGGTGTAGGCACAGGTGAGGGGAAACGCTTGAGAGGGTGAGTATGATAGAGTGGATTCAGCTGGATCTCTTTGTCAACCAACTCAGACGGGTCGAAACGTGATCTGACCTGAGAGTCAACGCGTCATCAGCTTGATGTACCGAATAGGCCAGCAACTTACCTGGAGAATTGAGGGTGTAGGCACGGATGAGAGGGTGTGATGGAGTGGATACAGTTGGACCTCTTTGCCACCCAACTCAGACGAGTTGAAACGTGATCTGACCTGAGAGTCAGCCCTTCGATGACGATGAAGCAACAGCCTAGCTTGTTAAGACCGCCATAATCAGAAGCGCGCAGAATAGGCAAACAAAAAGATGCATCTTGTTACTGAAGCGACGGCCCCAGAATAGATTTGATGACCCACTTCGTGCGTTTTGGGGTGCTCAACCCCCAATGCAGCGAAGAGCGGCATCCCTTCTTGCGAACATGGGACGGCAGTGAATTTAGCCTAACCGCCTCTGAAAAGACATCACCTCCCCTGATCCGAACAGTGGCGGCATCACGGAGTGCCAAGCGATGGACGTGCTGTGCTTTGACTTGGTGTCACGAAGAGGGTCACACTGTGTCCCCGATGGCTGCCTTGGTGGGTGTCGGCGTGTAAGTATAACTTTGTCGTGAGTGCGTTGGTCGACCACACGGATTGTGTGAGATGGTGTGTGATGAGCGCTCGGTGTGACCGCGTCAGCGCGTCAGTGTTGCATCGTTGCCACACCAAAACGTTCGGCATGCAGCTCTCACCGTTGATACCACATCATGATCCATGATCTGTTCGCATAAGAAATGTGCAGCATTTTCCATTTCTCGTGGGGTGTCTAGGTCAGCATGTGAGGTAGCGCGCGCGATCCACGCCACAAGTTCCGATGTTCGCCAATCACAGAAGACTTAGCTGGTTTGTTCGATTGGGTGTGGTCTCAAGGCAATGCGAGGTGTACCGCGGGTACCAGTTCACCGGAGTGGCAGTATTCCAGTTGGTCTTCTCTTTTTTTCTCACCCACGTTAATCATGGCGAGGATTCCCAGGTCCTTTACCATGCGTCCAGTCACGCTCATTGGGGACCATCTCGCTATGAAGAGGCGGGAGGACAAGTGGGTTGTGAAGAGACGACTACACCAAGCACAGGGTGGAGAGAAGCGCCAAGGGTTCATGTTCGATGAGCAGAGTAATATATCTGGGATAGATGATAAGAGCTGGTTTATAACCAAACGTAAGTAGATGTCCATATCGAGAGCTAGATAGCCTCAGCAGTTAGATTCCCTTGGACAAACATGGCCCTAACAACTGCAAACAGTCTCCGTCTTCAAGTTGCTTGTGACGACGGACGCTATGTCGCACCTGAGACTCAAAGTTGAGTTCGGCGGAGGGCTCGAACTCCTATTCTCAAACCAGCGGAAGCATCTCGTCACCGTCCCTCCGGTAGTACCCCAGGGCAATGAGGGGGAAGGGCCTGCGGATATCAATTTTTTGGTTCACTGGCTTAAAGATAATCTACTCAAGGAGCGCCCAGAACTATTCATCGAAGGCGGGACAGTGTGAGCATTACCCGACATATATTTGCTGACTTTATGTTCAATCGGAGCATAGGCGACCCGGGATCCTGGTGCTGGTAAACGACACCGACTGGGAACTCGAAGGGGAAGGGGACTACGAGCTGAAGGAGGGGGATGAGATTGTCTTCATCTCAACACTCCATGGGGGTTGAGTGGATTAAATGTTGAGCTTGGCGGTTTGTTACACCGATTGACCCACGTATGACCCACACGGTGCTTGGACAGCCTGATTTCACGAATCCCTTATACAAGACGATTGACACATGACTCTGACGTTAACGGGTGTTGGGTGTATCAGTACGCCGAGTCAATGTGTTTTAACGAGCTGTAATGTAATGCTTCACCGCTGTGCTAAGAAGGGCAGAGCGTGAAGAGGGGAATCACAGTACATGGTCACGATGACTTTTCGGTGCCGTTTTTCGACCCGCTCCACTGCCACCACGACGTCCACGACCCCGGTGTGGCTGAGGGTGGGGGGGACTCTATTGTCGGCGGTGCAGTCGGTGGCGATGTCCGTACACCCGCCGTAGGCCCTGAACCCGACTCCGCACGAGTGATCTCCTCAGCCAAACGCAACCGGTCTTCGAACGCCGCCCGTTCCTGTATTGCCTTGTCCTGTGCTGCAGCTGCCTCTAGCTGGGACGCGGGTGTCGAAACGCCGTACGCCCATGAGCCAGCGACAACCGTCGCAATAGTGAGTCCCTGCGCCACGATACGTACACGCAACCAGTTGTTGAAGGAGCGTGACTGACCCTTGCGCATTTTCGTCATCGCGATTACGAGGGCGACGGTCGTGGCAGCTGCCCCTGTGTAGTCGTCGGCAGCAGTCAGTGGGCACAGAAGCTACTAGAGAATGACCTCGTACCGACAGGAACGAGGGGCTGCTGCTTGAATTTTCGCAGCGCCTTTTCGCGGTAGGTTTCAGTTGAGATCGTGCTCATAGGGATAAGACTGTAGTAGGGATCACTTGTGGGTATATCCTAATCCGGAAGAGGAGGGTGAATTCAGTCCCCGCTGCCATTGGACCCCGGTTTATTGCGTACTTACCGGTCATCCACAGCAAACCGACCTCGTTTTGTTGAAGACCCACAGGGTATGGGGGTTATCGGCCGAGAATAATGCCAATTGAAGCAGCTCGGGTTAGGTGCTCGCTTAGTGCCGTAGTATTCAAGGCAAGCATTGGGTTGATTGGTCGTCACAATGCATTCGCGCCAAAATTCGCACTGGCGCTGATGCCGAGGTGTTGATGTGGGCGTAATTTACTGATCGCGCGCATACAGGTATACTGTATACAGTCATGACACCAGTGCGAATGATCTTCATTCCGAATGTGTCAAGGTAGGCGCCAGAGGTACAAACTCGGTTGCACAGCCCCCCCACCTCCATTGATCTCGTGGCAAAGCCAAACCTGTCAACTACTCATTTAATATTTAGACCGATTATATGCGGTGATGGTAACAGTGGCCATGCTCCCGTGTGACCATTCATCATCGTATTTTACTCTCTTACATCCCTTTCGCTCCGTCTTCCTGATTTTCCCCCAAACTCCCTGTTACTCTGCCTGGCCCCTCTTTCAAAGCCAAGGGACATGTCATTTCTCAACTTCCGCTCCGCCAGGCGAAGGGCGAAGAAGATCGTTAGTATACGCCCTCCTCGACCCCCTACACCCCCTACCCCCAACAGTTTTGTCTCTCCCTATATCGGCGAACCCACGAGGAAGTCCGCAGAGCACACTACTACTCCCTATCAAGTTGACGTAGACTTCTCCCATGGGCCCCTTTTCGCGAGCGATCCATTCGTCCCCGGTATCCGCAATTACAGACCAGCGACAAACTCGCGTGAGTTCCGGGGTGGAGCGTTGCACACTGGGCCTGGTCGTAACGGCGCGAGTCCTAAATCGTTACCACATGGTGTCGGGTTAGAGCAAAGAAAAGTGAGGGCCCTAGCACTCGCACGTTGCGTGAGCTGATCACAGCCTATCAGAATGATGCACTCGCGAAGCGAATCGTGAGTGAGGGTGTCACTCGGGTAAGCATTTACCGAACCCCGACGTCGTTTCCCTGACTTGCGCTCTCAGACTGTTCCCTCGCCCCGCCGTACGCCGAAAGCCACGCCCGCACCCATCAAGATCCCGACCGCGTCTCACGCGTCTCAAGTGCAGATCCAACGCTCAGCCGGAAAATCTGCGGAGCTGTATGGTTCCTTGAATCCTGGAGACTCCCCCGCCCTTGACGACGGCGCATCAATCGTGTCGGGCACCACCCTCCCCGGTGCTCTTATAGCCAACGTGTGGTGCATCCAAACGGACCAGTCACGCGACCATCGTCTGTCTCGACGCATCACTCGCTCGGACTCGGCCACTCTGCCGAGCGCCGACTATGCTTTTATGAGTTCAAAGTGTGCCGATGGTGATTTGGATGTGCCTCCTGTCCCCCCTCTCCTTCCGGCTGTCGCGTGCAGGACTGTCAATGATCTGGCCAAGGGTCAGTCAAATATGCCGAGTGGCTCTCGTGACACGATGCGGGAAGAAAATCTGATTCCTTCTCGAGAGGACTTTGGAAAGCGTCATCATTCATACCAAATCTCGCCCATTCCGGAACTGTCAACGCCAACCCCTTCCAACCTTGTGACTCCAGATCTTATCAAGGATTCGTCCACTTCTGCTGAAGGGGGGTCCTCTTCCCAACCACAAACGTCAAGCTCGGCGCCATCCGCATGGTCGGGACCGACCTCGAGTTCCACGCCTCCTTCCGGGGAGGAGATCACCATGGTTCTTGACGATTTTTCCGCACCCCTTCCAAATTCCAAACTTGCTCCTGAAATGACGGAATCGTCATCACTTTCAGACTTTCCCGCGAGCGAACTCGATGCCATTGCACCGTCTGGTTTGCGCGTCCTGCTTACTGCGCAATGTTAGTGGTCTTCATTATCTTATAGATGAGCGATCCTCCTGACATTTTTTCCAATGTTTAGCAGGCGCAGCTGTCGACACTCGCCGTGCTTCACGGTCACGCTCGGGTTCCCGTCCGTCTCTTTCCTCCGTAAATAACCTTATTCTTCACCCTGCCACCTTACTTCCTGCCGGCGAGCGGCGAATATCTTCAAACCGTCGCGTGAGCGTGTCGTCAGGGATTTCTCGGTCAGTCCCTTCAGAGGACACGGACACATTATCTGCTTTGCCTCCGTCACTGGGTACGGTGTACTCTCACCACATATCACAGCTTCCTCCTTTCCCTGAAAGTGCGGGCATTTCGTCTGCGTTCACGAATAGCGGTTTTCCGAGCCGGTCGGGCTCACCTAGTCCACCTCCCAGCCCCGACCTGCTTGACAACATTGTCATATCTGGTCGAAGTAGTTCCGTGCGGTCTAAGTACTCTGGTCAACCAGGATCGTCTGGCGAAATATCTTTCGACCTTTCTACAGGAGAACTGCATGCTTCCCGAGTACAAACACCGCTGTCGTCTCTCTCTGGGAGTGCCCAAACCTTCCCAGAGACACCTAGTGCCTTCAGTCCCTATGTTCTCCCCGAACAACTCCGCACGTTCCTCGCTATTCCCAGATTCCTCGAAGGTGTGCCGTGCATCTATAACCAGATCATTCCGTGGCCGCAGCAGTCGAGCGTCTCAAAGACTCTTGGTTGGAAGATCTGTCACAGCGAAGGCCTCTATAGGATTGAGGGCCCACAAAAAGTTGTCGAGAAGCAAGCTGACCAGACAACCTTCGGCCAGATTTGCAGTCGATGAGGCCTCTGGAGGCTCATCCTCTGTCCCTGAATGCAGCGAAGACGTCGCAACGACCACCAAGCCAGGCGAACCTTCGCTCAGCAAGGAGCCAATTGACCCCCATGGGCCAGTAGCCAGTGATGTCTTCGGCCCAACATTTTCGGAAAGGTTGATGTTCCGCAAGCACTCAAAGCCCCAAAGAACCAAAGCCAACATCCCGCCAGCTCCCCTTGCTCGTCCTCCTTCACCTCCGCTACCCCAACTACCTCCAGTTAGTTCGGTTGGGTCTCTTTTCGTCCCTGATTCACCTTCGCCGCAGATATTGCCGCCACCAGCTCCACCTTCTGAGTTGCCATCAGAAGAGCACGGCGCCCCTCTACCTTACCGTTTACATACGCCAGCCCCCCCAGTCGTCCATTCGGTCGCACCCCATGACAGCCATTCAACTGCTTCAACCTTTCCTCGTCCCATTTTTTATTCGCATGATAAGCGCCGAATTCCCACTCGTCCCCCCCTTCCAGTTGGCCCTCGCAGCCCCCACCGCAACGCCTCCGGTGCCTCTAGTTTCAAGTCGCACAACCGATATGGTTCGAACTCGTCTGTGGAGTCCCTTTCTCGGGTGACGCTAATGGGTGCCCGGGATTTGGCGAACTCCAGCCCCAGCCCTAGCTCAAGCTCTGGGCCTAAATTTCAGACGTCCCCCCCCAAATTCAAAGCGTTCACCATGGAAGCGGCAAAGTGGACGTTCTCTTCTGATGAGTTGCAAACCATAGTGTCCAGTGCGATCAAAAAATCTGCGGAGCCTTCATCCATTCGGCTGTTGACCACACAAGCGGCATTTACTGATGTGCCCGCGGAGCTGGAGCGGCTCACCGCGTTGCAGACCGAGCTCAAGGTCCGCTACAGGGTACAGGCCCGCAAGCGCGATGCACTCCATAAAGCGGCCATGGTTTCCGCGGAGACCCTGGGGTCCAATTCCCTCCGCACAAGACTGCAAGAGTTGGCCGAAATCACCGCAAACCTCGACAAGATCGCGGAAGAGCTCTACCACGCACGCGATCAGGCTGCACAACTCTCGAGAATGCTTGCCATTCACTCTGGCAGCGCGCTCGCGATGGCGCTGCGCAAGCTCCACGTGAGCTACCTCAGGCGGACGGCGGAGGTACAGAGCTTACAGGACCGAGTATTTGCTCTCGAGGCCGAGCGTGATGAGGCCTGGGCGCAAGCGCAACAGGTGGCACGGGACCTGGACGACCTCAATGATACTTTACAAACGCGCGACAGTAGTCCCGCTGCTACGCGCCGCTCGAGCCGCACGAGCCTCGTCACGGCATCTCGCGTGTCCAGTACTCGCGTTTCGAAGGCGGGGCTCCGCACGAGCCGCTGTCTGCGCACATCGATGGCGAGCCAGACCGGCAGCCGTCTGAGCTACGCGTCCTCCGCCGGCTCAGCTTCAGAGGCGATACCCCCCGTGCCCCCTATCCCACGCACGCTGTCGTCCCTACATCGCATCGTTACCTCTGACCTATCGAGCCGTGGTTCTGGTAAGCATTCCTTCCCACACTTTCAGGGCTCCTCCACTAATGAACCGTTACCGTTACCCCACACACAGCCCATCTATCGGAGCTGTCATCCTCGTCAGAGGCGCGCGCGCTGGCGCAAGCACAGGCAGACTTATACGGGTACTTGGGAATTGATGACCCTGACCTGAGACCGCCGCCTTTGCGTCGGTCCTCCATCGCCGTATCACCCTCCGCCGCGTCGCCCGGAGCGCGCGACAACAACGCGAGGCGGATGTCTGATTCGGCTGATTGCCGGACGAGACATGATCGGTTCCATGCCTTTTTGGAGGTTGAGGTGCGTGCATTCCCTTACCCGAATTCATTTGCTAGCTCGTGCTGATCCCCCCCTTTTTCCAGTCCGATGCTTTGTTGGCTACCTTTCACCACCTAGACGCTTGAGGTGCTATTACGACGCCACTTTTAAATATTACAGTAACTTATTTCGGTTTCTTTGATCAAGCTATAAGCTATACTCTCTTTGGACTTGCATGCGCCACCCTACCACTCACTTACTCCATTTTTTACTCTCACGATCCCCGCACTTTTGATCTCATCATTCAAGTCGTACTTCACATGTCAACCAGGTCACTGTCAGACAACCATCATCATCAACCAAATTCACGTATTCACACCACACATCCATTCTTCATTCGTGTAAAAACGATTACCACTTCGTCATGACCAATTTAAATAGCAATTGGTTAGCAGCAAGAAACAGAATATTAGATTAGATGGACAGCAACGGTACAAGGCGGTGATGATGGAAAATAAAGATAACATTAAGGGAAACGTAGGAGAAAACGTGGCGCCTGTCAGTGACGGGCCCGCTTTCGAAGCACCCGAAATTCGGCGCCTGCCGAGCTCGCTCGGGACGACGAGGCCCGCGCAGGACTCGAACTCGAAGGCGCTCCCCGGCCATCTGGAGAGTTATCAACCTCTTCGCCCTGTGCCACGGCGCCGCCATCATCATCCCCCTCACCTACCGGACCGACTTCCGCCCGTCTCTCTTCCTCGTTCCTCGCGGCCCGCCGGCGCTTGCGCGAGGCCCGCGGTGTGCGTTCTCCTCCCTCAGGCGGCTCTGGGCTCGACCGTCCTGAAGAGGCGGACGACTGTCCGCGAGATTGCGATCGCAGGCTTCGAGTCCTCGACCTGCTGCCGCGGGACACCGATCGGCGCGTTGACGACGACGACGCGGCACGGATCTTCTTCTTGACGGGAGCAGCGGCCGCGTCGTTCTCAGGTATCGACCTGTGATGATCTCCTCCGGCTTCCTCACCGGCGGCGGAGGCCGCGTCTAGTCCTCGGCTTGCGCTCCTTGTGCGATATGCTGGGCGAGGTCGCGGGGGTTGTTGGGAGACGGGTTGCTGGTGCGTCGGCGCGTCCTCGCCTGATTGTTCTCCTGATTCCTCGTCGCTCGTAGCTAGCTCTCTTGGCTTGCCGACGGCCCTGCCACGGTGTTTGGATGGAGCACCACCTATTAGTGGCGTCAGTATGCCCGTCATTGGAGGGAATCATGGGTGATAGACCTTTGGATTTGGACATGATGTTAACGAGGCGCCTCTCGTACGCTCGCTGAGGCTCCCAAGCAGAGGATGTTGGAGACACTTTGACTTTAGCTTGAGCCAGGACTTGGTCCATATAAGCTTTGCTAGATGAAGAAGAATAGTCAGTCGATATTTCTCGGATGTCAAAGACGGGATTACATCGTCAAAGCATCTCGGCTGTCTACAGGCGCCAGCAAAGGCTGTAAAACCTTGAAAAACAGGACGGAAAGGTCTCTCGACCTCTTGTTGCTGTTGCTCTCATAGGCCCCGAGTCGCTTTGCGATCCAGGCTAATAACTGTGAATGGATGGAGACGACGTGCTGGCCGTCGAGTTTGCGAACAACCGCCAGTTGAGCGCCGCGCATCATGAGACACGGCACCAGCGATTTAGCGAGCGAGATCGAGTGTGCCTCATCATGTTCGACATCTTCGAGCAGCAAGGTGAACGACTTTGAAGGGTCAGCGATCAGAACACGGTAAGCAAAGGACGTTGGTCTTGCTCACGTCTCTGAGCGCGCTCGTAACGACGTCGACGACAACGTCACCATGTCCCTTGTACATGCCTTCTTCCCGGAGAACATCGACAACGATCTTCGAGCAATGGTCGAAAGCAACGCCCAATCGACCATGGTGGGTAAGAAGAACGACGCTATGTGTTGGGTGGATGGCCCCGGCGCGAATCGCCCTCAAGAACGTCGAAATCACGCCCATGAAAACATATTCTTGCTCGAGTTGCGCACGCGTGGTCTGTTTCCCTGCATATCAATGTGGTCACCACATATCCAGCCGACATGCTCAAGAGAGATATTAGCCTACCAGCTGGAGCTGTAGTTCTCGTCTCCTTTGTCCCGTTCATCGGTTTCTTGCCCTTCTTGTTACTTCCCTTCTTAGGGGTGGCGTCGTCGTCGCCAGAGACACCTTCGTCGCCCGATCCATCATCACCAGCGGTTTCGCCGTGCACTGCCACCTCCTCTGTGAAGTATTCAATTTCCGCCTGCACGAAAGCAGCACAGCGAATTTGGACCTCCTCGTCGAGCGTCAGGGATAACGAGGATCTAAGCGAGTCTTCCGCTCGTGAATCCTGGGGCGGGCAGAAGAGAATGTGCAGATTCAGGAGGTTCTGGAAAGCCTGGATCGACTGGTCAGGGGAGCATCTAAGGGGAAAGCAGGGCAGAGTACTTGCCGCCCTCCGGACACCGTCGGTTGTGTTTGACTGTGAGCCTACGGCATACTCGACAAGGCGTTTCAAAAGCGTCTCTCGCTGTTCGAGGAATGACTCCCTCAGTCGCGTATCATCCGGAGACGGCTGAACCTCGGTTGGTAATCGTCTGGCTTTCCAGATGACATGCAACGTCAACACGTTGAGCGCCTGATCGATCATCTACTGCGGATATCAGACAGGACACCCCAAAGCGTGTTCATTCACGCACCGCTTCTTCCTCTTTGTATCCTAGTCTGCCCCTGTCCAAAAGAGCGGAAATGATATCCCATGCACTGCTCTGTTTGCCGCCTTCGTCCTCTTCCATCCACGAGGACATGTCACGCGCACCAGCCAGTGTTGACAGACGGGCGCAGATCGCCCCAAGGAGAAGTACCTCGTCCTCCGTAAATGATGCGATCTCGAGTTCATCACGCCCGGCAACGGTATCACGTAACGATGTCGCAAGCTTGTCCTCCAACTCGAGAATTTTCGTGTTATTTGTGTTGGACAGACTCGTCGCATCCATAAGGTGACGTATAGCCGCCACGGCATGCGAGAGAACGACTGGAGACGAGTGAGAAGTGAACTGCTTTGTGACGTCATCCCACAGGCTGGCATAGGCCTAAACGAGACGTGAGCTTTACAGACGAGAAACTGATCACATGACGACTGACCGCTGTCATCCTCATCTCCAGATAAAGATCAAGGTTCATGAGCAAAGGTATGGAGAGAACAACGGCGATGCGTGCCTCGTCCGTCTGATGCTTTGTGAACAGCAGAGGAAGGCTTTTGATCAACGCGCGCGTGATGTCCGAAACAACAGTGTCTTCCTCCCCCTGCAGAAGGCATGAATTTACAACCCAGCACACTACATCGGACGCGTACCTTTTTTGCGCTTACAGCACTCGCCCTCGCCTTTCTAAGGGAGGCGACAAAGACTTCCAGGAGAACGGCTTCCTCGACCTCCTCAAGACGCCACGCTTCCCCCGCCACCGAATCGGAGCTTGATTTGTTGCCCTTCGATCTTCGCCCTCGGGACTCATTGCCGCCCTCGGTGTTGGCGGAGTGGTCCAGCAGCAAGATATCCAGTAGCGTCTCCCATTCGCTGACAGGCTCGACGTCGTCCCAAAGAGCTTCAACCGCGAGCGCAATCCTGCCTCGTTGCTCTGCCCCGACTAGCGCTGCGACTTCCCGCACCCGCCTTAGAGCGGAACCAGACGTAACCCCATTGAAAGAATCTTCGTCGTCCTCGGCGATTGCGGCTTTCTTGCCCAGTGGCTTTGAAAGGCGCACAAGCAACTTTCCAAGTGCCTTGACACCCGCGCGTGTGCGCTCCTGTTTGCCCTTCCCATTCCCCAGCACCTCTTCAACGATTTCGGCCCACACGCCCCTGACGAACTCACTAACGGCCTTGCGGACCTTGGCGTCTTCATCAAAGACGAGTATGCACAGTTCCTCGCGTTGTTCATCCTCGAGTAGCTGATGGGCATCGATGGCACCGAGGACACCAATGACAGCGACGCGTACAGCGAGCTCGGTGTCCCGCGCCGCCATCTCGACAAGACGAGGCTTGAATCGCTCTGTGAAGGTCTGTACGGATCCGATGTAGTCTGCGTTCTCGTAGACGCCAGAAAGCGATTTGACAGCCTCCAGACGGACTTGAGTGTTAGAATCCGAAAGGACCCATCCGACGTAGCGAAGATACAAGCCGTCGAGGAAGTAACCAGGATATTTTTTGAACCATAAACCGATGGAACGAACACACTCCGCACGGATGGACGGGTCCAGATCGCGATAACGGTTCACGAAAACGCTAAAGGGATTGCTCATTTAGGAAAAACCAACCAAAACAAAGCACGTACCTATCTACGAGCTCCTTCAAGAACTCGTCCAAGTTTGTTTTCCGCTCGCGCACCTCTGCCGCTCTACTCTCCAGCTCTTTCTCTCGGCTAGTGGTGGCCTTGGTCTTGTTTCCTGCCTTACGTTTCTTCTCCCCAGCCCTTTGCCTATCCAGGACACCGGCCTCCTTCTCTACAGAGGCAGCGACGTCGCACAGTGCTGTCAATATTTCTAGAGCAACGACGGTAGCTGTATGTCGAAAACTCCTGAGTTGTGACGAGGACATGCAGGTAATCCAAGTTTGAATGGTCGCCATCAAGTCCGTCGTGTATAGTACACCAACCTCGGCGGCAGAGACGATGAGACGTTCGAGGAATTCTGAGAGAGATCTACGAAACTTCTTGAATATGGGCAGCTTCGAGGTCAGGGGATACAGGGGCGAATCATCCTGAGAAAGGATATGTTGAGAAGAAGAGGGACAAGCGTAGGCCGGCGCACCTGTTTTAAGGCTTCTGTAAAGTTATCTAGGGCATCGACCACCCCGTCGTAGTCGACCGCCTCATCCTGGTTCACGGAATCATTGCAGCCGCAAGCGCGGAGAATACAATTGACGAGTTCGGCTTGAGCTGCCTCGGGCGTCTCCTTGAGCGATTCCAGAAAGTCTTCCACTGTCAATTGAAGGGCAGCAGACGGGTTCATGATGGCATCTTTGACAGGAGTGTGGGTAAAAAGACGGAACGGGAAGGATGTCGGCACGTACTGAAAAGCGCGTTGTCTGTGTTAATTTTGAAGTCTTGAGGGACTTTGTTCGTGTTCGACGCGTCGCCGTTAATCTGAGCCTTCTTTGACTTGCGAGAGGGTTCCCTAAGTTCTCCATCCTTTGCGACACGCGTACGTTTGGTTGTTTTGGGCTTGCCCCTCTTCTTGGTCAAAGCAGCAGGCTTTCCCCTTGGCTTCTGCGCGCCATAGTTCTCGTGTTCGTTTTCATCTGGAGACGGGGCATCGTCCACATCTGAGAAGTGACGTTCGGAACGGTCGTCGTCGTCGTCGTTACTCTCTGCGGTGTCGCGCTTTCTCTTCTGGGAGGAACCTAATGTGGCACCTTAGATGAGGAAGAGGATATAATGAGAAGGGAAAGGGGAAAGACGGACGAGAAACGAAATGAATAGGCCTGCTTCCTTTCACGTTGTGAACGTCGGGGGCCGTGTGGGGATTCTGAACCGGACATGTTTATCTTGTGCGGTCACTTGAAGACCTCCTGAGCAACCTTGCTGCTTTCTCGCCGCCGGAGCGCGTGTCTGTGACACGATCAACATTATGTAATTTGTCACGACCTTGTTTATTATGACGTCGATCACAGGTCCGATAACAGGTCCGACGAAAAAGCCACAAAGCAATCTACAGCTCAAGCCTCATAAGGCCTCAATCCAGATGCAGGCGTTGTCAGTTGATGTGGCTACCCGATGGCTTTATCCTGTTGCCACATCGCCACATACCCCATGTCCACGTCCACATCCACATCGTGGACCTTGAAACCATTGTTTACCCCCACCGCTCTGGCCACTGAGCAGCTTAAATTGTGAACATGGCTTTGGGCGACTTTCCCTACGCACACCCCCTACTATCGTCTCATGGCGATGCTACCCATTGACACCATTCCCGAAGTCCAGGTTTGTTTCAGCCACCCAGAGAGTCCCCACGAACGAGCAGTCGGCGTTTGCTATGACACGTGCTGCACCTCACCATTATTGGATTACCCTCGGTGCAGAGGCCTAGACGATTTCTTTCAGCCTTCTACGTCGGCCAAGGTTCTCGGTCCACCCCGCCTTGTCTACCCCCGAGATACAGAATGGTGGGACGACGATGAAGACTTCTCGCCTTTTTATCCATCCGATCATTACACTGAGCGTCTGGACATGTCGCGTTTCAGGATGCTGCGCTGTAAACTTGAAAATGCCTCATACAGAGTCGCGGTGGCAAAACACATTGATACGGGGAGCATCGTTTGCGTGAAAATGTTCGACAGAGGTAGTTCCGCGAGTCTTTCCAGGGCTATGAACGATGTCCGCGCATATAAACGCATCGTCGAGCATCCGGATTCTCTGTCTCTGGTGGAGGCCCTGGCCGCTTTCCGCGACTCGGATGGTCTCTATATTGTCACGGTAGGGCTGATTTTACACCGACCGTCTGGTGGGCGTGGACTCACGCGCCAGCTATGGTTCAGCCCTCATTTAACGACGATCTCGCCTCTTACGTCGGGATGATGCCATCACCGACTCAGCTCGCAAAGATTATCTTGCAGGTGGTGAGGGTGCTCCTTCTTATGGTTAACCATCTTTCATCTCCGCACACCATCCAGGCTTACGGGCTCACTCACCTCCACAACATCGGGATCATCCATCGTAGCATCAAACCAAGCCATATCCTCTTGACTAGTACCGGGGATGCACGCATTTCAGAGTTTGGGTTATCACACGTCCATACAGAAGGACCTGTGAAACGCGGCGTGGTCTCTTTTGGATGTGTTCCTCACTGGCAGGGGTTTCTCAGCCCTGAAGCTGTCCTTGGACATAACGACCCTATGGTCGATTACTGGGCCTTAGGGGTGACAATGTTTCTAGTCATCACTGGCAAGGCAAGTACGCTCTATGTTCTGCAAGATTGAGTTGCTTAACTTTCTCTCAGTTCCCCTTCCTTACCTCGTCAGACCTGGACCGATTTTCTACTTGTCCTCGCACAATTACGGAGTGGTCCTGGCATGAGCGGCTGACGCTTGCCGAGTCATATGTTATTGCAGGTGTGGGTACATGCAGTTTGCCCTTCGAGACGCGTTTGACGACAGACACGCAGCTACTGAACCCAAACACGATGCAACGTTTTGATGCAGATCGCCTTGCTCGTTGCTCCTACTTTACAGGGGTATCAGCAGACTGGTCTAGGCGCCATAGTTCATTACCACTAAACTGTGGGCTCAGCCGGCAAGCACTTTTATTTGAATACCCCCGTCTCGGTACGTTCGTCTTCCATTAGTTTTAGAAATACAGCCGAAGGAACAACGCGAGCCCGTGGTGAGCGTTGCTCGGGTTCCTTTTGCGCGTTGTGAAAGTTTGACTGACATCTCTCTTCAGCCCTCCCTTCCCACACGATACTGTAACATAAGCCTTTCACAACCTACGCCGTCGGCGCTTGGGCGTGTGACGGGAGCATTTATTAAGGAAGTAGAATGATGTTAGATTGGGGCGCGTGTGAGACGCGAGGGAGGTTGTCACGTTAGAGTGGGTCTAATGTGATCGATGGGCTCTCATTCACCGCCTTTCCGATCTTTCTTATGCGGTCCTGCGGTAATTTGAGTGACCGATATTTCTCACAGACCCTTAAAGTACCTTCCGATTTCGTGACCGCTAATTCATCATGAGATAATGGCATTACCACCGTATAGCTCTTGTGAGAATGGACAGAGTACGGGCGTTGCCGTTCCTTTGATTGAGCCTCCTAATTGTCCCTTATCACATACATACAATGCAGCACAGCGACCAAGGCTAGTAACCGCCTTGAGTCCCCCCTACCCCCGAACGCCATTCACATGTAGCTCAGCGCTCAGTAGAATGTAAATTTCACAGATGTAGGCGATGCCCCATCAGCCTCCCAGAATTGCATACGCCCCGTTTACGGTTCACCGTCGGGCGGTCCCGGAGAGGTAGCAGAAGTGTGCCTCACGTTCACGCAATACAGTTCGTCAAACTCACGACAAGAGGAGAGCGCTTCGTTGGACAGTGGCTTTGATATTGTGTTTACGCCAGCATTGGTTCCTGGTTACTTGGCAGAAGTCTGCTTCGAAATATGCAATCACAGTTCTTCTCTCAAAGGTGAAATCACCCTGCCGTAATACTGTCGCGCGATAAGTTCGCCTCCACCGCTTGTGAAATTGCATCAGGTGGCATTTACAATGACTTGGCACTCACCGAGTGATACCGACCCACTATTACAAACCACCGAGCAGAATGTGTCAGGATCGGCCGTAGGTTGGCCTTCCCCCGCTCGCCCTTTCCAAGTCAACGATGACAATGCCCCAGGTCGTGGCGCCACGGCGTACACATCTGGCCAGCGTCACTCCAAGGCGGTGTTCACAGCCCAAGGTAGCCGACTCATATGCGCCCGCGCACGCCTTGATACAGAGACGCCTCCATCGTTCGGAGAACGTAATGACAGAGAACAGGTCCCCACAGTCCAGTGACACAGAACGGCGTTTGCGCGGACTCGACGTCCCCAGCCATGTCGCTTCTACGCAGGTCATCGCCCGCCGTCCGCGTGCGATAGTCATCAAAACCAGGGGGTCCGCGACCTGATAGAGTAGCCTAGGGGAGTCCAATCCTCGTACTCACAGATCTAGACGTATTGCACTGGCCGGCCGGCCCGACCGGTGGGCAAAACCTCGGAAGGGAGGACGAGTGAGTCCACCCAATGTCGAAAGCTCCCCAGATCGATTGCCACTGGCAGAGTATTACCTATTTCTCGACGCCGAATCGTTATTGTCTGCCGTCGCTCCACTCTGTGGTGCTCTCTCAGGCCCCTGTCCTCCCTTTTGCACCAGCGGCGTCCTCTTCCATACGGTTTCCCATCTTATATAAGGCGAGTGACGGCGTTCTCTGCGTTCCAAACGAATATGGTACTGATGGAAGTAAAGATAAAGCTAGCTTCGGCGAACGATGCGCCATTTTGGCGGGTGAAGACCTTGCGTATCTTCGCGCTTGGAAATGTGTGTTGTTCTGCGGCGGCGGCTGCTGAACCGTAATCGAAGACCTGGCCGATTGGGGGTCGTCTCTTGCGCTCTCCGTGCTGCTTCGCTTCTCAGCTGAGGCACTGCCGTTCTGACTGGCTTATGCAAGATTTCCGGGACGGGATTCCCTAGCTTGTTTTTTATACGTGGCGCCGGGACCGGAATGAGCAAGGAATGGGGCGCTTGAGCCTTGTATTCATGAATACAGTGTGGTGCCCCCACACGAGAGTGAAATACTGTATGGGAGACTGGGAACAATGGAACAAGCCCAACGTAACTCCGATTCCTTTTTACTATACGGAACCGCTGTCATGTGCATTTGTGCAAATAACAGCGGTTTCACGATTTCGGAAGTCGCGTTTCTTTCACGCCGTTCCGTCGAGACGATAAGGCCCTGTGATACACGCGGATCAAGAACAGACGACGATGCTGGAACCCGCGTCTCCTCATTTAAACCACCGGAGGTCAATGTGAGTTCTACAGAGAAGAGGGGGAACCCCCTATTCCTGCTTTCCTACGCGACGCGTAGTACACGTCCAAACCTCGTGGTCAACTTCACTTGGAACGCCTCCGCTTCGTGCCATAAACTTGGTCTTGCGACCCTTTCTACCCCCCCCCGCTTCTCCGAGTCTCCCTCTCTCCTCCCTTTTCAACATGTCGGATAGCCCACCCCCGTAAGCGTTTTCAATTACGTTCGGTCTTCGCGTATCTCAACGCCGATGATGAAGATATGTACCCGGCAAGTCCTCATTCACGCGCTTCCTAAACTGGACGATGCCCGCCGTGGGCGTCCCCATTGAACAACTAAGGCCGGACCCGACGTATGTTCAACTCATCCTCGGCGCCGTGTACGACATCCGAATATGTCAGGAGATCTTTGATGGCTGGGCAACTCAGCTAGACAAGTGCGTGCATCAAATTTCGACTTGTTCGTGTCGTTTCGCTGACAGGTTGAGACAGGCTTCGTACCAAGAAATTTGAGGAACGGGAGCGGGTGCTCCGGCATCACCTGACTCTTCTCAGAGAAGACGTCGGCTATTGTTCACGGGCGACCGACGCGATCCTTCTCTGCCATGCACAGTTCGCCTATTTGATGGCCCAGAGGATCGACGACGCGTCTAGGTCATGGCTGAAGGGATTAAAGTATGGTCAAGACACGACGAGGCTCGCCAATGACATAAACAAGGCCTCCCGCTTGCTTTCTCAGCACGTCGCGCACATGCAAGGAAATTTGAAGTCGTTCGTATCTGCCCTGGAGAAGATGGAGGTGCAAAAGAAGAGCTCGACGGCGAGACGGATCTTGGGGTGGTTGAAGTACCTCTTCAACGCACTCGCTAGTATCTTCGCGCTCGGGTCATTCGTGTCCCCGTTCCTGCATTCTGTTGCCCCCGGTCTCAGCCTCATTGCGCCCGCTGCGTCCACGCTTTGGAAAGCAGCGGCCGCCTTTTGTGGACAGGCATCCGGTATGTCTCTTTTATACCTGCGCTCTTCTGTGCACGGAGGTCATCTAATCTCGACGCAGAAATACGCGCAGGGAAAGAATCGGAGAGCATCGAGTCCGTGCTCCTATTCCTCAAGGACATCGTCCCGAAGGAAGCACACATCGCACAGAAGAGTCTGGCACGGTTTGACGAAGCGCTCCTCGTGATGGGACTAGAAGCGCGCATGAAGACCGGTCGAAGGGTAGCCCTACGCGGCCCCAACCCCGACTTGACTGCAGTGGCGCAAGAGTGGAGAAAGATAGCCAAGCAATACCAATCAATGTTACCTGACGATGAGGATCCAGATGGTTGATCGAGGTACGTCCAATGTGTCATACAATCAGCTTCGATAATCCGTTGATGCCGCTGCTTCAGAAGCTTCCACCAGGATAGCTAAATATCTCACAAGCTTGCCTTGCTTTCGATCACCTTCTTGACCAGCTCCTCGCTTGGCTCGTCTACGTCAATGACCCTCCTCTCCTTCTCTAACAACCCCCGAAATTCCTGAGGGAGTACGTCCCGTTCAAAGTCGAAACTCTGTGATGTTGCGAGAGCTTTGGTGACAGCTTCGGAAAACTTGGCGGGATGGGCAGTAGAGAGTATGACTTGAACGACGGACGGCGTGCTGATTGAACGAACTGAGTAAACTGGAAGCGTCTGCTTCTCTAATAAACCTTACTTTTTGGTAGCGAGTATTCGCGCGACGGAGAGGCCCACAGCAGTATGCGGATCTGCTATATACGAAGGGTTCCCTATGAAATATTGTTTTATAGTTTCCAGAGTCTAGGGCGGGGTCACTGTCGAAGCTTATCGCTGGTCACTTGCACAACACGACTCACCTGATCGTCTGATACACGTTCCGCCAAGAAGTTCCGCCTGGCTAGTTCGAGCACGTCGGCGGGAACCTCAACGCGTCCATCGCGTTTCACGCTTTTCATCCAAGCATCGATCGTAGCCCCAGCCGAAGACCGCCTCGTGGCATCGGGAGTTGCACTGGATGCCTCATAGGCCAGATACCAGAGGAGGCGCTCAAAGTTGCTCGATACGAGTATGTCCATCGCTGGACTCAGTGTCGCCTGCACGCCACCGTCCGCTTGAGTTCCATTAGCCGGTGCTGCATCGGGGCTCGAGTTGACCTTCTCGTACCGCCCGCTGCGCCAGAACCGGGCGAGGATGTCGTTCGTGTTTGTTGCGACGACGAGCTTGCCCATCGGGAGGCCCATGCGCTTTGCGTAATAGCCCGCAAGAACGTCCCCAAAATTTCCGGTCGGAACGACGAATTGTATTTCCGAGGTTTCGTGACGCGGGATTTGCGCGCGGACGTGGAAGTAAGCAAGAAAATAGTAGACGGTCTGAGCGAGGATGCGCGCCCAGTTGATGGAGTTGACGGCGCCGAGGTGATGCTTCTCGTTGAAGGGCCTGTCCGCGAATAGAGCCTTTACGATGTCCTAAAAGACTGTTCATAAACGCGTATCGGTCTCTATCGCGTGCTACATACCTGGCACGCATCAAACGTACCCCTCACAGCGACGTTGTGAACGTTGGCGTCGGTCACAGTTGTCATCTGGGCCTCTTGTACGGGTGAGACCCGGCCCTTGGGATGCAAGATGAAGATCGAGAGATTCTTTTTCCCTCTCAAGCCATATATTGCGGCACTGTACTCCGGAAAGTCGAGGCATATGACGCGTTGATACCACTCGGTACGCACCTCCCCGTGTCGCCGCTAGTCGCGCCGACAACCGTCAGCCTTGCCGGCTGCTCTCCTGGCGATTTGCGTGCGTTCTTCCTCGCTAGGAAGAACTCGAAGAAGTTTCCAAGGAGCTGCAGTGCAACATCCTTGAATGCGAAGGTGGGCCCGTGGAAGAGCTCCAGCACAAATTCGTTGTCGCTGAGCTTTGTCACGGGTGTGACGTCGGGATGCCGGAATGTACTGTAAGACTTGTTCACCAGCGCTCGAAGCTCGTCCTTCGAGAGCTCGTCCGGGGAAATGTAGAGCGAGAGAACGGCCACAGAAAGATCGACGAAGGAGTAAGATTTCCAGTCTTCTTGCCAGTTCTGAGGTAACGAAGGTATGTATTTTGGGATATACAGCCCGCCGTTAGGTGCAAGACCGGTCAAGACGGCCTGAGGCGGGCCACAGGGATGTTTAGAACACGAGGAACAACCAGAAAAATTGGATCAATTGACCTCTTCGAAGCTGAGAAGATCGTCTCCCCCGCGGGTAGAGAAATACTTCATTGCTCTACAATGACAAGTGCAGGTGTTGTTTGGATTTTTTTATTCAGCGTCGTCGCGGCTTACATACATTACAAACCTTCCTTTTGGAGGGCGCGACTGTAAATAAACCCAACCCTGCCCCACAAAAATATACACATAGTGATGCCAGGCGATTCAAGTATATAAAGAAACAGTCCGACCCCTACACCATACGACGCCACATCGAGGTGCGCCAATCAAGTCCCTCGGCAACACTTTGTCGAATGTGCAAGTTCGAGATCGCTGGCTTCCGAACGTCTCCATCTGCGTCTGCTCCCGAGAAGCGACCCACATTTGCATTCCACCGCCGCATCTGCGATGCCGCGTTCTCCGTTGAGCTTCCGAGTGACCCTCTGCTCCAGTACGGAGCCGTGGTGAAGAGCATCGGCGGCGCGATCTACGATCTAATTCGGGAGTGGACAGAGGAGTGGCTGGATGGGGTCGGGGCGCGCGGTGGCCCAGGCGCAGAGGCGCGGTTGAAGGTCATGGTGGAGGAAGTTGTTTGGGGGAACGTGATCTGGTACGGTATCGGCGGCTGGGCGTTGCGCGAGACCAGTGGTCGTGGGATGAACGCCGACTTTTTCAAGTCCGCTCTTCTCTACTCTGTTCGGACAGTCGAGCGGAGGCTAACTCTAGCCCTCCCCACTCAGCGCACACCTCGTCACCTCGGCCCTCTTCCTGTTGAAGCTTATCCTCAAGGAGGAGTCAAGTGGCTCCAGCACGCCCGGCATCTCGTTCGCCAGTCGCCTGCTGCTCCAGACGTACCTCGCTGTGTCCGCGGCCTGGTACGTCAGACGCGGCTGCCACGCGTTGCCCATCGCGGACTTCTATGCAGCGACGGACGCGCAGCTATTCGCTCCCGCTGGAGCTAGAGCAGGCGCCGGCTGGAGGCAGGCACCTGGTGCTGTCTCGGGTTCTTGATCGCTGGGCCTGAGATTGGCAGCAGGGCATGAATCCGATGGAGGCAGATTGGCTGCAATGGTTGCCGTAGTGGGCTGGTGCCATCTCTGCGTCTACCTGGGGTGTCGTCGGTGGGGCGTGCTCCGTGACTGTCGTTGGACCAGGGTGGTCCCAGTCGGTTCAGTCAAGTGCCACCCATGGAAGATGAGTACGGTTCACGCACCAGATATGGCGCCAGCCAAGAAATGGCGCAGGCTCGTTTCCTGCGCATGGGGCTAGTATCGGTCACTTCGAATGCGTTAGAGACAGAAGGGTCGGCAGAACAAAGGCAGTGAGACGTACATTATACACTGTGTCATGGCCATATGCGTCGTTTCGTGCCCCTGAAAAAGTCCTAGAATTCGTATATCTGCACCCCAGCACGGGAGAGTCAGGCATATCCCTGGTGAACGCATATACAGGCACATATATCAACAACTGGAAAAAAAAAAAAAAGACAGCCTGAGTAGTGCATCCATTTATGTCGTGTCAACAACGCACCTGTATATTTATAGTATCCATAATTTGATGCCTAGAAGGTGGTCTTGACGCGGTTAAGCGGGGAGATGAAGAGCATATATGCAGTGGATCGTCTAATACGCTGACTGCGAGTGCAAGTCAACTCCAAGTCTCGAATTCTTCACTGGCCATCCGAGATAACCTTTACCAGACGTAAAATATTAATATCTCATTCACAGTTGGGCATGCGGGATTTGCCTGCCCCTGCCAATTCTCTCTCGTTTCATGAATGTGTCAGTATAGCAAATGCCCCCTTCAGTTGGGGGGACATAGTATGAAAGGGCGGGGTTAAATGTTACATGGTGATACTGACGTTGTGTAGTGTTGCATAGGGCTCCTCCGAGTCAGGTGCACAGAATCTAAAGCAGGTTACGGAGTCACGAGCCCCTTCTCGACTAGGGCGTGGGTGCTGGTGGGAGCGATATGCCCCATCCTGCGGTGAAGCTCCATGACGGAGACAGCTTCGACCGTGTGAGCCGACTCCCCTGGGTGAGTGACACGATACAACCCCCGCGCGGTCTGAGAAACACACGCGACACGATCACCGCTCGGTGCGAATAGTTTGAGGTGCCCGCCGCCAATAGGGGCGTGGTAGCCCTCTTGATCCAGGGCGCCGAGGGGTACCAAAGTGTACCCTACCGCCGGCGCGTGGAGAATGTTACAGAGGATGATGGCCGATTGAGAGCCACCGTTCAGGCCCACGGATGGTGATACTGCCCACCCCAACAGCAGGGAACTTCTGCTGGTTGTCAGTGTTCAGGTAGACAGGGGGGTCGAGGCGGGAGTAAGTGGTGTAGTCGGATTGGTAGGGGGAAATGTGCCGCGTTGCGCCAGAGTCGTAGAGTTCAACGCGCTCGCCGCGGTCATCGCTGACGGGGGTGATGACCACCGCCGCAGCCTCCTCCCCCTCCACGTGCAGCCAGTCGCTCTCGTCGATGAGCGCAGCATCCAGATCTGGCGCCCCTAAGGTGAAGTCCATAGCCCAGCAGGCGTCCACATCCTCGTCCTGGTTTGCGACAGCGTTCGCCGACCCGACAGGCTTCGTGTCGGACTTCTGTGCCCCATCAGCTGGCTTCTCCTCCTTCTTTGGGAAACGGCACTCCCGCGCCCAATGACCTGGCTTCCCGCAATTGTGGCACTTGCCCTTGCGGTCGGTGTTTTTTCTTGCCCTCGGACCCCATAGCTGCAAGGGCGTCGTCCCCGGCGGCCTGATTCTTGGCCCCGGGCGAGTTGGACTGCGACTTGGCCCGACGGTTCTTCAACTGGTCAGCCTCCTCGCAAACGTGGTCAATGAGAGACTGTCGATAGTGGTGAAGCCGTGGACAAGGCAAGCAGAGGACAGGATGCTCGACACAAAACGCACGAGCTCCTCGGGAATCCCCCTGAGTACCGTCCACTGGTAGTCCCATGACGTGATGTGGACTCCTGCGGCCGAGAGCTCCTCGCGCTTGTAGCGCAAGCCGGTGAGGTAGGTGGAGAGGTCACCGCCCTTCGTGCAACGCATCTCGAAGAACTGAGTCTCAAGGTTGTTCTGCGCATAGACGCTCTTCATGGTGAACTCGTCATGAACGCGGAGCCAGTGTAGCTCCGCCGTCAGAACATAGCCCATACGCACTGCTATGGAGTCAGGGACAAGGTTCCGGCGTCTGTTCTTGATCTACGTGTATCACATGACCTTATCATCTCGACAAAAGAAACGCTTTCAGGTTCGGAATTCCCTTCGCGTGGAGATAGGACAATGGTTGGGGATAGGATGTGTTACTTACTGCAAACACCCTGCAATTGCAAATACCGAGTCCAAGAAACGCGACTTCCGGGTTTTTCCCTACAATAGATACTCTTGTTACACGCTTAAGCGCTCACGTGGTTGTGAAAAGCGTGTGAGGGAGTGCTAAGAGAGATGTCAGTCAAAACCTTCGCGACAGACCCACACGCATCGCAGCCTTACGTTACACACCTTCCTTTTGGGGGGCGTTACAGTAAATCATTCCAGCATTTGGCAGCGAAGATGACAATTCATGTCTATTCTGCATTTTTCAACATCGACGACTCAATTTTTCCACATGTCCTTTTGTTAGGATCGAATATAATTCCGAATTGGATTCGATCTTAACAACAGAACCTGTGGAAAAAATGGACGATGACATGGCAAGTAGGTAGTATTGGATATCCTATGCGACCGATACTTATTAGTAAATGTGCAGGAACAGGCTCGTCAAAGGACGGATACAAGGACGCAAGAACAAGCTGGTCGAGATATGGATTCAGCTGCATCCGAATTGCTGCGCCGTGGGATGTAATAGACGACTTTGGTGACGTGGTGGAGATGGACATCCAGCGGGGCAGTTCACACCCCACACCGTCCAAGCGAATCCATGAAGATACCTACCCAGATTGGGTTAGAAGACCGAACTTTGAAATTTTCAAAAAGGCTCAGATTGCTGAATTGTTTTGCATTTTATTTAAGAAGGGTGATCCCAGAATCCACTGCGGCGACCGAACGAGCTACCAGCGATGAGAACGACTCCGGCATCGAAAACGGTGAGTCACTCGTCATTTTCCCTCTTTTGTCTTATTTTTCTAGACTGGCTGATGGGCGTTATTAACGAACGAATTCCTTTCCAGCGTCGTAGAACCGGGAGCGCCTACATTGCGGAACCACCCAGGGTCTCACGACGTTAAAACTGCGCACCGACCTTCCCGACGCAGCAAGTAGGTCCAATCCGCCTTCAAAGACATCGCGAGTGGCTACGGCCCACGGGCGCCTACTAGCGCCGAGGTGGAGGGAGACGCACGCGGCGGAAGTCCACGAGGGGCAAAGCGAGCGCGAGAGCCAAGAACCACCACGAAGCCCAAGAAATCCACTCAGAAAGCGACGCCTAAATCAAGGATGATGACAGCAGTAAAGACGAAAACAAAAGCAAAAGGCGCCTACCCCGTTTGTTCCGGCGCGTGGCCGAGCAAAGGGGGCAAAGGCAAGCGGCCAGCGCTCTCGGACTGCGGGCCCAAGTCTTGTCATGTTGGGCTGCGCATGCCCTCATTCGAAGTAGAATTCGTACGCACAACCACGTTGCATATGGGGGCGGTGACTCAGGGCGTCTGTATGCCATTGGTTGGTGATCGCAGCTTAGCCTGCAAGATACTCGTGTTAGATGAGACAGACGATGAGACAGGCGATACCGATGAGAGTTCGGGGAGGCCAGTCTGATTCTGATTCTATATTTTGTCAAGATGGTATCTAAAAGTACATGGTCAACTGGCGGTGTTTGTGTGAGCACTGTCACGGTACACTTACAGTCTGGACGACCAGGCACAGGTGTTTCTATTGGGATCGGCCCAAAAAGGATATGGCCACGCGGAATTATGGACTCCGGGGCGGGGATTGATATTATGCACTGACTCGCTTGCTGACTCGGGCCCAGTGCATGCAATATATGGATCAACTGTGCACCCTTTTCCTCCTTCGCTTCGACACTCTATGTTCCCTGGTGTCCCCCTTTCTCCTGTGGAGAGACTGTGCCTTCCGAAAGGGACTCATCCCTTGTTCTGCATGATCGCTCGTTTCTGGCACTGGCTTGTAAAGCTTGTTACTCTGAGACGGCATTCTACAGAACGGGGAGAGTTCCTTCAGTGAGCGAGCATATTTTTTCTCCTGGAGGCCGGTACCAGGGAGTTTTCTTCCACTGGACCATCGAGCAACATCCTTCTCTCCGTTACAATATATTGTCTCGAACACGTCTCGGGGCCTCATTTGAAACTTTTTTCATAGCTTCGGTTGTAAGACCCCGATAAGATTGGGTACATTAAAAAAACTTCTAAGCGGGTACTCGCACATTAAACGCCGGATACTTTCGCACTACATCCTCAACCCTGTTTGCGCTGCAAGCTTTTTGGTAGTTCTTTCACCCAAGGAAGGAAGTCGCGGCCTTGCATATACGGCCGGAGAACCTCTGGGATCCGTAAACCCTTCAAGCGACATCAGTGTAGGTTCCCGCAGCAGCAGGTCTGGACGTACCTCGGGGGTCTGGTAATTCTCAACTAGACAACACAGAGCGCGCTCAGTGGCACAGAGTGTGCCGTTGAGCATATGAACATAGACTTTCCGGGTTTGGTCCTTGCTTTTCAACCCACAGCGGACTTCCAGCCTTCGGCTTTCTGTGATAGACGCGTGAGTACGAAAATGGACGCTTGACGACGATCATCACTTACGGTAGTCAGTGCAATTCGAGCACGAAACGAGTTCCTTGTAAGCTCCCTGGAACGGAAACCACGCTTCAAGGTCATATTTCTGCGACGCAGCGAGGTTCAATGCGCCCGATACGATTGCCACGACACGATACGGAATGCCGAGGCTCTGGTAGAATGCCTCCGAGGCAGCGATCATCGAATCGAACATCTCCCACGACTTTTCTGGTTCGGTAACGCAGAACTGTTCGACCTTCTCGAACTGGTGCACACGAAATATTCCCCACATGTCACGGCCGGCCGAACCCGCCTCCTTGCGGAAGCACGTCGAATATCCCGCATACTTGATTGGGAGCTGTTTCTCGGGGTTCTCGAACCACTCGTCCGAGTGAAATGCCGAAATAGGCTGTTCCGATGTGGCAATCAGGTACTTCTCGTCGTCGCTACCAATGACCTGCATAAGCAAATGTCACAAAGATGTTACTGGCGATCAGGGTATCGCGCACCTTGTAGAGCTCTTCGTCGAACTGATCCAGTTGTGCTGTCTTCGCCATGACGTCCTTGTTCATCAAGAACGGGGGCTGAATTTTCTTATATCCGCGCTGGCGCAGAAAATCGAGGCCATACGAAATGAGTGCTTGGTTGAGGTCGATACCGTCATTTGTGAGGAAGTAGCCACGGTGACCCGCGATCTTGGCACCTACAAAATTTGTTAGGAAGAAACTTCGGGTTAGACAGGACACAGAGACGCACCCCGTTCGAGATCCATCGCATCTAATCTAAGTAAAACTTCATGATGCGCCAGGATGTCAGTCCTCTTCTCTACTTGGCCGTTAGGTCCATCCGGGTGCCAAGTTCTAAGCGTGGCGTTGTCATCCTAGATAGAACTGTGTCTCGCCAATGCCTGAAATGCATCAACGAACGGCGTACCTCCGTTTGGCTCACGGGAACGCCTTTATTCACAATGTTGCCGATCACGCTCGCTTTCTGGCGCATTGCAAGTTCAGCATCACGCGACTCTTTCCGCTTCGCGTCTATTTGCGCATCGATACCCCTCTTCTCCGCAAGGAGGTCGTCCGCGTTCTCTTTTGCCTGTGACAAGTGTGTGTCAGTTGTAATTTCTTGTTTCAGAGCAAGCCTGCGTGCCTTCTTCTTAAGCCCAATTTGCTTTTGTAGCGCGTTTGATTGCTTGCTCAAGCCATTAGTCTCAAAGTCAACTGTCAGGGGAGGATTTTGGCAAGAAGAAACCTCTCTAGGTAGCGGTACGACGTACGCTTGACCCAGTCTTGGTACATCTGAATGACTTCATCCACGACTTCGACCGAGTGACCGCGCTTTCGCTGAGACTCGCGTATCGCCTCCGAGTTCCCCCCTTTGTTGTCAATGAAGCTGGTTACGTCTAATGTCATTTCTTGGTATATTTGTCTTCCTTGTTGATGGTTGACGGTACGAGATAAGTGATCGAACTCCGGGTTGCAGTCATTCCGAGTCATAATCTAATTATCAATCGATAAGATAAGATAGATTAATTATCTAATTATCTAAGATAATGACATGTGGTAGTCATGTGGTTGTGTGTTGGTCGGAGTGTGAACCGCGTGGACGCAAATTCACGAATTAAACCCAATTAATTCACGCGTTCTGCACGGGTCCCCCGTGCTCAGTATACCCTATCACACCATCCTATCTCTTCATTCATTATGTTCAAGCTCCTCCGTCGGATCTCATCTTCCATATACCCACGCCTGGATAGACCTTGGAGCGACGATGGTGCATCCTTCCGCTTTATCATTTTTACTGGATCTTATACATCCCAACAGCTACTTCAAACGCGCCAACGATAGGTCGCAAGCGAAGGTTAAGCGATGAGGATGATGATGGTGATGATGTGCGGGACGCGGGGTCCTCGCGGAAACGCCGTGCTCCGCTTGAGCGCGAGGGCATGTCCGAGCTAGGCGAGCTGCGGGGCAAGGGCACCGAGACTGACCCTGGCGTCAAGGAGGTCACGCGTGGGGTCAAAGAGGTCGAGCTGGAGGATAAGAAGGAAGGAAGCTCTACGGACGACGGCAAGGGCACGGCTGAGGAAGCTACCGGCAACGCCAGAGGGCGAACCCAGCGTTGCACCACCACCCCATGACCCAACCCAACCCCCACAGGGAGACGACCAACCGTCTACTACGCCCAATGACGAGGCCCCAATCGTTCAATCGGAAACGATTGCTGAAGCGCCTTCGAACGACTCGCCCGACGTGAGAACTCCCGAATCACCAAACGTCGAGGAACCCCTCGAGGATGAGAAAGAGTCGACGGGTGCTGCCCCGGATGCCGGCAACGATGAAGTAGCTTGCGCAACTGAACCTGTCGAACCCAGTCCAAAGCCTGAAGCCACTACCAGCACCCCAGAGGCGAACGATGGTACTTCGCAAGAGCAGCAAGAGCAATAGTTACTCGTTGCCGAGGATCATTTAGTTATTTAGTTGTCGATCTGCTTCCTCGTCCTTTTTATTTGCACGGTTGTATACTTCGACTCCCGCCGGAGATTATGTACAGCACACACTGTCTAATCTAAGGATCATATTGCTTTCACTCATTTCACCCACTGGCGGCGTCTCGTCCCTCTATCTTGTAGCTAATTTAGCGCTTAATGCGGGTCCCGTTCGAATGGGAATCAAAACGTGGTGAAGTGTGCGCCGGCTAGTGCCAGTGGTACACTCAAGCTGGCACCCAGTGCTATGCATCTGCCTCACCCTTACGTCGTCCAAGGTTGTGTGCCCCAAAATGAGGTAAATGGTCGGTTTTCCTTACTACTGGCACTACGTTAGATGATCGAAATGTGCTGAGTCCGCGCACCCCGGTCCAAGTGTAGGCAGCGCTGGTCAGATTGCACTCCCTCCCTGGCGAGCTTGACTTGTCGCTTTGTTCCCGCAGTCCTTATTACACCACTTTACGCCTCAAACACAATCCGACCCGCCTGTTCTTGTTACTCTCAGGTCGACTGAGAAGATGATTGATGAACTCCACATCAGCGCCTCGTGGCCGTCATTCCATGCGGGGGCGTGCCAAGGTGCAGCACCCTCAGGGTATATAATGATGGCACCGCGCGCACAGCATACCATACCCACCACCCCCTTTGCTGTCCTCACCAAGTCTAAGCGCTCTCGTGTCGTGCGATTGGCTCATGGCTCATTTCTTCCCCGCTGCCTCACGCCTGGATGTCGAACGACCTTCATCTCTCCGTCGGACCCCCACTCGGAGCGTACTGCGAGAAACCGGCGACGAGACACAAGCAGACGGACGCCAGGGCCGTCCTTCGCACATCAACTGGCTACAGAGCTCGTTGGCAGCATCCCAAGCTGGCCCACCCATGCCCAAACGGCCTCCTAGCGCACGACTGGGCCGCTCTGCCTCTCTCTCAGCCATTCCTGCTCCATCGCCTCTCCACAGACAATCCTCTACCATAAGCAATCACTCTTTGCAGCTTGATAGGCTGGCTAGCTCTCGGACGGACGGACCTTCCAGCGCAGCCCCAGGCCAAGCCAATGCCATTGTCCCCCATTTCCGAACAGTCATACGTCCCCACACCGACTAGTAGACGGGACCTATTTCCAACGGATGTGGAGCCTGGCACACCAGTGTCAGTAGGTAAGCTCGAAATGGCTTGCATACCCTCGGGGCGTGTGATTCACCTGTGCCTTTTCACGCAGCTTCGACCTATTCCGCCTTTCTACGACGTCCCTTGAAACGATCGATCTCGGCCACCTCGACCAGCTCGCTTCACACCAATGTAACTTCCATCCACCCCCCTACCCTTCCGCCCTTGAACATCACGCCTCTAGAAATCCGCCCGGTCTACCCTCCAGTATCACACCGTGCGGGTCCACAGCTCTTCTCGACCGTCTACGAAGACACCGCCTCGGAGCGCACGGGTAGCTTCGTCACCGCACGTTCGCTTGCAGGCGACACCGAAGACCCGGCGTCCCCTGTAGGAAGAGCAGCGGTGGACGTCCGCGGTCCCTCCGGCTCCACCACCCTCTACTCATCTGCCGCCCTCCCCGGCGGCGGCGGCATGGACCACTTCACAGACTCTGATCGAGGAAGCACCCCATTCACCACGACGCCCCCCAGCGGCTCGGGCACTGACAGCAGCAGCTCCGATGCCCCGCCACCGCCGCCGACAACGCACGCACGTCCCCGCCCACGCACGCGCGGGCCCACGTCCGGCGGCAGCGGCAGCGGGACGTCCGACACGTTCGTCCTGCGCCGGCTCACATTCGGCAGCGCGCTCTCGCGCCCGTCGTTCACCGCCGCGCGCAGGGCCCTCGCGCGCCTCCCGCCGCTCCCCGTCCTCCTCTTCTGGGCCGGCTTCGTCGCGCCCTGGTGCTGGCTCATCGGCGGCTGGCTCATCGCCGAGGGCCGCTGGGAAGAGAACGGAAAGGCGCGCGCAGCGCTGCCGCTGTGGAGACCGCGGAGGCGCCAGCGCGCCAAGGGCAAGGGCAAGACGGTCGTTCCTCTTGCAAAAGACGTGGAGAAGGGGCAGGGCGACGGGGCGGAGGAAGGGCGGCAACAGCAGGCCACCGGCGCCGCTTCGCACGGACCTTGGGCGTGGGCGTGGTGGATCCCATTCGCGCCGCGGGCGTCGGCATTGGTGGACACGCACGCCGGGAACGGGGCACCTCCTTCGGGCGATGGGGACGCGGTGCAGAAGGAGAAGGTGGTCACGTTTGCGAAGCCGTATAGCGCGGAGGTCTGGGTCTACCGCTGTCGGCTTGCCGCGGTCATCAGCGCCGTGATGCTTCTGACGGCCTTCATCGTCACGCTCGTCATCGTGGTGGGTTCAAGCCAATAAGAATGCAGTGTATGTTTTTCGCGTTTGCCGTTTCGTTTTCTATTATTGGGGTTCTTTCTGGCCGTGCGGCGATGCTTTTATTACTCTCTAGACGTACTGTACATATAAGTTACACGACGGACTCGGGACAGGCGCAATCGGCGGACGCTTTTCTATGAGTGTCATTGTACTACACCTCATGTATTTTTAGCACTCGATCGTGCACGGTGCCCTCACTACTACAGCACATCAGTTTGCGCCCCCAATGAATAAGTATAAACTACGACTAAATGATAATACAGATGACTTGTGACAACATGCGCATGACTTCCCCCAATGTAAGACTAGGAATAGATAGCGAGAGTGTGGTTGGATCAATCAGCAAGATCAAAGTACGAGCGGAACATGGACTCCTGGCGGAGCGAGGAGCCTGCGATGACAGCATGCACGTGGAGGAAGAGGCGAGGGTAACGACGTGTGAAGTAAGACAGGTATCCTTCAGGCATGGAGCCTACGTGGCGCTTGACGTTTTCGGGTAGGTCCTGGTAGTGGTGTTTCTAGCATGTTGTCAGACGCAAGTACGAAAAATGCCGCGTTTTGTGTCAACTCACCTTGTTCCGAAGGGCACGGAGGAGGTCCTGCACCGATCGCCCGTCATACTTCCTGAACTTTCCCAGGTTTTCGACAAAGATTTTGTCCAGCCGCGAGGGCCAGTCCGGGCCCACCACGTTGATCGCGTTGTTCTCCAGCAGGACGAGGTGGGGATCCCGCGGGTCGCGACACATGATCTCGAAGCGGTCTGAAGCGTCCTGCAAAAATCCCAGACGACGACCGGAATCCCAGAAATAGGGATGCATGAGACACGTCGTCGTGTCAGGCCTTTTTTGATGCCAGCCAGTCAGCGACGTCACGGTGTTGGACGACACGGCCATGGACGCACCTGTCTGCAGCCTCAGGGGCGAGCATGGCGGTGATGAGATCCACTGCCTCCGAACCCTCTTCCCCAAAGCCCTCCAGCCCCTGCAGCGACTTCTGGTCCCGTATGATGTTGACCTCTCGCTCAAATCGGTCGCCGAATGGATGCCCGCCGTTCGTCTGACAGTAATAGTACAGGCACCCGAGCGCGAAAACGTCGACAGACTTTGTGAGCCGCGTCGTCGACTTGCCCGAGTTGCTCCCGGTAGCCGTCCCGACGCTGCCCCGCGAGCTCTGTGAGTGGTCGTCCGTGAGAGGCTCGTCGAGCTTGACTTCGCCCCGCAGGATCTCCGGTGCCCTCCACCCAAACGTCCCTACGCCCATCGCGCCACCCGTGGTCGGCAAGAAGCTCGTCTGGTCCAGCTCGAGCTTCCGACAGAGCCCAAAGTCGGATATCAGCATCCGATGCCCATTCGACTCCCCCTTCTTTCCGCCCGAGATGAGAATATTTTGGGGTTTTATGTCACGGTGCACGATCTTGAGTGCGTGCAGGTGCCTTAGGCCAGAGGTAATCTGCCGCAAGGCGCGCTTCGGATTGAAGGCGACAGCAACCTCGCGGAACTGGTCAGGACGTTCGATGATGTCCGCGAGCGAGGCAGGACACAACTCGAGAGCGATGTAAAGGAAGCTTTCATGCGCCTCTTGGTAGTAATACCGAATGACGTTTGGGTGGTCGTCTGCGTCTTTAAGGAGACTGACTTCGCGGTGGGCGAGGGTAACGAAGTCCCGAAGGAGACGTTTGACGGCGACTGCACGGCCCTGTAGAGCACCCTGGTAAACAACGGTGCCATGTGAGCCGTACCCTGGGTCCAATCAATGTAAGATTCTTTCGGGGAGTAAAAATGGGGCAGGAGACGTACCGAGAACGGTTTCGGAAACAGTTAGCGAGGGCGAAGCCTGCGGCACTGGCGTTGGTGGAGGAATCAGCGATGGCGAGCCAGATACGGCCGCGTTATCGCCCTCCCCGACTTCGCCGTCTTCGTTCTCCGGCTCGTCGCCACCCTCAGCAGCGGCGTCCTTTGCTTCGCCTCTCCGTTTCCGTCGCCGCTTGCGGTGCTTTTTCTTGACCTCGCCGGCGTCTTCTGCACCTTCTGCGGACTCCGCTTTAATTTTGTCGTCGTCATCTGTCGCAGGCGCCACGGGGGTATCAGGTGCGGCCACTGCAGCGGCTAGTGAGTCGGGTGTTGGAGGTAAGGGTTCTGGGGAAATATGGAGGGTATTCTCAGGTGGTATTGCAATCGCAATCGGCGACTCTGATTGGAGGGTATGCGTCAAACTATTGCTAGGCGTTGGTGATGGAGGAATTGCGATGGCTTCCTTTACATTGTGGTCCACCTCATTTGGGACGGATATCTCAGTAGCGACGTCCGCCTTCTGCGGTGGTCTCTTCTTAAACCATAGGAATGTCCCAACAATAGACGCCAGTGTGAGGAGTAATGCAGAGCTAGATGGTGCCCAGGAGGCCCGTCCGAGCACCACCGACTCTGGGACATTGGAGAGCCACTGCCACGGGAGTACCCGAATGTTTCCCTCGCCGAAAACGAGCGGCTCGTCCCCTTCATATGTTTGCGAGTTCGTATTCCCGGGGCGGCTGTCGCTCCCAGTGGTGGAAGGCAAAGCAGGTGCTTCTGGGCTTGGAACGCCATCAAGCAGGCGCGCAATGTGCGAGACGCCGTCAGCTCTGAGAGTCCGCACCCCGGTCTGACATCGCCGGTCGGTGGTGCCCTCGTAGCATTGCGGCCTCCCATCCTCGTGCGAGATAAGAACACCCTCTTCTGACATTCCCTCGATGCTCTCGACCTGCTGCGTGGGTACAGGTCCACTAAAGGCGACGAGTGGGAAGTTGTCCGGGCCGAGAGCAAAGAGAGAGCCAGTTTCCGCGACAAGACCGACAAAGGCGGTCTCACCGTTGGGGTAATCGCGCTGGCGTGGGGTAGTGGGAATGATATCCCGGAGACGAAGGCGGGGTTGGAGGAGTACAAATGGAGAGGTACGGCGGGCAGATTTGACCACATCAAAAATGGCCACGCTGCACCATACCGTTAAGCGCCCAACCAGAAGAGAGCGAGACAAAGAACATACATAGGATTCGAGAATTTCTGACCCCAAACTGGCTGGTTTTCTCGGAGAGTCGTGGTGGGGCTGATGTCCCCATTGGACTTGAAGGATATGACCTCCCCATTAGGCAGAGGTTCAACGTAAAGGTCGTCTACGCTGCGACGATACGCAGCCTGCCACTCGAGATCTTGGTTATTGGGTCCATACGTGGAGAACGACAAATGCTGAACCCGCGGAGGTTGTGATGGTGGACGAGTAATAATAGAAACGCGATAATCTGTGGTACTTGTTGGTCAACGCGAACGTCGCAGAGTGAACGATTTACCAGTGCGACCGATGAAAATCTCGGACGGGTAAAGCCGGGATGGTTTGATGCCCTCCAGTTCGTCCAGGTCGATGTCCATCACGTCCTGCTCGGAGAAATCGTTCCAGGCGTCCCATGGGCACTCCGAATCGAGAGCAGCTTTTACGCGTCCGGTCTCGAGTTCAAGGAGTAAAATAGAGGTCTTCTTGCTGCCCACGAAGCTGCGGCCATCTGCCTCTCCGAAGGAAAAGGGGGACCTTTCGACGAGTTGTGTCATGGAAAGTGGGAGGCGTTGGAGAGGCGCAGTGGGGGAACTTGACGAAGTTACATAGATATCACCGGACTGTGGCTCGACTATGTACGTCTCGTGAGCAAACGAATCGTCACCAAGGTCAGGGTCAGCGTCGAGGTGCTTGGTGGATATGAGAGGCTCGAGGATAGCCGGGACGGTCTGGGAGGCACCTTGTGTTGAAGAGGGCGGCGGTGAAGAAGGCATGGACCAGAGCTTGCCACCAGTTGTGCGGTTGAGGGCATGGAATTTTCCATCTACTGAAGCTACAAGGACCACATTGAGGACTTCGAGGGCGTCGTCGGCGGTTGCAGAGTGACCGTGTGGGGTGTGATGGAAAGTGTCGAGGCCATTCTCGTACAAGCCGACATCGCGACGGAGAGTGACGGTCTCTGCCAGTGCGGTGGCCAAGACCGAAAGGACGGGGAAGAGAAGAAAGGAGGAGATGCGCATGGTGATGAGGATTTCAAAACACGCTCTGCATACCGCGACGACGAAAGGACGAAGAGACGGTGTTCGCTAGCGGGGTCACGACGGTGCGGTGCGGTGCGGTACAGCCTCGCTCCGAGTCTCACGCTCACACGCTCATCTCGTCATGCCAGTCGTTCCGGTTGGCTCACAGATCTTTGACTTGGCTTTCCATCCGACCTCGAACGTCGTGTATACGGGTCTTCTCAACGGCAAGGTCAAGGCCTTCACCTATGATGATCAAGGCGTGCATTCCCCAGCTTTTGAGCTGCGCATCTCGAAGCGATCGTGCCGCGGCCTTGCGTTGAGTCCGGACGGGGCATCTCTCTACGCCGTAGGAAAAAACAAATCTTTGCAGTGTGTTCCTGTTATCCAATACAATCGATCTCTTGGTTTACGCAGTTCGGTTCGGTGTTAAAGTATCGTCGACACAGGCACCGGAGCGCTGTCTGAGACACGCCAGGGGGTACACGAGTGAGTCCTACGGCATACAAGGTCCGTGGTGCGTCCGTGAACCCAGTGTACTTCCTCCCAGCGCGCCTATCAACTGTGTCGTGCACCCTACCCCGCATCTCCTCGCTACTGGCGACGATGACGGCGTGATCAAGGTAGAGTGGTCTCATATTGTTACCCATCGTTGACGAGATGCGGAAGGGGTAAGGAAAGCTATGGGATCCACGGAAACAAGATGCCGTTCGTCAATATACACAGCACTTTGACTTTATCTCCGATTTCATGTGGTTGCAAGATAAGAAGCAGCTAGTCGCGACGAGGTGTGTCGACGGCCCCCCTTTCTGTTCGTTCTCTGAGTAAGTTAATGTGCGCAGCGGTGACGGCACCCTATCTGTCATGGACGTGCGCTCGAAGAAGCCCGAGCCGTTCGCCCACTCGGAAGATCAAGAAGACGAGCTGCTGTCCATCGTACCATTCAAAGGGTGAATACTCGTTCTCTCCGCTCCGTTACCCCTGTCATCTGCCGATTGCAGAGACACAAAGGTAGCCGTCGGCACCCAGCTTGGCATCATCTCCATCTTCAACCGCAATAAAGGCTGGGCTGATTGCGTCGATCGAGTGCCAGGGTGAGAGAGCATCATGAACCTAGCTCCTATCGCACTACCAACGCGAGCCGCATTGCAGGCACCCAAACTCCGTTGACGCCCTCTGCGCAGTTCCTTCAACCTACCCCTCTTCGCAAAACACCATCCTCACGGGCTCCTCTGACGGGCTTTTGCGCGTCATTGAGCTCCTACCCACGCGCCTCGTTGGCGTAATTGCAGACCATGGTGACCTCCCTATTGAGCGTGTCGCAATTGACCGTGCTGGTGAGGGGCGGTGGATTGGGAGCGTTGGACATGACGAGGCGCTGCGGATGACAGACTTGCGCGAGGTGTTCGAGGATGAAGACGCGCGTCATGCGAAGACAGAGGATGATGAAGAGAAAGACGACACTTCAAGCGACGAGGAAAATGCAGGCGAGAGGGTAAAGAAGAGAAGAAAGAAGGACAAGGGAGAACTGGAAGGGAGGCCACAGAAAAAGGGGAGGAATCAGATCGATGCCGATCCTTCATTTTTCTCGGGACTGTAGCGTCTTTTCCACTCCTATTATGACACTCGCAAGCCGACCAGGCGACACTCATCAATAGCGACCCAGGGTAAACCATCGATGCTGTAAAACCGCATGTATTATTACCGATCGTGCTATGTGGGCACCCGTGGTCTACTCCCAAAAAGCTTACTCTGGTATTAAGATAGATAGCGCGATCGTGACGCAGCTCAGAAGAAGTGTGGGGCTACAGCGTATGGACAAGGGGTACCCCGTGAGGAAACACGATCACGGAGTATAGTCCAGCGGGACTTGTTTCGCGGCCGCTGCCGTCGAGCCAGTTTTCAGGAAGAGGGGGAGATAAGCTGAGACAAGGGCAAAACAAGCCAGCCTGTGACGAGAAGGAAAGGATTGAGCATCGCAAGCGAGAGACACGAGGGAGCAGGACGGACATGAGGTTGCCGATCGGCGGTGAACCACCCTCTTTAGTGCGGAGGGGATGCTGATTGATCCAGGCGCTTGCACCGAGAAGAAGGGAGGGCCAAGCAAGGAACCTGTCCAGTGAGTGAGTGAGTGCGAAGTGGCGGTGATAGGGTATCAGGAAGAGAGCGACCTGTTCCGGGTGACCATGATGAGACCCGCGAGAAACATGCCAGACGTTGCCAGGCCGTCTAATATGGAGTGAGCAGAATGAATAAAAGAACACGATGAGAGACACGAACCGACGCTATCTTGACCTTTCCAGGATTGTGGTATTGTGAACCTCGTCTCGAGCGAGGAATCCCGAGGGTCATCGTGACGACTCATCGTTGTTACTTGTTTAACCAATATGTCACCACCAACGCTCACACTCGACACCCACTTTTCCGATGATTTCGACTTCATCGACGGCACTCCCCTCTCTGTACAGCACGCAATGACCGTCACACGGCCACCTTCCCCTTCATTCTCTTTCGACTTCTCCATTGTCAGTCCGCCCAGCCCCGGTCCAGATCGCAACTCTTTCCCCTCTTTACCACATTCAAGGCATGCCACTTCTCAAACCTCCCTCCCTTCATTACGTTGGCTCGGCACTTCTCCCGGTGACAAGCGTTATAACGCTATTCAAGAGTACCGTCAACGATCACCTCACACCGCCAAATCCATGAAGTGCCTCATCCCTCGTCTCTGGGGTGCACTCTCCTCTCAAACCCGCAAAGGCAGACGCAAAGCAACCCGTCGTAAGGCTTACAGTGCAATGCCCTCCAATATCAGCTACGCAGACCTCCAGCCCCTCGACGGGGAAGAGGGTGAGCTCATCGACGAGGCATGCTACGTGGATTCCGGTGATGTCCTCTACTCCCCTCCCAAGTTTGCCGGTTCGTTTCCCATATCTTCTCTCGTTGCCGTCTTCTAAAGCCTCCGTAGACTTTCTTTCCCGCCTCCCCCCCGAAATAGCCATCTACCTTCTATGTTTCCTCGACCTTTCGTCAATCATCGCCTGTCAAACCGTCTCACGCAGATGGAACACCCTCGCCAGTGACAGTGCTGTCTGGCGCGAGCTCTTCTACCGTCGCCAGGGATGGGGAATCAATCTCGACCGCGCCGTCGCACTGGCCCGCACACATCCTGGCTTGGACGAGCTCCTAGAGAGTCCCGACAGCCCCACACTATCCCCAGACAGTCCGACAGGCCGGAATTTGGGACGGCGTATCCCCAACCAACCCAGCCCCTTGTCTCCCGGCGTACGAACCGACAACCTCAACGTACTCTCACGATCACCCATCCCCATATCCTCCTTTCCGCATACGCCATCACCCTGGAGTCCCGAGCACTCTACTGACTCATTCCTCCCAAGCCCCGCTTCGGTTCATGCGCCGCTGTTCCTCCCTTGGCGCGAGCTTTATCAAAGACGTTCTGCCCTCGACGCACGCTGGACTAAGGGTACCCCGAACCCTAGGCATCTTCGGGGACACGCCGACAGCGTCTATTGTCTCGAATTTGACAGCCAGCGAATCATCTCTGGTTCCCGTGATCAAACGATCAAAGCCTGGGACATCAAGACTGGACGCTGCTTGGGCACGTTCAGGGGTCATTATGGAAGCGTTCTCTGTCTAAAGTTCGAAAAGGACTGGGACATCCAAGGTGACAAGAAGAAGGGTTTCATGGTCAGTGGGAGCAGCGACCGGAGGGCGTGCGTTTGGGAAATATCGATCGGCGAGGGTGGCAAGCTTCGTGCACGAGTGAGGGCGGTGTTGAAAGGGCACCTCGATGGTGTTCTGGACCTTCGCGTTGACGATCAATGGATTGTGAGCTGGTGAGTGGCGCCTTCGTCTCGGCTACGCAGAGCGGCGTTCAACTCGCGGACTCTTTCCAATAGCTCGAAAGATACAAAGATTCGAGTGTGGAACCGGGAAACCCTTGAGCTCCACCGCACGCTTTCCGGACATCAAGGTCCTGTCAATGCCATTGGTTTACAGAACGGGCACATCGTAAGCGCCAGCGGGGACACAAAGATGATGCTGTGGGACATCGAACGCGGCACCTGTTTGCGCACTTTCGACGGGCACGATCGCGGGCTCGCATGCATTGAATTCAAGGTTCGTAATCGGTTACATTTCATCCCGCTTCTGACACGCTCACAATTGGCGAATGACAGGACAATTACATCGTGTCCGGCTCGAGCGATTGTCAAATCAAAGTGTGGAATGCAACAACAGGCGAATGTATACGCACACTCGTTGGGCACGACGCACTCGTGCGTGCGCTTGCACTCGATCCCGCTACAGGGGCGCCTCGTCAGCGCGAGTTACGACAAGGCCGTCAAGGTGTGGGACCTCCGGACTGGGCGGCTTGTGCAGCAGTACAAGCAGCACCATTTGGGCTATATATTTGACGTCAAGTTTGACGTCCACCGGATTGTTAGGTGCGTCACTTTTTTGGTGACTGTGATTGTGATCGCCGGTAATAATAACGTATGTGCCTACTTAGCACATCGCACGATCAGAGAATCGTCGTTCTGGACTTCACGCAGAACCTTGACGCTATGCTGTTCACCTGAGGTCACATCACGTCCTTGGAACCCTGCCTCATTTTCGGTACATTATAGGTGGAGACTTCTCCTGGCCATGAACATTCACTCGCATTGTCATTGTCACATATACCCTTGTTTCTCGCAGCATTTGTTTTCGCCATGCATTTAAGACAGTACAAAACCACCTGTTAGCATCATCTCTGCACAACCAATTACTCTGTTTTCCGTACCTGTGTAAATACTAGCCAATAATAATGACAACCCACTAGCCGGACCATTTCGGCTCGGATCAACCCAACTCTTGTTCGTCAACACCATGTTTCTCGCCCGCAGGTCGCTCGGGATAGCATATACTACGCCATTGACGCGTCGTCTTTCGAGCAGGGCCTCTTCCGTGCTCGGCGCACTGGACATCCCGACGACTCCGACTGAGCTTCCCGGCGTCTACGATGGGGAGTGGAAGGGCTCTGGCGACATACTTCAGAGCGTCTGTCCTACAACTGGGGAGGTCCTGGCGCACGTCAAGTCCGTACGTTGTTTTTTTTCTCCTTTGTATCTGTCAGCAGTGAGTAAGTGCAAATGCGACAGGCTTCACCAGCCGAACTCCATGCTGCATTGGAGAGGACCAGGGATGCCTACGTTCATTTCAGGAGCATACCCGCACCCAGGAGAGGCGAGATAATTCGCCAGATCCGCGAGGCGTTGGCTGCCAAGGTATGAGCACCATCGTGTCATGTGTCTCGACTGGGTTTATGCGATTGCAGCGCGAAGAGCTTGGCGCGCTCGTGTCGCTCGAGATGGGCAAGATCCGAACGGAGGGAGTAGGCGAGGTTCAAGAATTCGTCGACGTTGTAAGTTCTGCTGTGGACTGGCCGTGTTTGTTCACGTCACCTAAAGTTTCGACCCGGAGTGCGATTATGCAGTGGGGCTCTCGAGGATGCTCAATGGAAGAGTAATCAATTCCGAACGACCAGGCCACACCATACTCGAAGGTGAAGTCCCGGAGGTTCTAGTGGCTGGCCTGCGTTGCTTATCCCTTTTTCCGTGCGCAGTCCCGAACCCCCTCGGCGTCCTTGGCGTTTTGTCCGCGTTCAACTTCCCTGTTGCTGTATATGGCTGGTATTGACTAAACCTCCGAGTCTGAAAAAAAATGGATGAACGCATGAATATCCAGGAACCTCTCCATCTCGATGGCGGCCGGAAACGCGACCATCTGGAAGCCCTCCCCGACTACCCCGCTGTGCTCCATCGCGGTGACTAGAATCGTCTCTGGCGTGTTGGAGAAAAACAATATACCCGGGGCCGTCGCTGGTCTCGTCACAGGCGGGAAAGATGTCGGAGAGGCTTTGGTGCAGAGCCGGGACGTAGACATGGGTACGCAGCGTACCTCGTCCAATTAACCACGCGACGGAGCTCGAGCTCTCTTCCTTATCACACAGTTTCTTTCACTGGGAGCGAGCACGTTGGCAGGATTGTCGGCAAGAACGTTCAGTCTCGGTTCGGCAAAGTGCTGCTCGAGCTCGGCGGAAACAACGGTACGTCCCGCCCTCGTCGTGACGAACAACTTTCTTATTTATTACTATTCCTCACACGCCAGCCGCCATCATCATGCCCGACGCGGACCTCTCGCTCGCCGTGCCCGCCGTCTTCTTCGGCTCCGTCGGCACCGCAGGCCAGCGCTGCACCTCCACGCGCCGGCTCTACCTCCACCGCACCATCGCGCCCGAGTTCCTCGCGCGTCTCCAAAAGCTCTACGGCGCACTAAAGCCCGGCGACCCGCTCGACGCGCGCACGCTCCTGGGGCCCCTGCACACGCGCGCCGCAGTCGATGCCTACGACGGCGCCATCGCGGAGCTCCAAGCAGCTGGCTCGCAAATCCTCGTCGGCGGCGCCCGGTTCGACGGCGGCGGGAACTTTGTGCGCCCGACCATCGCAGTGCCCGCTGCTGCGGACGGCGCGCTGTGGGCGACGGAGCGCTTCGCGCCGGTGCTGCTCGTGGCGGAGTTTGAGGAGCTCGAGCAGGCCATCGCGTGGAACAATGCGGTGCCGCAGGGTTTGTCGAGTAGTCTCTGGACGCGCGACGTGCGCAATGTCGGCAAGTGGATCGGCCCTGCTGGCTCGGACGCGGGGATCGTCAACGTGAGTTCCCCTCCCGTGTTTTTGTTTTGATCCAGCTTAAACGAGTCGCACAGGTCAACGTTGGCACAAGTGGAGCAGAGATCGGTGCTGCTTTCGGCGGGAACAAGGTTAGATTCTAACTAGCTAAGCTACTGTGGCGCTGACTGACGCATATTAGAGCACTGGCTGGGGCCGCGAATCTGGTGGCGACGCTTGGAAGCAATATGTTCGCTGGAGCGCATGCACAATCAATTTCTCTGACGAGGCACCCCTCGCGCAAGGTGTCGACTTTACCCCATCATCGCCATGACCGAACTCTATACTCCCCCATATCCCACACTGATCACAAAGAAAAACAATGTTACATTTTTTTTGCATGTGTGCGTGTGCTGCCTTGGGGGGGAGGGGGTTGGTCACATTACGGGGACGTACAGTCTACAAGAAAGAAAGGAAGAGAGAAAAAGTTATAATAAATCACATTTACGATGCAGTGCGAGAGCCAGCGTTTGAGCGAATGGACGATAGATGATACAAATCCGCAATCGCGAAAACCCATGAAAGAAAGAGATGACAGCTAGCAACGACGAAAGAAGAGGGAGGAAATGGGTATGCGAGATACATAAGTGACGTGTAAGTATTGCTGTCCGCTGCATTACTAGTTGAGGTACCCGCGACATTTCGCAGAGCCACACAGACAGGGGATCTTATCCTGCTCGATCGGGAAGTGGTAATCTGTGCGTCGTTAGTCAGTCAGCCCTTGGGTCCAACCACAATGTAGCGTTCTCCGTACCGTAAGTGATCTCGTCGCCGAGCTCGATGTCCTGCTTAGCGTAGATGACGATCTTCTTCTCGCCGTTGATGGTGATGATCTTGGCGGTGCAATTAGGATCGCACGAGTGGTTGATCAACCGCCTGCCAAAAAATGTCAGTGGGACGTTCGGCCCAGTTAGTGGTGGCGTACCCGAGGTTCCCCTTCTTCGTAGCATCCACCACCAAGTCCTCATCGATGCGGAACAAATAACTGCTGCCGATACCCTGCCGCTCGTACGCCTTCTCGCGCTTGTCCGCCACCTGTGCCCGGATGACCTCCCCGACATACTCGATGACCATCTCTCCGCGCGAGATGCGCTCCATCGCATACAAGCCCCAGTCGTGGATCGGCGAGCGCGCGAACCGCAGGTGCTTCTTGCGCGTCTGCAGCTGGTTGAACTTGATCGACAGCTCCGCCGCCGCCGTCTCGCCCTTGGACAGCGCCATCGCCCGCTGCACCTGGTTGATCTCCTCCAGCCCTTGCGCCTGCCGCCGTGCGTTTGCGCGATTCGAGCGCGAGGATGTCATCGCGGGCTTGGGCTGTTGCACGTGCGCTTCGGCGGCGGGGTCCGCCACGGCGCCGCGCGTCGCGTACTGCGTGACATACGCTGACTTTTCGGCGTGCGAGATCTTGTAGTGGCTTTCTGTCCGGGCGGAACCTGTGAGATGCACACGGAACGGAGGAGGCGAGTCGGGATCCGGCTCGGGTGTCGGCGGTGGTTCTGGAATGGGGAGACCCATAGACTCCGCGAGTGCAAGACGGGCGAAATACAGGTCTTCGTCATCCTCACAGAGACCGGGTCCATATGGATCTGGAGGCGGGGTGGGGAGTCGGAGCTTGGGCTTGAGCGCAGGTGACAGCGGAGGTGATACAGAAGGTCGATCGGGAGTAAAGTGAAGCTGAGTGACAGCGGGAACGGAGAACTCATGGTCATCGGGTAGGACAAATTGATCAACCGGCGTGTCAGAGACAGCCTTCTTAACTGGCCTTGCCTTGACCTTTGACGTTGATTTCTTCTTGACCTCCGCCGGTAATACCGACCGTTTCGTCGATACGATCGAGACAGGTGTCTCGATGATCTCGTTTTCGTCCACCACATCCATCTTTGGCTTCTTGATCGCAGGCTCGTCGTCCTCGCTGTCCTTGGTCAGCACTCTCTTCCGTTCTTCTACAACAGTAGGAATAGAGGAAGGGACGGGGACAGGAGCTGGGGCAAGAGGGAGTTGCTCCAGCTTTTCCTGCTCTCCGTCAAATTCGACCTCGACAACCAATGGCCGGACTTCTTTCTTCCGCTTCTTCTTCGGCGGTGCGACGACTTCTGCCTCTTCGACAGTTTTCTCTTCGATCTGCACACCTCCTCCGACCTCCACCTCGACATCTGGCACGGGCGCAAATTTGGATTCCTCTCTGGCGCGCTTGTTCGCTTTCCTGAATGACAAACCCTTGAGCCCCGCACCAGCCCCAAAAAGCGGTACCTCTGCAGCAGGCTTGCCGTCTGTCGCCGCGATCACGGCCTTGTTCTTAACTGCTGCTGCGTTGCGCTTATGGTCGACCACGAGGCGCCGCAAGCGCACGGTGATAAGGCGATCGATGATGTCCTTCTCGAGCAACTGCCGTAGCTCCTTCCTGATCGCCTGACTTGCCTCGTCCACTAGCTCCGTGTCGCTCCAGCTCGATTTGGCCGCCGGTGGATGTGTAGATGAAGGCGGTGGGTGTACGGTGAGCGTCACAGAGTGGTGCGCGAGCGAGCGCATGTTAAGGACCATTGCGGCGCGACGCGCGACGCCGGCAGCCTTGAAGGTGACGTACCAGCCAGTATGATCCCGGAGCACCTGTCAACGCCATTACGAATGTCATCTTCGGTAGAAGGAAGAAAAAAAAACAAGTAGGCGCACCTGATCAACCTGGAACTCCCTGACGAATGCCCTCACGTCCTCCTCTGTCACAGCACCTCCCAAAAGTCCACCGTTTCCGTCGATCTTCACGTGCTCGAGTCGATTCCTTGCCAGCGCTTCAAGGACGACTTCGCGCTGACGCGCCTGCGCGTTCCGGCTTGACTGTCCAGGTCTGCGTAATGCGGGGGAGAGTGATCGCGACCGGGACCTAGAACGAGATCGCGAACGGGACCGAGATCGTGAACGCGAGTGAGGCGGGGAATAGTGGTCGACCGCCACGTGCACTCGATTTCGCCCACCACGTCTGCCACGAGTTGTATGCGGGCGCGGTAAAGGCGTCGAGTCGGCAGATGTTCCGCCGGTCGCATGCTGTGTGCTCGCGGCCGCCCGCCGCGCCTTGACCAATGTCGGCGGTGGCCGGCGCACGCGGCCACTCATAGGCGCCAATGGACCACCTGTAAAGCCGCCATTGGCTTGTGCACTAGAGGGCGTGACTGGTTTAGGCGGGAGTCCGTGGCTGGGACCAAGAGGTAAGAGTGTCGACGAGACAGGTGGGGTGGATGCGCTAGCCTGTGAGCGGAGGTGGGATGGGGCAGCCGGGCCATGCGCGCTGGGATGAGAACTGAGCCGAGGAGTGGGGGGTGTCTGGAGATTTGCCTGGCTATGGGCAGGCATGGGGGTCGTACGTTTCAACCGCTTGCGCTCCTCAAGCTCATGCAGTACTGCACGAAGCCGCTTGCGCTCGCCATCAAATACGACCTTGATCTCGAAATCTTCACCGCCGACGTTTAGTCCGAGCACAGCGCGGCCAAGCTTCCGTCCGTGTTCGCGTTCGACGCATCGGGTAGCCTCAGCGTGGGAGCTGTATTTAATGAAGATGATGCCTAGCGCACCGCCGGTAGCCTTGTCCACTTGAGGTTCAAAGAGGAGGATAGAGCCATGCGCGGAAAAGTGTCGTCGGATTTGTTCTTTCGGGGCCAATGGTGAGACGTTAGTCACTAGGACAGAGGTGGGGGGTGGGGGTCCGCAGGAGTTTTCGTCATGCTGAAGCACGACAGATCAGTTGAACATTAATATATGACAGGAAACAAAGTGTCACGCACCTCATACTTGACTTCGTACAACTCTGTCCTAAATGGCCGAAGACTGACCTGTCTCTTGAACCCCCCTGCCTTGCGTGGATCTGCCAGCATGACCTCAGGCTCCCCAGGTACAACCCCCCCATCAAATCTCAACAACGTCTCCTTCCCACCCTTCGTCTTGATCCTCGTTCCAGCTGCACCTCCTTCTCTCACCTTGTCCATGAGCAGCGCAAACTTCAAGTCCTTGTCCTTGTCAATAGCAGAGTCGAACAGAACCTTGAAGTTCTTATCGGACGGGTATTCTGACCGTGCGGGTGGCCAAGGCGGCAACGGTGGGAGAGAATAGACAGGCGCTGGTGACGAAGAGCGCGGCGGTTGGGGACGAGGTGACGAAGGCTTGGACGAATGCGGTGGGAGTGGTGATCGAGCAGGTGAAGCTACCCGTGTCGACGAGGACGCAGATAAGTGCGAAGTGTCGGGACGTGGAGGGAGAGGTATTCGTATGCTGGGAGCGGGTGGTAAAGAGGACGTAGGTACGATGAGTTCGTGGGGCTATGGAAGGAGGGAGCGATAGGGACGGTGGAGGTGTGGGAGGTGGACGGGCAGAACATGGAGGTAGGTGCGGCTCTGAAGCTAGAGGTGGTGGGGGCGGTGGTGGTGATGGTGGAGGATGGGAAGGCGGCGGTGGTGCAGGCGGAGACGATGAAGGAAGGAAAGAGGTAGGAGTCGTAAGGGGAGGCGGTGGTGATGATTTAGGACTTGAAGACGGCGGTCGAGGCGCAGAAGCTAGGGGGTGTGGGTAGCCCCGTAAAAGGGGGTGGTAGTGGATCGTCAGAAGGAAGCGGCGGTGGGGGCGGCGGTGGACTCTCAGATGGAGGAGGAGGGGGTGGAGGTGTGTCAGAGGGAGGGGGGGGGAGGGGGAGGTGTTATGGATGGTGGGGGCGGGGGCGGAGGCGGAGGCTCCGAGGAGGGTTGAGGAGGCTGTCGATCACGATGTGAGCGAGAAGTAGCGGCCCTAGGAGCGACAGGGACGGGTTGAGCGATTGTCGAAAAGCTCGACGACCAGCCCGAGGAAGACTTTCCATTGAGATTAGGTACGGCAAGAGGTGTCGGTCGTGCTGCGTTGGAAGAGGGACCAGGTTCAGAGTTGCGGGACTGTTGAAGACAAGGTGAACGAAAGTAAATCGAAAGGAAGGTAGAGAAGAGAGCTCACGGTGCTCGCGATGGCTTGGTCGCTCCACTTGATCTCAACTTGTTTGCCTTTAAGAGGCGGTTTTTGCTGCATCGCACTCGGCCCTGAGGGGAGCTGCCGCTGGCCAGTAAGGGGGTTGGTATGGCCATTGGGAGTGGGTTTAGCGCTTCTGCTGGACGTATTCGTGCCCCCATTGAGCAAACTACGTGGGCCGGTGGGTGGTGGTGCCCCTATGCGATTGATGAGGGGGGATTGACGAGGACGATGAGGGAGAGGAGGAGGAAGAAGGCGAGGGGTGAGAAGGCGAGGAAAGGTCGTTTGGGGGTGGTTGACGTTTGGAAGGGACGCCATTTAGAGAATTTAGGAGAGCTCGTGGGCCAGTCGGAGGGGCCTTGCCTGACATTGTCGAGGCAAAGGCTGGCCGACGTTGTCGAGGACGAGGAGAACGAATATCGTCAAAGATGGAGTTGATCGAGCTCGACCAAGTTTGTTCCCATTCTTGTTGACACTCGTTTTGCGCATCCGCACTCTCGCTCACACTTTTCTCATCTCAACAATAAAACCCGAGCCGCAGTTACCGATATCTGCACAAAAAGGCACTTTGAAGATACTCAAAGCCGAAAAAGCACGTTGTTGCTGTGCTTTTGTGAACAGTTCTGCTTGCCTTGCACACACGCATACACTCACTTCCCCCGTGTACCATTCCAGAAATGTTTATTAGGGTTAGGGTTAGGACATTGTACCGACAAAAATTAAGGCCCGCCCAGCCCGAGGGCCGGAGCGGGACAGGAAAATATTGAGACGGTGCATGAGCCGAAGCCCATACAAACCACAAGTTCCCCCTGGGGACAAGGTCGCCGTGCTATGGGAGGCCCTCGCAGCCCATAAACCCTGGTACATGAAGGGATTTATGCCATCAAGGTAAGTATGAAGAGTCATCTTACCCCAACCCCCTGTTTATATATCGCGACAGACGGCGCACGGACCATCACCCACGTGATGAGCTCATAGATCCATTCGCCGGATCGAAGGCCATACAGGTGTCATTTTATGACTACGGTAAACCCTGCCAATAGTATAACACAACCCCCTGTACAGAACAACCAACTCAGCGTCACATAGTGCGCTCACCCGATAGATCTTCCACCTTACCGTGCTGTTATCCTTTGTTACAAACTTCCGGCTCACGAGCATGATAAGGCATTTGTTCACCCTTGCTTGATTGAGGTCAGGAGGCACGATCATCTCAATCACTATGTAGTCTAGATGAGACCCGGCGGGTGTCACAAGGGAGCAAAGAAATGTTCTCACATTTGAGGCCCCTTCCTTCGCTGTCCATCAGACGTTCTATAACCGTCTCCACATTGCGGCGTAGGGACTGTACCGAATGAGCGAACGCATAAAAAGAGTTCGGCAGACACCCACGGAGTTTGTCTCGCGAAATTCGAGCGGCAGTAACGTTATGATTTGGTCAATCGCAATCTTCGCAGAACGACCATTTAGCGACTCGTGAAAAAAAATAGTGAATACGCACTTTCCTCTCTTTCCTCTCTTTCGGCGTCAGCTTCGCCTTGCCTTTCTTCTTCACCTTCCCAATGGCAGATTTGGATGAGTCCGGTGCGAGAGACTCGTCCGCGGACGTCGTGTTACCACCCAGAGTGGTCGTCTCGTCCGACTTTGCACCCGCGACAGTCTGGGGTTGAGTCGTCGCCGGCGGCGCCGCGCGTGCGTCTTCTTCTGCTTATCCGGCGTTTCGTGGGGTGACGGAAACGAAAAATCAGTAGGGGAGAACGCACCGGCCCTCCGCTGTGCCAGGATAAAGGATGCTTCCGTTGGGGCCTGTTGGGAGTAGTGAAGAAAAAGCTCCATACAAAAAAAACACAGTTACGACACACCTCGGGCCAGTCCACCGTAAGAGCGTTCATGTTCATCACGTACAACCAACTTGAGAATGCCTCGTTGAACGTCTCTAGCGACGAGCTCAACGCGCGCAGCCCCTCGACGTTACCCCGCAACGCCTCAGCTTCATCTGCCAGCTCTGCGAGCGCCGGCTCTAGGAACCCCAATCCGTGCGGCGCGTCCTGAGGGTGCGCGCCCGAGCGCGAGAGGGCGAGAAGAGAACCTTGCGATACACGCCGAAGGGGTGTGCGGTGTGGTGTCGGAGCTGGCATAACTGCTGGTGTCGGGGGGGGCGGAAGAGGGGATGTGCTCGGTTTAGATAAGATTAGATTTGAGATCTGTCCCTCTCAGGAATGTTTTTGGTTGCCACGCGTGCTCTTTGCGTCTCACTGGCTCATTGACACAACCGTCTCTCATCAACAATTGTCCCTAAACCGCGTATGCCTGGCATCTTTGGTGTCCCGGCGGAAAAAGTCGTAAGCGTATTTGCAGACTATTGTGTATACCCGCGGATGCTGGTGGTAACCGAGGTTCCGCATGCTCAAACCGTCTGACTCCCACGTTCTCCTCGCACAAAGTGTAACCGAATGACCTCTCGTCTCAATTCTCACTGATCCGCGTGTTTCCAACTTGGTATATTTCCCACTGACATAAACGAGACAAGGTATTCCCAGCTTACTAGTATCCAAAGAACTTTTGTTCACTGGGAACTTATCAGTTCAAGATGCCCGGTGATTCAAAGACAAGGGTACTCACGCAAAGAGCCACAATTTTTGAGGGTTGTTGTACGTCTCCACCGTGTACGGGAAACGGACTATAAGGCGTCATTACATGCACAACTAGCTAACCTGGGGTACATACACCGTGGCTGTTCAGAGACATAGGCGATCGGCAACTTCTCATTGAGGAAGCTATACGCTGGGGGCTCGCTCGATTATACAGGCGCAATTACGTTTCTGTAGATTCACTTACCGCTTCTCCAATTGTGACGCATGTTGCCGTTGACTAATCTGTGAAGTCGTGATTGAGTCACCCAAGCCTCTTCCATAAAATGCGTATGCCATACAAGTCGGGGGGAGCAAGAGGGTCCTATCCGAGACGGTGAGCGAACAAAACATAGAGTAAGCGACACGTTCTCATTTACATTTTTGAGGCCAGCGGTCTTGATCTCCGTGTCCAAGTCAGCCCATTCAAGCACTTGGTTCCCCGCCATACCTGCGAAAGCGAACGTGAGCTTTACTCTCCCTGCAGTGTCGTGGAAGGTAACGTGCCCTTATACTGGATTGATTGTAAGGGGTTACCCCCAAAAACGGCTATTTTGGTCTGGTGTCGCTCAAACATCACAGTGGTAAATGTGGCGCAGGTCGATGCACAATTGCCGTTACCAACTGCAAACAATCAGCCTGGTGGACAGTACGGAGGAAAACCCTTACTAATGGCTATTTTACTATAATGCCAAACACTGGTTAGCGAGGCTGAACGAGGGGAGAGCGCAGCACTTACTTGAGATCAAAAGGAGGCGTGGTGGGGATCTCCACATTTGGAGCGGGGCATCCGTCCTAATCACTGCGGTGAAGTGGTGGTGTGACGGAAATAACCAGGTGGTCAAACCTCGAAGCGCTGAGAAGTCGGATCATTGCGACCATTTACGACAAACGGAACTGAAGGGTCATTGTAGTCAAAGTTGAGAGGCATCTTTGTGCCGTTCAGGAATAGCCCTGAAAATGGTGTCACACTTCACGAAAATGTCGTCCAACATCGCTTACAATTGTCCGGTGCATAGAAAGAGATCGAGGAGTCGTGTCCTTGTTGTATACCTGCCCTTACAATCTTTTGTGCAAGCGGATTGGCGCGGGAAGTAGACTGAAACCCCCTAAAGAACCCGGTCAGGATGCACTCGCGTTCCGTATCCGGTGCACGCACGGTAATCCAACCTTAGTACCAGCAAGGAACAGATGAAGGAATAGTCCCAGACAGACGAATCCACCTGGCGCGACCGGTGTTACTAATCTTTCTAGCATTCGGTCAGGAACGTGTGCGAACCGCCATTGTTAGTCACGTCGATCAAGAGGTTTGTCACCCCAGACGCTTTGAATTGTTTGACCGCCGCATCAACATCAAGCGGGAACTGAGCAAAGTCTCCTTCGAAAGGAGCCGACAAACATCTAGCAGCCAGAAGAAATGCTGTCAGGTGAAAATGCAAAGGTAGTAGGATCACGCACGACGCCTGTCTTGTTTCCGGGCAAGATGAATGACTTGATGACCCCAGTGCTTCCGTTAGTAGGGGACAGAGTTGGCAAGAATGGACCTGGAAGGCCGATTGCCGTCTTGGGCTGACCAGCGGGGTCCATCAGGGCCGCGCGGGCAAGACGGGGTCGGCTCCGGGAAATACGGCTAATCCTTGATCGCAAGTCGACTCCGTTTGTTTTGTTGTTTGTAGCGCAGTTATTAGTCCAGCTGAAAAAAAAATGTAATGTCAATTTCACGAACGAGGACGAGGGAGAGAAGACATACTAAGACGGCCCATCGGTGAATGGCGCCCCAATAAAATCGGAGACAAAAGGAACGTCAACAACCTCGGGGGTGGTTGAGTTTACGGGAATGAGGGAGAACTTGAGGCTTGTCTGCGTAAGGAAGAGTTGACCGGCGAGGTCGCCAAGACGCTGAGAGAAATCCGTATTGACGATCCGGTAGCTGCTGACTACACTGTTCACCCTGACGTTGTGATCAAGGTAGTTTCCAGAGACGGTACGAGCAATGTTGTCAATGTAGACAGAGGCGGGCAGTCCACCGATGGTGAGCACTTTGGCTCCGGCAAGGCGTTGCCAATTGAATTTCTTTGCCGCGAAGAAGGCAGTGAATTCCAGCCCGAGTTGGTTGAGGAATTCGACTGAGTCTGGGGCGATGAATATACCTTTGTCCAAAATGACAACAGGGGCGGGCAGAAGGTTCTGGTAGGAATTGTAGCAATTCGGGAACCAGCCTACGATGACATGGAATTTCAAGCAAGGTTTACTTGGTGACGTCAAATTGAAGACGTACGCGTATGTCCGTCGTTTAATTGGGTAGTAAAGTCCCACAGGTCTCGATTGAAGTCATAATCGGTCTTTAAATTATGACACGAATCATGAACTAGGGATCAGTACAAAGAGAGGATGGCGCGCTCACCGCGTAGTGGGTTGAATTGATGCGCGCGATGTCAGCACGTATATTCGTCGTCGATTCATGGAACGGCAGGGGCGAATTCAAGTAAAAATCCTCGAATGTGTAAAAGTCAAAGACGCGCGAAACGACAGATAAGACATTCTGTCTGAGAGTCTCGTTGAATGGGAACGACTTCTGGCAAGCTATTGCGTCCACGGGATCAGCGAACTGGAGGCCTGCGACCTTGGCGCATGGGTCGGAGGCGGCAGTTGCGGCGGCAGTAGCAAGCAGTCCTCTACTGAGTATGGCGGGGAGAAGCCCAGAACGAACGAAAGGAGAGAAGAGCATGGCAGCCAAATTTTCTCACTAGGGGGCAGTAGTGAGAAACGCTGCTCTGTTGAGTAGGCCTAAATAATATAAGGGCACAACAAGATCAACCTGCCACGCGTCGAGGATGGGAGCCGTGTGGGCGAACAACGGACATTCCGGTGAAGACGTGGACATTAGATCAATTTCCCAGCTGAGAAGGGGCTATGGTATTCGTTCCGATGAAAAAGAAGATATTTTGGTGTTTCAAAACCCCACGTTACTACATTCGATGTCGTTGTTACCATTGCGATAAGAACACATTACGTAGTCGGCCTTAACGAAGCACGGAAACCATCGGGTGAGGCTTCCGCTGTCCTCAGTAGGTATGGAAAGCAGTAATGAGCAGGTCAATTTTTCAAAACGCGCTAGTCGGGCAGCTAACCGAGATCTGGAGCCGTGTTTCCAGAATTGCAAAACTCAACTCATGTTCAATAATGGAATCCCCCAACTGGCCTTCGTCCCGGGACATGCCGCTCGCATTGGTGCTCAGCGACACTGTGTTCACAACGTTCATCTTGTACTTGGATCTTGACTTGGATGCTGACTCGGAGATCTTCTATGTACGGGGTTTAAACTGAAGTGAAATCCAAATCATGATATTTTCAAATTTTGGCACCAGTTGAGGAAAGGGCAGAGGCAGCATGCTCACCGTTGGCAACGATGAGCACCAACGAATGCTGCAGAATGCAAGTGGCAGGTCGCGGGTTCTCGGGATGATTCAGAAGGCAGAACTTGAGGCAGAAGGCCAGTTGAGGAATTACATAATTCGAAATGAGTTCTCGGCTAGCTTACCCAAGCAAGCCTGAGGTAGGCCTTAAGATCTACCCAGTACTGTAGCGCGACCTGCTTACTCCTGTTTTCCATACTGTACTGTACAATACGCGTGGTGAGCCGGGAAATTCCCTTTAATTCCTTAGGGCCTCCGGGTTGGCCGTTAGTTAACGTTACAGTGACTTGCCAGCGCGCTAGTGTAAATTCACTTCAATGAGTGAGGACCACAAGACTCATTGTCTATAGGCTCTTGGGACCGCGCCGTACTGGTTGCAGTCAGGGCCTGCACCGTCCTGCCCACTAGCAAGCCAGCTTGCCCACTTCAACTCGCTGTCTTTTTACCCGAAGACCGAAGGACTGAGTCCGGAAGAAATGACCAATTCCGGGTCCAGTGAAGGACCCCTTCAAAAAAACGAGTGCAAATTGGCTCGATCAGCGAAGCAGAAGATGTCCCAGTGGCAAGACCAAGGCAGTCAAAATCAAGGTCGTCATATTTGCCAATCACGCACTTTCCATCGACTTGACATTCAATGATCAAATTCGATCAAAGCTAGAATCAAAGTACGCGCCGTGCGCTGTCGCTGCAATGTACAGTCGGTCATAAATAAGGGATAATCAAATCATTAAGATTTTAACAGTGAGCCGAGACTGGTCAGTGGGCTATTGTGATTTTACACAACACCCTGCAATTATTTTGTCTCGGAATTTTTTTGGAAAACCCCGTCTCGTCCGACTTTGCGCCGGCGATGGGCTAGGGTTGAGTGGCCGGCGGCGCAGCGCGCGCATCTTCCTTTGCTCATTCAGCATTTCGTGAGGTGATGGAAACGCAAAATTAGTAGGGGAGAACGCACCGGCCCTCCGCTGTGCCAAGATAAAGGATGCTTCCGTTGGGGCCTGTTGGTAGTGAAGAACAAGCTCCATACAAAAAAACACAGTTACGGCACACTTCGGGCCAGTCCACCGTAAGAGCGTTCATGTTCATCACGTACAGCCAACTTGAGAATGCCTCGTTGAACGTCTCTAGTGACGTGCTCAACGCGCGCAGCCCCTCGACGTCACCCCGCAACGTCTCGGCTTCATCTGCCAGCTCTGCGAGCGCTGGCTCTAGGAACCCCAATCCGTGCGGCACGTCATGATGGTGCGCGCCCGAGCGCGAGAGGGCGAGGAGAGAACCCTGTGATACGCGCCGAAGGGGTGTGCGGTGTTGTGTCGGAGCTGGCATAATTGCTTTGTGTCGTTGCTTCGTGTCGAGCGGGGCGGAACACTGACAGGGAATATGCTCGATTTGTTAGATAAGATTAGATTCAGGATCTCTCACACCGAGGAGCTGTCAGAGATGTTTTCGGTTGCCACTGACACGCGTGCTCTTTGAGTCTTGCTTTCAAGTTGGGTCTTATAACACAACCGTCTCTCATCAACAATCATCTCCAGACTGCGTATGCCTGTGGCATCTATGTCATCCAGAGACGGCGGAGCATAGAAGGAAAAGTCATAGGCGTACTGACAGACTATTGGCCTCCGTATCCGCAGATGCTGGTGATAGCCTCATGGGTTGCCCGGTAAGGTTCCGCGTGCTAAAGCCGTCTGACTCTCACGTTCTCGTCGCACAAAGTTCAACCGATGACCTCTCGTCTCAATTCTCACTGGACCACGTGTTTCCAACATGGTACCTTTCCCATCCGACATAAACGAGACCCCATATTCCCAGCTTACTATTACTATCCGAAGAACTTTTGTTCGCTGGGGAACTTATCAATACAAGGTACTTGGTGATTCAAAGACAAGGACACTCACGCGAAGAGCCACACTTTTTGAGGGTTGTTGTACGTCTCCGCCGTGTACGGGAAACGGACTACGTGCATAAGGCGTCATTACATGCGCGACTTTGCAACCTGGGGTACATACACTGTGGCTGTTCAGAGACATAGGCGATCGGTAACTTCTCATCGAGGAAGCTATACGCTGCGGGGCCCGATCAATTATATAGGTGCTTGGGCGCTTCTGTAGATTCACTTACCGCTTCTCCAATTGTGACGCATGTTCGAGCTAACCAATCTGTGAAATCACGATTGAGTTACCCAGGCCTTCCATAAAAACGTACGCCGTACAGGTCTGGGGGGGCAAGAGGGTCCTATCCAAGATGATGAGCGAGCAAGACATAGAATAAGCGACACCTTTCATTTACATTTTTGAGGCCAGCGGTCTTGATCTCCGTGTCCAAGTCAGCCCACTCAAGCACCTGGTTCCCCGCCATACCTGCGAAAGCGAACATGAGTGTCTTCTCCCTGCAGTGTCGTGGAAGGTAACATACCCTTATACTGAATTTGCTGCAACGGGTTGCCCCCGAAAACGGCTATCTTGGTCTGGTGGCGTTCGAACATGAGAGTAGTAAATAGTGAACAGGTCGATGCACAATTGCCGTTACCAACTGCAAACAATCAGCCTGGTGGACAGTACGGAGAAAAACCCTTACTAATGGCTACTTTACTACAAGGCCAAACACTGGTTAGCGAGACTGAACAAGGGGAGAGCGCAGGCACTTACTTCAGGTCGAAAGGAGGCGTGGTGGGGATCGTCACATTCGGATCGGGGACACCCGTCCTGATCACCACGTGAATTGACGATGACAGAAATAACCAGGTGGTCAAACCTCGAAGCGCTGAGAAGTCGGCTGATTGCGACCGTTTACGACAACAGGAACTGAAGGGATCATTGTAATCGAAGTCGAGAGGCATCTGTGTGCCGTTCAAGAACAACCCTAGAACAGAGGTCACACTTCACAAAAATGTCGTCCAACATCGCTTACAATTGTCCGGCGTATAGAAGGAGATCGTGTCGTCGTGTCCTTGCTCTATTCCTGCCTTCACAATCTTTTGTGCAAGCGGATTGGCCCGAGAAGTCGACTGGAACCCCCTAAAGAACCCAATCAGGGATGTACACGCGTTCCATATTCGGTGCACGCACGGGAGTCCAATCTGAGAACCAGAAAGGAATAGATGGAGGAATAGTCCTAGACAGACGAATCCACCTAGTGCAACTAGACTTAAACTTTGCAGGATTCGGTTAAGAATGTGTGCGAACCGCCATTATTAGTCACGTCGATTAGGAGGTTCGTCACCCCAGACGCTTTGAATTGTTTGACCGCCGCATCAACATCAAGTGGGAACTGGGCAAAGTCTCCTTCGAAAGAGCCGACAAACATCTAGCAGCCAGAAGAAATGCTGTCAGGTGAAAATGCAAAGGTAGTAGGATCACGCACGACGCCTGTCTTGTTTCCGGGCAAGATGAATGACTTGATGACCCCAGTGCTTCCATTCGTAGGGGGCAGATTTGGCAAGAATGGACCTGGAAGGCCGACTGCCGTCTTGGGCTGACCAGCGGGATCCATCAATGCCGCACGGGCAAGACGGGGTTGGCTCCGGGAAACAGAGCTGCCCGACCGCAGGTCGACTCCGTTTGTCTGGTCATTTGCAGCGCAGTTGTTAGCCCAGCTGGAAAAAAATGTTATGTCAATTCACGAGCGAGGACGAGGGAGAGAAGGCATACTAAGACGGCCCATCGGTGAATGGCGCCCCAATAAAATCGGAGACAAAAGGAACGTCAACAACCTCGGGGGTGGTTGAGTTTACGGGAATGAGGGAGAACTTGAGGCTTGTCTGCGTCAGGAAGAGTGGGCCGGCGAGGTCACCAAGACGCTGAGAGAAATCCGTATTGACGATCCGGTAGCTGCTGACTACACTGTTCACCCTGACATTGTGATCAAGGTAGTTTCCAGAGACGGTACGAGCAATGTTGTCAATGTAGACAGAGGCGGGTAGTCCACCGATGGTGAGCACTTTGGCTCCGGCAAGGCGTTGCCAATTGAATTTCTTTGCCGCGAAGAAGGCAATGAAACCCGGCCCGAGTTGGTTGAGGAATTCGACAGCGTCTGGGGTGATGAATATACCTTTGTCCAGGATGACAATGGGGGCGGGCAGAAGGTTCTGGTAGGAATTGTAGCAATTCGGGAACCAGCCTACGATGGCATAGGGATTCAAGCAATGCCCAGTTGGTGACAGACGTACGCGTATGTCCGTCGTTTAATTGGGTAGTGAAATCCCACAAGTCTCGATTGAAGTCATAGTCAGTCTTTAAGTGGTGACAACACGGATCACGAACTAGGTATCAGTACAAAGAGAGGATAGCGTGCTCACCGCATAGTGGGTTGAATTGATGCGTGCGATGTCAGCACGTATATTCGTCGTCGATTCCTGGAATGGCGAGGGCGAATTCAAGTAGAAATCCTCGAACGTGAAGAAGTCAAAGACGCGCGAAACGACGGTTAAGACATTCTGTCTGAGGGTCTCGTTGAAAGGGAATGACTTCTGGCAAGCTATTGCGTCTGCGGGATCAGCAAACTGGAGGCCTGCGACCTTGGCGCATGGGTCAGGGGCGGCAGTTGCAAGCAGTCCTCTACTGAGGAGTACGGGCAGAAGCCCAGAACGAACAAAACGAGAAAAAAGCATGCAGCCAACTTTTCTCACTAGGGGGCACGAGTAGTGAGGGGCAATAAGAAACGCTTTGCTCTGTTGAGTAGGCCAAAATAATATAAGGGCACAACAAGATCAACCTCCCATGCGTCGAGGATGGGAACCGCGTGGGCGAACAACGGACATTCCCCATGGTGAAGACGTAGATATAAGACCAACTTCCCAGCCAAGAAGGGGCAAGGGTATTCGTTCCAATGAAAAAGAAGATATTTTGATGTTTCGAAAACCTCACGTTACTATGTTGGGTGTTGTTACCATTTGCGCTTGGGGTAGTTCATCTAACGAAGCACGGAAGCTATTGGCAACCACTGCCGTCAGGCCTCGTCAGGCTTCGCCGTCGTTAGTCGTAACATGCAGTTATTCTCGCACCTTACCGGCACTAGCATTGTGCCGACACGCTACCGTGTGTGATCAGTCCTGTCGGGACTTGAACGAGCCTTGGGAACGCAGGAATGTTGCTGGGAGAGTCAGTATCCGTCCGCATGGAACCAGGCGCCTGACCGAATGAATTTAGTTTTCGTAACGTCGGTGTTCGACCGCCACTCTTTGCCCGGTGCCGGGTGGTGCTCACTGCCAGTGTATTGTACTTACGTACGACGCCACGCGTGTATGCGATCGCTCGTTCCTATAACGGTCTGGGGCCGGGACCGGGATGGGAAATTCCTCTTAGTCCCTTGGGGTGTCTCCGGCCGGGTTTAGCTTTTGGTTGACTTGCGCTAGTCATTAGTATCAAAGACCCAAAAAAACGAGTGCAGATTGGCTCGATGAGCTCGCATCGACGACGTGGTGTGAGTGATCACGTGAAGCCTAATGTATACACGCAATTCAAGTCACCATCGCGACCTTACCCCCTTATCCACAATCCGAGAAGTCATGTGACATCTCACGGTATTACTTGAAACCTCACTTTGCACTGGCAAGAACGGACTCACTGGAGAGCTACGCCTCCGAGTCGGGTTCCTTGAGCGTTACCTAGGGGTCTTATTCCGTAAACCACGACCTAATCCTTGTTTGTGCAGCAACTTCCGACTGGCGTTGAACTTAGCAGGCGTCGTTACTGACTCGCGATACATGCTATACTCGGAGTTCCCGCGAGAACGGCGCAGGTGGAAGGAGTATCTACCGGTGGCTGCCGTCCGCTCTGCAACGCTGGCAGCCGACACACGGGGATCCAACCTATTTAGAGCCATCCTGCTGTGAGATTATTTCCGTAGTAGTCGTCACCCCAATCTCCCCGCGGGCTCTCTTTTCCGCGACCTCGTACGCGCCGACCTCTGCGCGAGCTCAGAGCTCGGGTTATTGACTTACTAGCACTTCACGAAGCACCGCGTCATACAGCCTCGGGACAAGGGACACCGACCGTGCTGCGGATAGCATAGTTTGTAAGAGGGCCCCGACGTGGGGGAGCGGAAGACCGAGGTTTCGTCTGGTCCGGAAGCTGACGATGTGATATGGGGCGACTCACTTTGTCTCTCCTTTCCCCCCGGTTCTGATGCGACGTAGACAGAACTACGACAATGGTCTGTCACGCTCTTTTATCTATGTGAGCCCAGGGAATGTTGAAGTTGAAGATGCGATCGAACTTTGTTACAATGCGTGTCAACCCTAGCTCGTAGCAAGTATCCCTGGCCTTCTTCCCTTCTTGGCCCATTTCCTGGCCAATGATCTGTTAGGTTTCGTGTTGTTCCTTTGGTTGAAGTTGACCTTTTACTCCACCTGCCGCATAGCGACAGTCGTACGCACACTTCACTCGACACCTGCTTGTCCTCTGTGGAGCGAGCACTCTACACTGCGCTCTCAACTTTGGGCGAGAAGGAAACTCGGACGTCAAGCAAGAGCCTCGAACATTTTTGGCAAATGCAGCGCAGGAGGCTTGGGTTTGACGATCCCTTCAACGGAACCTCAGTTGCACATTGTCCTTGACTTCACAGGTGTGTTGATAGACGATCTTGGTCCAGGCCCCTGGACGGTGCGTACGATCACAAAACAGTCCAGTCCATCTTCATACCGGATTGTTTCTGCTCACGCAGATGCTGACCCCCCCGCTTACCTCTCTGACAGTACGATATAACGTGAGGCAGCGTTCCCCGATCGCGTGTACAATGGTGCACTTACGCTCTCCTATTGACCTCTCTTGCGCCCGCGGCGCACTTTGCAGTGGCCTAGGAGTACGTGCAAAATCATTGACTAGATGTCCCGCGTAGCCATTATCACCAGAGCGCACAATCGAGCCCGATCCGTCGTCAGTGGAAGGACAGCTACCGGATCTGGCAAAGGCTGCGCCGAAGCCCGCGGAAGACGCTGCTATAGCCTGAGGGTGTATGGTACGCCGCGGCACTGAAACAGACACGTGACACTAAGATATCTTCTGTTCGTCCTTCCGAGTCACCGTACGTGGTGGTGTAGCTGTGTCCTAAACAGCCCGTGGAACGGGCCGGCGTGGTACGCTTGCCGACTTGCTGCCCCTGAGGCCGGAAGGCTGGCGGCGATCAGCACGCCCGAGGAGCGCGCGATAGACGCTCGAGCACGTGGTAGAGTAAGCAGCCAGGACACGGGCGAATGACGAACGCTCAGTGGCACGTCAATGACATGGTCAATGCCAAGGGCAGGACAACGCAAGAGGACACCCTTCTTGGTCTACTAGGGAGCGTACGTGGTTGATCGTGGTACGTTTCGAAGAACCCACGCTTTCACCTTAGCACGTTCTTGCCAGTGGCAAAATCAGCTCGGATGTGGAGGAAGCGTGCCGGCGTGGTGATGGGAGAAAAGAAAAGACATGGATCCCTCTTTTATCCGGATTTGGAGCACATGGAGATGAGAAAGATGCATCTGGCGAAAGTGTGGGAGCACTACCTTTGTCACGTTGGTCTTCTGCGACGCACTCGCAGTAAGTATACGATGCAGATGGGTTATTCCCGATCGTGCGTTTGCAGCCCAAAATACAATGCACATTCTCAACCGTTGGCGGGCAGAATGTTGAGCCTTTCATCTCTCCTTTCCCCGGGACCAACGAGCCTGCATAACCATCGCCGCTCAGTGTCCATCGCGTTACCAGCGTTACTGTAGCGTAGTACCTACCATCAGCACATCGTGGATCATGCATCATGCGCCAGGTGTCTTCCCGGGTGCCAGTTCGAGTCCATCTGTCCGATCCAACTGCGGCACAATCAGCGTGCACGTGAAGGGGAACGCAAGTGAGCTCTTACCGCCGGCGTACCCCGCAAGCACAACATTGGAATTTTATTTTTTTTATACTGTCGTGCAAGGGTTATCACAAACAAAGCACTACAGCAACCATGCGCCCGGCCGGTTTGCATGATGAGATCTATGAGACCGGGACCCTGTAGAAGCTTGTCCTGGATGTACTCTATAACTTGAGCCGCGTCACCCGCGTACACCTCTGTTGTTCGGGCTATGGCCTCACTGGCATGGGGGCTGTCCTCCATCTCGCTCCATGCATCGCAACGCTCGCTGTCACAAACTTTTTTTTCGCGAGTCCAAGTCTCGTGAAGACAATGAATCACACTAAAAATGTAGCCACTTCCTTAGCGGCAAGCGTTCTCATTCTGGGCTGACTGCACGCGTGGTATGAGCGCCCGTTCTAAATTGGCATCGGTGAGACCACATCTAACAAAACCCTCTCTCCGTGCCGCAGATTCATCGAACAGCTCCAATTTTCCGCGTCCGCCTGAGGCACATCGTGGGCTGCATCTCCCACCCCCCAATCATTACCACCACCACTGCGGTCATCAGCCGTGGCATTAAAAAAATCCCGTAAGGAAAAAAGCCTATCGACCTCACGCAACCCCCATTTCCATCTCCACCAGCTTTGTGTCGAAGGGGACTATCTGGTTAGTATGTGTTGACTCTTCGGCCGTGACAACACGGCTTACCTTGTCTCGAAGAGGAGCCCACTGCGCAGAACCTGCCCAAAAATGCAGACAGCGAGCCTGGCCGAAGACAGCTGCCGTACATTTCTGCGGAGATCCCGCGCGTTATCCATCGTCACCCCTTCAAACCTGCATTGACGCGGACGGTGAGTTCCAGCCCAGAGTCGTATTTCTGTCCGGCTTACCAAGTCTCGCATACGACGCGCTGCGCGGTAGCTCGCGACGGCGCAGACAGCTAGTCCGGCCGAAAGACAGCTGTCAATGCGTCGCCACAAGCTCCACGCCTCGGCCTTCAATCTCGGTCCGCACTAAAATCTGTCAGCCATCCAGGACCTACCTTTCTTCGTCCTCCCCCCGCGAATATACTCTCTGATCCAATGCCCTCTCCGCAACTCCGCACTGACGACGTCCGAGCGCACCCCGCAGCTCCGCTCACTCAGCGCTCTCGTTGGCTGCCTTCCAATCTATGATTGCCTTGAACTCCGCGAACAGCGCCTCCTCATAAGAAATCGACTCGTATACAAGGACCGGCATAGATCGGGGTGTGCTCGGCCCGCTCTCACTCTCGGATGGCGTGGGTGGTGCCAGAGTCGATTCTGTAGTCGGCAGGCAGAAGAAGGGTGATACAGCGAACGGTGTGGTGCCGGGGTTTACAACGGCAAGGTAACTTGCTGCGCTGCTGCGCCGAAAGTCGGTCGGAGTTTCAGCATCGTCTCCAGTCTCAGAGAGGCCCGGGGTCGCGCCATCTCCCATCTCGACAATGTCGCCGTCCTCGTCGACCACCAGTATCGTGGAGTACGCGGTTTCTTCGGGCTCCACCCTGCATTCACTTTCTTCCAGGATGTCGCTCAGCTCCTGAAACTGGTAGTCGTTGAGGGGACTGGAATTGACTGAGGGCGGTGATAGCGAAGGATCCGACTCGTATCTGTGCCCATACGAGCGCCTGGCATCAACGGCGTATGGGCACTGCACGCAACGAGGACCATTGATGCACGGATTTCGGCGATTTCGGACGTGTGGGGGGCGGGGGATGGGCATCTCCGGCTCCTCATCGCCCAAACTGCCCGGGCTGCAAAAACTCTCATCGGCAGGGTCGACAACTGGGGTGCGCTTGGTCAGCAGCTTCTTCGCTTTTCCTGAGAAAACAAATTAATTAGGCAGGGCAGGTCGAAAAGTGAATAGAATGGAACTGACCGAAGACGCGCCGACCAACGCTCCGGACGTCGTCGAGTAAAGAGTAGTCCCGGCACTCGATAGCGCGGAGACGCCTGACCAGGTCTCCGTAGAACTTCGGGTCATAGGACCGCTCGATGGTGACGGGAGTGTCCGCGGAACGTGAGGCACGGCGAGCGAGCTTCGCAGCAAGCTTCGCGGCAGTGGACTGCACGAATGTGAACATGATCAAGGTGTGTGTGTAGAAAGTAGAAATCTCAAAGAAAAGTTCAAAAGCTGATAGGGTAGCAAATGCGATGCAAGATGCTAAGGAACCTTCGCTCGGAGAGACGACTTTTATAGGCAAGAGGCATAAATCAGATGGTTCGCCCAGTCTCGATAGCCAGCAGTCCAGTCGAGCATAGAGGCGGTGCTCGAGCAGCAGCATGAATGTCAGAGCACCGAAAAAGCAGGTCAGTTCTGAAATTTCAGGAGGAAGGCCAGCCCGAGTCGTGAGGTGGATCCGTAATTCGACTTGTCTTTTTTTAAAGAAATCCAGATTTTGCTATACCGCGGCGTCAAAGATGCAGCCGCTCAGCCAAATAGTTAACGTTGACGTTTCAGTAAGGAGGGTTGCCGCCTATGCAAGCAAAGGGGCTTCGTTTCATTACTTCAGTTGGATCGACGACTGGCATTCAACGCACAGGAACCTGGATAGCTATCACGTGATGTGTGTTAGTCCCATCTGGTGACCACGCTTGAGATTTGAGTTCGTCCTGCCTCAGCCTCAGACACTACAGGTGGATGGTCCTAACACGATACTAGTGTTGGACAACAAGACGGGTTCTCGGGCAAGTCACAGCGGAAAATATTGAAGCGTGTCGGTGTAAATGTGCGCAGGAGTCCTTCGTCTTTGCCACATCCGGCCTCCGTGCGACCTAGGTATCAAACTCTGGGATGAACGACTGTTCTGTCTCTGTACATCGGATAAGTCGTGACTGGTCGTGACTGAGCCCGTATGCAGAGCAGAGTCGGAAGCGGCCACGAAGGGTGTTGGATGACAATTAGCCCGTCCGCCGGTATGGTTCGATCGGTCTTTTCTGGCACTCAGACCAGTTCGGAATAACCGAATGCGTTAACTGACTGAACCGCTTCACTCTGGCGCGGTTGACAAATCCATTGGGTATTCTCGGCTGCCCGTCTGACAATCGTATACTGTACCACTGAACTAACAAAAGCAAGACAGCGTATTCCCCAGCTCATCCGAAAAATTGTTTTTCGCTTAGAAATTCGTCAACCAAAGGTTCTCGGGTATGCGGAAGCAAGGATACTCACGCGAAGAGCCACACTTTTTGGGGGTTGTTGTACGTTTCCGCCGTATATGGGAAGCGATCTAATGTGCATCGAGGCGTCATTACATGCACGACTTTTAAACTTGAGATACATACACTGTGGCTGCTCAGAGACGTAGGCGATCGGGACGTTCTCATCGAGGAAGCTATAAGCTGCAGGGCCCCTCGATTATACAAACACAGTCGCGATTCTGTAGATTCACCTACCGCTTCTCCAATTGACACGCATGTCGCCGTTGACCAATCTGTGAAGTAGTGGTTGGGTTACCCAAGCCTCTTCCATAAAATGCGTATGCCATACAAGTCTGGTGGAGCAAGAGGATCCTATCCGAGACGATGAGCGAGCAAAATCATAGAAGTAAGCGACACGTTCTCATTTACATTTTTGAGGCCAGCGGTCTTGATCTCCGTGTCCACGTCAGCCCATTCAAGCACCTGGTTCCCCGCCATACCTGAGAAAGCGAACGTGAGCTGTACTCTCCCCACAGTGTCGTGGAAGGTAACGTGCCCTTATACTGGATTGATTGTGAGGAATTACCCCCAAAAACGGCTATTTTGGTCTGGTGTCGTTCGGACATCACAGTGGTAAATGTGGCGCAGGTCGATGCACAATTTCCATTACCAACTGCAAACGATCAGCCCGACAGAGTGTAAGAAGAAAAGCAAAAACGCTGACTGATAGCTATTTGACTACGAGGCCGAATATTGGTCAGTGAGACCGAGGGGAGATCGCAGCACTTACTTTAGGTCAAAAGGAGGCGCCGTGGGGATCGTCACGCCCAGAGCGGGGCATATGTCCTAGCTACCGTGTGAACTGACAGTGTGATAGAAAAAACCAGGTGGTCAAACCTCGAAGCGCTGAGAAGTCGGGTCATTGCGACCATTTATGATAAAGGGAACTGAGGGATCATTGTAATCAAAATCGGGGGGCATTTGTGTACCGTTCAAGAATTGCCCTGCAACAGATGTCACATATCACACCTCACGAAAACGTTGCCCAAGACAGCTTACAATTGTCCGGTGCATAGATAGAGATCGAGGAGTTATGTCCTTGCTGTATCCCTGCCTTGACAATCTTTTGTGCAAGCGGATTGGCCCGAGAAGTCGTCTGGAACCCCCTGAAGAACCTAGTCAGGGATGTACTTGCGTTCAGGATCCGGCGTACGCACGGGAATCCAGCTTGAGTACCAGCAAGGAACTGATGAAGGAATAGTCCTAGACAGACGTATCCACCTGTCGCTACCGGTGTTAAACTTTTGCAGCATTCGGTCAAGAATGTGTGCGAACCGCCATTATTAGTCACATCGATCAAGAGGTTCGTCACCCCAGACGCTTTGAATTGTTTGACCGCCGCATCAACATCAAGCGGGAACTGATTAAAGTCTCCTTCGAAGGAGCCGACGAACATCTAGCAGCCAGAAGAAATGCTGTCAGGTGAAAATGCAAAGATAGTAGGAACACGCACGACGCCTGTCTTGTTCCCGGGCAAGATGAATGACTTGATAACCTCAGTGCTTCCGTTAGTAGGGGACAGAGTTGGCAAGAATGGACTTGGAAGGTCGACCGCGGTCTTGGGCTGACCAGCGGGGTCCCTCAGCGCAGCGCGGGCAAGACGGGGTCGGCTCTGGGCACCACCGACACTAGATCGCAGGTCAACTCCGTTTGTTTTGTTGTTTGCAGCGCAGTTGTTAGCCCAGCTGAAAAGAACTTCTAATACCAATTCACGAACGAAGATAGGGCAGAAAAGACATACAAAGATCGCCCATTGGTAAACGGCGCGCCAAGAAAAGAGGCGACAAAAGGAACGTCGATGAGCTCAGGCGTAGTTGAGTTTACAAGAATGAGTGAGAAATTGAGGCTTGTCTGTGTCAGGAAGACTGGGCCAGCAAGGTCACCGAGACGCTGAGAGAAAGTCGTGTTAAGGATCCGGTAGCTGCTGACTACACTGTTCACCCTGATGTTGTGATCGAGGAAGTCGCCGGAGACAGTGCGAGCAATCTCGTCGATATAGTCAGAGGCGGGCAGTCCACCGATGGTGAGCACCCTAGCCCCAGCAAGGCGTTGCCAATTGAAATTCTTTGCCGCGAAGAATGCAGTGAATTCCGACCCGACTTGGTTGAGGAGTTCGACAGAGTCTGGGGCGATGAATATACCATTGTCCAAAATGACAACGGGGGCGGGCAAGACGTTCTGGTAGGAATTGTAGCAACTCGGGAACCAGCCTATGATCCCATGGCGTTTCAAGCAAGGCTGACATGGCCAAGAATTGAAGACGTACGCGTATGTCCATCGTTTAGCTGAGTAGTGAAGTCCCACAGGTCTCGATTGAAGTCATAATCGGTCTTAAATCGTAGTATCGTTGATGAGTTGTATGTAGATACGAAGAGCGGACGACGTGCTCACCGCATAGTGCGTCGCGTTGATCCGTGCGATATCTGCGCGTATATTCCTGGTGGATTCCTGGAACGGAGGGGGGGAATTCAAGTAGAAACCCTCGAATGTGTAGAAGTCAAAGACGCGCGAAACGACAGATAAGACATTCTGTCTGAGGGTCTCATTGAACGGGAATGACTTTTGGCAAGCTATTGCGTCTGCAGGATCGACAAACGGAAGTCCTGCGACCTTGACGCATGGGTCGGAGGCAGCAGCGGCAGTAGTAAGCAGTCCTTGACCAAGTAGGGAGGACAGAAGCCCAAAATGAACGAAACGAGAGATGAGCATTCGAGCCAAAAATTTATCGTAAGGACAGGTAATGAAGATGATGATACCCTAGTTCATTGGGGTGGTCTAAATAATCGTAGCACAGTGAGCCGGAATGAGCTTCTATCGCGGGTGCATTGTGGCAGCATGAGCCGAGGACAAGCAGACCCAACTTAAGCCTACCCGGAGAATGAGAGTGTCGTGTTACGAGCAGTTGCATTCTAATCTCATCCTCAGAATACTGTAGAAGCTCAAATGAGAGGAAGCGTCATGCCGACCGGAAGCAGTGACTCAGTTGCCGAGTCAGTTCAAGTTGCTCGACCGCGGCCCTCGCTTTCAGTGACTTTCATCTCAGAAATATTGAGTCATTTCATCGCAGAGATACTTCAGTGGGTGACTTCCCATAAGCCTACATCCTACATTTTCCTATCCTAAACCATTGTTCCTGAAATCGGGGGATTAATCTCAATAATTTGTGCTCCTACCTCAACAACAAGGATCCTAGACGACTGTGTTTAGAAGGGGGGCCTTTCTAAATCCTACACCACGTCGGAATACACGGCGGGCAGGAGCGGATAAGTGGAGGGCGAATAAGGGATCGACTAATGTCCAATATATGGACCACTAAGTTGACTTGATTGTCATTGCGAATTATATTAAGATAATGGAATAATTTATAAACCTCTCTTTACATGTCAGAAAATTATAAATAAAAATACTCAAACAATTAGATATTAGTCTATTGCTTAAGAGAGCTCTAATTATTTCTGAGCATATTTACACTTAATTGTTTATGTTGGCTGGTGCCTGACAACTAAGTTTAAATACATTTGGAAATAATCAGAGCTCTCTTGAGCAAGTGGCAAATATCTACAGCGGCTTTCATATCAAGTGGCCCCTCGTGATCATTTTTCGCTCATAGGCGTAGTCTGAATGTGCACTTAGTGACCATGCCGAGTATTCTTCCCACAAAAATAAATAAAAAAAAGAAATTGTAGTAATTACAAAGAATTTATTTAAGGTAAGTTGTATTACATTGAAAATACATAGGGTACGAGTACAGCTAGTCTGCATCAGGCCAGGTTTGTGATGCGGCCTGAGATGTCCGTGACAGCGAATCCCGCCTTCCACAGGAATGAGACCCACCTGTGATACAAGATAGGCCACATGGTGCTGCTAGTCTGCGTCAGGCAACCTGGGGTTGTGATGGGGCAGCCTATCTTGTGATGGCGGGCTATCTTGTGAATGCTGCCCTCATCACATGGCGCCACAGTGGGTACGGAGTGTAGAAAGTGGAGGGATCAACAGCACAACATAGATATGACTCTAAAAAGTGCAGAGTATAAGTATGAGTGAATTGGCACCAAAGGGTTCACAGACTTACCTCGACGGCAATGCCCCTTCCCACTCACACTCCTGAGACATCTGGCCAGCCCAGCCAGCCACAACCTTGTGTGCGCAAGGTCATTCTGCGCGTGTCACAGCCATCTGCCAGTGGTCCAGACACACCTGTGGCAGTGCCTGTACTGCCGCCGCCACCACCCAAGGTCAATCTCCTACCTCAAGCTCTTCCACTGCCGCCTCCATACCTGCCACACGTAGTGGCAGGCCTTCCTAATCCGATCGACAATCTGCGTCAGTACCAGTTAGCTAGTCCAGCAACGAATGCACTGTCAACGCATCTAACACGTCTGTATGGTGCAACGTTCTACCCTCCGGGCTATCCACCAGCCCCACATGGGCTGCACGACTCCTCATCTGGCATTCCACCATGGGGTTATCCCCAATACCCCATGACGATGCGGCCAGATCCTTTCCTGGCGTATCTATTAGCCAACCAACGCACCACTGATGGACCTGTGAGTCAAGATACACACCATTATACAACGGCGGTTGGGACAGATGGGGGTGTGGGCACAAACTTGAACGTCACTGCCTCGTTGTCCGGGGCCCGGCTGGGGAAGACCTACCCCAACAAAGAAGTCAGCAATGAAGGTGAGCGCCACATACCTTCTCACAGGAAAGAGACTGATTCTTGAAGTCTGGGAATTCCGGACTGAGGTACTCAATGACCACATCAAGTACTTGTTCACTGCGCAGACCGATATGACCTGGCCCATGTTCTGTGAGGAGGTGCACAACCTCCTCGATAGGCCTCATAGTGAGGTGCGGATCGTGTTCCGCATCATCCTAGAAGGGGGAGGGTGGTCGGAACTTGCATCTGATAGTGACTGGGGGAGCGCAGTCACCCAGCTGGTGGCAAAGATACGGTCAGCGCGGACACGTGCAGTGTCAGCTGAAGTGAAAAATATGGTAAGTCAGATGGTATGTAACGAAGACAGAGACTGACCTTGCATACCCGCAGCACCAGTCTGCAAACGTCCGCAAAAAGGGGAAGGAGAAGGAGAAACGTTGTCGTGAAGACGACATTCCCCCTGCACCAAGTTCTGACATGGCACAGCAGCTGGACTGCCTCCTCAAGCTGCAGCAGCACCTCACATGTGTCGAACACTCCAGCCCAGGAAAAATAACGTATTGCGTGGTCAAGCCGTCGACAGAGAACACGAGTGGGGGGCATGATGAGATGACCCATGAGGATATGACGCTGTGGGCGAAGTGGATGGTAAGTGATGTGAAATGAAGCGAATGCGAAGAGACACTCACCAATTTTTTCAGTCGCTCGGTGGAAATACGACAAAATATACGCAGCCCAACACTGAAATCTATGACTACCCACCAGTAAAAAAAGTACGGACTGACAGAGCTGTGAACATTACGCCTACACCAGGAGCGAACTCCACACTGCAAGCGACACCAGTTGTGTCAACTGCAACACCAGTTGTGTCAACTGCAACACCAGTTGAGTCGACTGCGACGACATCCACTCCAGGTCCATCATGCCTTCCTCATGTCAGCGATCGAAGCAGACGGCCCTCGCGCCTTTTGGTCCTTCTTGATTGCCTCGGAGAATTGAGGGTGCCGACATTGATGGAGCTACTGTGGCTCATGGACACTTACAGCCCAGCCCTTAGCCTGAAGTACGTTGATATGCAAGAAGAGTTCAATGAGCTCGGAATTGACGATTCAGTGGACTTGTACTCACTACTGGTCGAACTCCTTGCAACATTTGGAGGCATGGGCCAAGGGCTCGCACGCTGCCTCCTCGAGTATTGCCGAGACTTTCTCTTCTACCCTCTTGGTTTTGTGGAGACAAGGGGTGATGACACAACTGAAAATGTGTCAATTTCTCAGCGGTTGAGGGAGTCCTGGGACCTGGACTCAGACGATGACCCCGTGACAGAAGAAAGGATGGACTTCATGATGGAGTGGCTTCAAGAACAGTCCAAGTATGAGCAGATAGATGACAAGGAGATCGATGACGAAGGTACATTGGTGAATGGGACCGATGACGAGGAGGATCATATGGGTAGGGCGACGTCGTACGAAGTGTGAGGTGGCTTTGTCAGCCATCCCACGGTCACCCCCATGAGCGTGTACATACTGTAACCGCAGTTGGTAGCGGTAGCTTTCCCCGAGGTGGGTTTGATGCACCCGTACCAGCGTAGCACACAACCCTTCAATTTACTGTATATGTCTGTTCTCCAACCATCCGAGTGACCGTTGTAAGGATAGCTCGGGCTCTGGACGCATTTTCGGTACGGTCCGGCGTCACATGGCTAGCTTGCCATATCGGTCACATCGTCTCGCCACAGCTCGCTCCTCGCCATCGATCTCGACACCTTCTCTCTCTCCCCGCTCGTCTCCTTCGTCCTCGCTCGCCCTCGGCTCTCGCCACTATGCACCGCCGTCGACACCAACCCCTTCGCAAGACGCTCCCCAGCCACTCGAAGACAGGCCGCGCGTTCTCGCGCCTCGTGCTGTCTTTGTCCCTCAACATTCCGTCTCCATCGCATCGCCTATCTCCACCACTCCTTTGAAGATGTCAAGCTCGCCACACCCGTTCTCGTTGCCTCGACCACGTCGTCCCATTGTCGTGCGTCATAGTGTCTCGGCCCTCCCTTGTTCCAACTTCTCGTTTCTGCGCTTGTCTCCCTTTGACTGTTTGTCTGTCTCGATCGTCTCCCTCCGCGTTTCGTTATTCGCTTCCTCCATATGCCACCCATTCCCTTTACCTTACTTCTACTTCTTATTGGCTCACTCATAGCTACGAGTTCGCTTGTATTTAAGTCCATGGTTTCTTGCTGAATAGACAGCGCCCGGTCGCCATCATTTCCCCCTCTAAATATGCGTGCTGATCCCGGAAGTTAGGCCCTACCGCGGGCACTCGAAGGATCAAGCTCTCGTCTCGTCTCGTCTCGTCGCCCTCGCTCTCGCCTTCGCCCGATCGCATTCGCACCGGCTGTCGCCGTCGCGAACTCTTCGGACTCGGCCTTCCTCTGTCCCTCTGTAACCTCTGTGGGATCTCCTCCGCCTACGGACTCACACGGACTCGGCTCCGTACACCGTCTGCAACATATATATTCACGCACACACAAGTAAATACATCAAAAAATTAAGGAGGGACCTGGTACCCGCAGTGCTTGTACCAGCCCTTTGCGTTATCCGCCGTGACAGAGTAGACGGCTGCCCAGAATGCATTGTACACATTGCCATTACCGGACTCGAGATCGGCATTGATGCGAGCACGATTCGCGCGCAGCCAGGCCTTGATGGATGAGAATGCGAGTTCGATCGGGTTGAGATCTGGCGAATATGTGGGAAGGTAAAGGAGGCGCGCGCCGTGCCCCTCGACCAGTTCACGAATCCCGGCCACCTTGTGAATGGCTGCGTTGTCGACAACAAGGACCGAATTGGGCAGCGGCCATTTGTTCATGCGAGGGAGAAGGCCTTCAACGAATTGGCGAAAGATATTGCCGGTAATGGCGTTCTCGACAACTTCAAGGTGTAAGATTCCATCCAGGGAGATAGCAGGTAACATCGTGTATTTCGTGCCGCGAAGGAAGAAGTCAAAGCGGCATGCACGCTCACCACGCATAGACCGCGCATATGGCCTCCTCAGGGTGAGTCGATTGAAATGACTCTCGTCGGCAAAGACGAGTTGTTCGGGGCGGAAATGGGCAGTGATAAGGGCCATATACGCCTCACGGTCTGGCTCATTGCGCTCAAGAGCGCGACGTGTGACCTGTCATCGACGTGATGAGAATAATGGGACTGATAGATAGATGAAGATGTACACACCGCTTTCATCGTGTATCCCTTCCTATGGAGGGAACGCATAACGGTGGGACGTGACACTTCAACACCACACGCTTCCCGAAGCTCCGCCTGCAGCTCCATGAGTGAAGCGTCGGGCTGACGCCGAACAGTATCGCAGAGGAACTGTAACAGTGAGACAACACCCAGCACGAATGTATTGTAGACATACCTTCACCTGAATGGCAGTGAGTATACGTCGCCGACCACCGTCGATTGGTGGTGGCAAAGATACCCTTCCTATCCTGCGATGCATGCTGCGGTATCTCTTGAGCGACCGTACACTGATTCCAGTGAGCCCATGGATTTCTGAGTCATGCAGTCCTTGATGCGACATTGATAGGGCCAACTCCTTGATGTCATTGGAGTACTGGCGGACCATCATTGAGGGTTTTCGTTGGGGGATTGGAAGGTTTGGAAGGGATAATGACCTGCCGAGCATGACAACGCAGATAACTATTCCATAACCCAAGTTTTCTGAGATAACTATTCTATAACCCCAATTCTCCGTCACTTAACTATGAACCCTACTCTTGAGTTTTGAATGTCCGCTGGGCTAGGCGAAAGCTCAGGGGCCACTTGATATGAAAGCCGCTATAATTGTTCGAGTATTTTTATTTATAATTGTCTGACACATAGAGAGAGGTCTACAAATTATTCCATTGTCTTGATACAGTTCACGATAACAGTCAAGTCAACTAAGTGGTCAATATATTGGACATTAATTGACCCCTTAGTTGACTATAAGCGGATTCCGCTTACCTGCTCCTGCCCACCGTGATACAAAAAGTATGCTAAATCGAGGCAAAAATCTTGGACAGCAATTTCGCGAAAATCTTGGGCCCTCGGGTTTCGGCCTCGTGCTGCCAGTGGCCATGAAAGTGTAGTGGTGTATGTGGTATACAGGCTGATTTCGAGTAAGGAAGAGGTGCGTCTGTTGTCCCACTCGCGTACTACAACTACTGATGCGATTGAAAAGATAACGCCGCACCATCTGGTCGAGGGTATCGTGCACCGGTATGACCCGTCCGAGCACAAGCACGAAGAATGGATCAAAGTGAAATACGTCCCCCTGGCCCGTGTCGTGGTGTACTTCGAGGTCTGCTGGCGCAACGTCGTGCGCTGGCCCCAGCGTCTGGCAGGTTCACACCATCACTGGCATCTGGCGGCAAGGTGGCTCACCCGATGGAATGGACGACGGTGACCGGCCTCACGCTACTGCAGGCCGTGCCAAAGATAGTGCAGCCCACCTTGCGGCAGCTACCAAAAGCGGATGCCGTCGGCTGTGGGAGTGCGCGACGAGCAAGTTACACTGAGCAACGAGCACGGTGAGGCGACGCGCGCGAAGCAGGTCATCGAACAACGCCAGCGCTGGGATGAGGCGGCCGACTGGAAGCGACGCGGCGTCGAGTGGGTCTCCTTCTTTCTGTTTTCCACCTGAGTTTTGACAGTAGGTTCGTGCCAAGGTATTTTGAGAAGGATATCCAGAGCGGCGTACCAACACTTACGCAAGCCGGGAGGGAGGCGCTCGAAGCGGGGATCAAGTACGAGCATGAAGATGAGAACGAGGACGGTGTAGAGAGGGATAATGGTAGTGCGCCTGCATCATAAACCTGCTTACAATGCGTCATGTACGACAACGAACAACGATTTACACCCTCTCTCTCTGAGACGCATCTTCATTCACGTTCTTAGTGTTATGCTTTGATAACATGATTGTTCGTGACATTCGCAGGTGGGATCGAGTAGGCAGCGTAAATATTGTTTGACGTATCTGGCTTCCTGGGCTCACTTTACCTTGAGACCCATGTACGAAAGCGAGCATGGTCTTGATCTGAAAGCGTCGACATGTGCTATTTGCCTCTCGAGTCTCAACGAAACAGCCATCGTGATCTCCGTATCTAGGTGCAGTTGGCGATGATCGCATCGGGAGTCAAGCATAACTTTGGTTTGAGGGTCTTATGCCAATCCTATCATAACCTAGCGGATTCTAAATAACTCCGAATAGATGTAGGATAGGAAAATGTAGGATGTAGGCTTATGGGAAGTAGGCTTATGGGAAGTCACCCAGTGTCTTCTCTAAAACGGCTGAGGTTAGTAGCTTACTTCTTTCCCATTACTTACTGTATTTAGTCGCTCCTACTTTTATCTCAAAATCGGGATGGGGTAGAAGTCTTACGGACTCGGCGAAGGCCCTTGCCATGTACTATATGGCCCCTCCTGACCGTATTTACACTGGCATTTGCTCTTCTAGCACTTCTGCGCTTCAGGCGATTTGTAACTCCAGCAAGACGGCTTAGTTGCATGCGCTAATGTTCTCGCAGTTACTCTCTACTTTTTTTTTAAAAATCCATTTTTGCAAATTTGTGCACCCGAGGGTCTGCAGATTACCCTATCTAGCACTACACTTTTTTGGTAAACTACGTGTCCAACTACTCTCCACTATTACGCTCCGTCATGCTAACGTTCACTTTACCTTAGTCTGGACCCCCGTGGGTCAGGACTCTTGACAGAGTCTGCCAGCGCACACTTTTTTTTTTTTTTTTGAACCGTTTATATCTTGGTTTATATCCCGGGATGCGTACCATGGGTACAGACCGGTCATAGCCAAGACTACATTTAGAGGCGTGTGCTACTGTAATTGGTAATAGTAAAAGTTCCCGGGCATCTATTGTAAGCCCGCGTCCATCAGGCTTCCTAACCGGTTGGCTATTCATTGGCAGTGGGTGACTTCCCATAAGCGTACATCCTACATTTTCCTATCCTACATCTATTCGGAGTTATTTAGGATCCGCTTAGCTTAGGATGGGATTGGGTGCTAACCATAAGACCCTCGAACTAACGTTATGCCTGGCTCCCGATGCGATCATCGCCAACTGCACCTAGATACGGAAATCGCGATGGCTCTTTCATTGAGAATCAAGAGGCAAGTAGCACATGTCGACGCTTTGAGATCAAGAGCACGCTTGCTGTCGTATATGGGTCTCGAGGTAAAGTGAAGAAGCTGGATAAGTCAAACAGGTTTACATGATAATACGTGCCTGCTCGATCCCGCCTGCGAATGTCACGAAAAATCATGTTCTCGAAGTTATACCACATCTCCTCATCTTGATCCATCTAGACTGGCTCATAAACTCTGCTTATATGGCTGATTCCAACACAATTCGCACGGAGGTTATTCACCCTAAACTGCCCCCAAACGCTAGGAAACAGTGCGCGCAGAATTTTGGGGGTGTGAAGCGTTGTTAGCAGTCGTGCAGGTCTCTGTGGGGTGCGAGATGTCGTATGCGGGCGCGCAGCAAATGCGCGTGCGTTTATGTCGAAGGGCTAAGGGCGCGCGCGAGTGCAGCTAGGTCGGGAATGGAAACGGTAGGCCACACAGAGCCCCGCTGGGAACGAGAGTGGTTGCAAACGGTCGCACACGCTTCGGCGCGGCGCGAAACTTCGCAGAGATGGCCGCCGGGGTTGGGGTCGCGTCGGGTTCGAGTCGCGAAGGACGCGTGCGAGTGCGGCGCGCTGGGGAACACGAGGGACGAGCTACACCGAGCTCTGAGGTTTAAAAGCTGAAGGGGAAAGTCTATTACTTGAAACTGAGGAACTGAGTTGTAGAGTATCCTGTATACCGCATATACCACCACACGTTCATGGCCACTGGCAGCACAAGGCCAAAACCGGAGGGCCCAACCAAGAGTTCACACATTTTTCGCGAAATTGTTGCTCAGCTTTCCGAGATTTTTTGCCTCGATTTGGCATAAATTTTGTACTCCGACGTGGTGTAGGATTCAGAAAGGCCCCCCGGGGCCCCCCCTTTCTAAACACCAGTCGTCTAGGATCCTTGTTACTGTACTGAGGTCGGAGCACAAATTATCGAGATTAATCACCCGATTTCAGGAACAGCGGTTTAGGATAGGAAAATGTAGGATGTACGCTTATGGGAAGTCACCCAGTAAGCCTATGCAAGTGAGTTGGCACCTGGCATCTGAGGCCTAGAGTTTCGTAGTATGTTGCGTGTCCCCCTCAGTTGGGTTCGGGCGGCACGTACGCGTCTGGTCCAGTTTCGCGTGTGGAGAGCGCGTGCATCTCCTGCAGGAAGGTCAGGAAGCAGAGTGCGTTTCTCTTATGGGAGGACAAGAGTTTGTTGTATGGGATGGTGCGTCCATTCGAAGACACCAAAGGCGTGTCTCCCAAAGTAATATCGCTGGCAGTGATAGAGCGCGTGGGAACTAGAGCGGAGCAGCTCGACGCACGGGCAGTGCAGCGACTCGGGCGGGTCTGCTGGTCTGAAGCGTGTGGCGTACGAGCTGGTGAAGGCATGGTCTACGGCGATCTGAAACGCTGTGGAGGTGGTGCGTCTGGAAAATAGTGCCTAGTTGGTCTTCTTCCCCTTGTTGTCCCTCTCGCACTCCGTTGCGGCCGACCATAGCGGGTGGTCGTTCCCGTCCGGCGGCTTTGTGAGCGTGATCTTGTCCGCGAAGCTGGCGGTCCTTTGGCCAGCCCGGATCTCTCCCTGCCTCTTCTCCCACTCTGCTGCCCACTCCTGGAAGGCTTTCTGGCTCGCGCGGTCCTTTTGATAAGCGGCCGATTGCACGCGTTGCCAGCGCACGCTTCAACAACGACAAGTGGTTCGGTCGGCTTCAGTTCGGATTCTGGCGGACTGCCAGTGGCATGCATGCTTAACTCACCGAAAGGTTTCTCTAGCATGGTTAAGAAATAGATCGATTGAACATTCTCGGCAACCCGTCTGATAACACAACCCTCAACGACGTCGACACAATCGCCCCTCACCTCACCTCACCTCTCGCCAGGCCATGTGTTTCCAGCCTGATTTCTTTCTGCACCAACACCAACATGACGTCGTCCCCAGCTTATCCGAAAAAACAACTTTCGCTGAGAAATTCGTCTGTCAAAAGTACTCGGGTATGTCGAGACGAGGATACTCACGCGAAGAGCCACACGTTTTGAGGGTTGTTGTATGTCTCTGCCGTGTACGGGAAGCGATCTAATGTGTATCGAGGGCTCATTACATGCATGACTTTTGCAACGTGGGATACATACACTGTGGTTGCTCAGAGACGTAGGCGATCGGGACGTTCTCATCGAGGAAGCTATAAGCTGCAAGGCGACTCGATTTAGGCCACAGTTACGATTCCGTAGATTCACCTGCCGCTTCTCCAATTATGGGGCATGTTCCCGTTAATCAATCTGTGAAGTCGTGATTAAATTTCCAAAGCCTCTTCCGTAAAACGTGTAGCGTACAAGTCCGGGGGAGCAAGGGGGTCCTAACAAGACGATAAGTAATCGAAACATGGGGAAGGTCACACTTGTCTTTTACATCTTTGAGGCCAGAGGTCTTGATCTCCATGTCCAAATCAACCCATTCAAGCTACTGGTTCCCAGCCACGCTGAACGTGAGCATCCACTCTCCCCGACGAGTCCCCGTAGTATCGTGGAAAGTGATGTGCCTAAATTGGATTGATTCCCCCCCGAAAACAGCTATTTTAGTTCGGTGTCGTTCAAACATACAGTGGTAAATGTGGCGCAGGTCGATGCACAAATTCCATTACCAACTGCAAACGATCAGCCTGACAGAATGTAAGGAGAAAAGCAAAAACGCTGACTAATGGCTACTTGACTATGAGGCCAAATGTTGGTTACGCAGCACTTGACGCAGCACTTACTTTAGGACAAAGGGAAGCACAGTGGGGATCGTCACATTCGAAGTGGGGCATATTGTTGGAATATGGTGAGTCCACGCGCGAGTCCTCTCAGCGTCGGACGTCAGCCCCGCATCGGCGTCGGGCATCGCCTGCACCTCATGCAGGCCTTGATGCAGGCTCATGTGCGGATACGTGCGTGATCGTGTCGTTCCGTGAGTCAGTGCATGCCCTGGCGGTGTGGAATAAGAAGAGATGAGACGCGAGCGTAGTCTCGCAACACGATCCTTACTGACTGTGATCAGGGACAATCCCTCGATGCTTGCTTTAGTTACAGTAGTTCGAATGCCAGTGGAGGAACCACACTAAGCGTCGGGCCGGCTGGAGCGGCAACTCCTTACCTTACCCAACCCATCCGAGTCGTAACCTACCCGGAGCCAACTAGAAATCGAGCTAACTTCTTTCAAGTTCTGCGTATACTATTGTTCGTTACTTACTGTGTACTTAGTCGCACATTTTTATCCCAAAATCGGGAAGGGGTTTATAATTGGACCCGATCGTAACCAAAGATCGAATTGCAGGACTATCGTTCGAAGATACCACGCGTGCATATTAGAACGCCTGGCGTGTCTGCGCCTCTTACATTCTGGACGAATGATCGGGCCATGTCTCCCATGCAGGGCCAGCCACGAAGGCGTTGGTTGGACGTCACCTGACCCGTCTGGTTTCTGGTTCGGTCGGCTGCTTGTGGCACCAGTTCGGATTCTGGCCGACTGACCGCAAGCATGCACATGCCGATGCACACGCTCAGCGCTCAACCGTGACTCACTGAACCGTTTCACTTGCGCGCGGTCGACAAATCGATTGATTGAACATTCTCTGCCGCACGTCCGACAACTCTCAACGGCACAACGCCCCTCACCTCACTTCTCACCAGACCGTGTGTGCCTATCTCTCCGAACCAACACAAACAGGATAGTATATTCCCCAGCTCATCCGAAAATTTGTTTTTCGCTGAGAAATCTCTCAGTCAAACTTGGGTATGTGGAGACAGGGATACTCACGCGAAGAGCCACAAATTTTGAGGGTTGTTGTACGTCGCCGCCGTGTACGGGAACCGGTCTAATGTGCACTAGCGCGTCAGTGCATACACGACTTTTGCAACCAGGGATATATACATTGTGGTTGCTCGGAGACGTAGGCGATCGGTACGCTCTCATCGAAGGAGCTATAAGCTGCAGGGCCCCTCGATTATACAAGCAGTCGCGATTCAGTGGATTCACTTACCGCTTCTCCAATTGTGACGCATGTCACCGTTGACCAATCTGTAAGGACGTGATCATTGAGTCACCAAAAGGCCACTTCCATAAAATACGTATGCCATACAGGTCGGGGGGAGCAAGAGGGTCCTATCCAAGGTGATGAGCAAGCGAAACAAGGTCACACTTGTCTTTTACATTTTTAAGGCCAGCGGTTTTGATCTCCGTGTCCAACTCAACCCATTCAATCACCTGGTTCCCGGCCGTACCTGCGAAAGCGAACGTGAGCACTCTCCCCACAGTATCGTGAAAGGTGCCGTACCCTTAAACTGGATTGATTGTGAGGAGTTACCCCCAAAAACGGCTATTTTAGTCTGGTGTCGTTCGAACATGACAGTGGTAAATATGGCGCAAGTCGAGGCACAATTACCGTTACCAACTACAGACGATCAGCCCGACGGAGTGTAAGATGAAAAGTAAAAACTCTGACTAATGGCCACTTTACTGCAAGGCCAAATATTGGTGAGTGAGACAAAATGTGGGGAGATCGCAGCGCTTACTTGAGGTCAAAAGGAGGCACGGTGGGGATGGCCACACTCGGAATGGGGCACATGTCCTAGTCGCCGCGTAAACAGACGGAGTGATAGAAAAAACCAGGTGGTCAAACCTCGAAGCGCTGAGAAGTCGGGTCATTGCGACCATTTATGATAAAGGGAACTGAGGGATCATTGTAATCAAAATCGAGGGGCATTTGTGTGCCGTTCAAGAATTGCCCTGCAACAGATGTCACACCTCACGAAAATGTTGCCCAAGACAGCTTACAATTGTCCGGTGCATAGATGGAGATCGAGATGCCATGTCCTTGTTGTATCCCTGCCTTGACAATCTTTTGTGCAAGCGGATTGGCCCGAGAAGTCGTCTGGAACCCCCTGAAGAACCTAGTCAGGGATGTACTTGCGTTCAGGATCCGGCGTACGCACGGGAATCCAGCTTGAGTACCAGCAAGGAACTGATGAAGGAATAGTCCTAGACAGACGTATCCACCTGTCGCTACCGGTGTTAAACTTTTGCAGCATTCGGTCAAGAATGTGTGCGAACCGCCATTATTAGTCACATCGATCAAGAGGTTCGTCACCCCAGACGCTTTGAATTGTTTGACCGCCGCACCAACATCAAGCGGGAACTGATTAAAGTCTCCTTCGAAGGAGCCGACGAACATCTAGCAGCCAGAAGAAATGCTGTCAGGTGAAAATGCAAAGATAGTAGGAACACGCACGACGCCTGTCTTGTTTCCGGGCAAGATGAATGACTTGATGACCCCAGTGCTTCCGTTAGTAGGGGACAGAGTTGGCAAGAATGGACCTGGAAGGTCGACTGCCGTCTTGGGCTGACCAGCGGGGTCCATCAGTACCGCGCGGGTAAGACGGGGTCGGCTTCGGGAAACACGGCTAATCCTTGATCGCAGGTCGACTCCGTTTGTCTGGTCGTTTGCGGCGCAGTTATTCGTCCAGCTGGGAAAAAAAAACTCACGAACGAGGACACTGCGGCAAGGGAGAGAGAAGACATACTAAGATGGCCCATCGGTAAATGCCTTGCCAATAAAATCGGCGACAAAAGGAACGTCAACAAACTCGGGGGTAGTTGAGCTTACGGGAATAAGTGAGAACTTGAGGCTTGTCTGCGTAAGGAAGAGTTGACCGGCGAGGTCGCCAACACGCTGAGAAAAATCCGTATTGGCGATCCGGTAGCTGCTGACTACACTGTTCACCCTGACGTTGTGATCAAGGTAGTTTCCAGAGACGGTACGAGCAATGTTGTCAATGTAGGCAGAGGCGGGTAGTCCATCGATGGTGAGCACTTTGGCGCCGGCAAGGCGTTGCCAATTGAATTTCTTTGCCGCGAAGAATGCAGTGAATCCCGACCCGAGTTGGTTGAGGAGTTCAACAGAGTCTGGGGCGATGAATATACCTTTGTCCAAAATGACAACGGGAGCGGGCAGGATGTTCTCGTAGGAATTGTAGCAATTCGGCAACCAGCCTATGACGGCATGGCGTTTCAAGCACGGCCGACATGGCCAAAAATCGAAGACGTACGTGTATGTCCGTCGTTTAGCTGAGTAGTGAAGTCCCACAGGTCTCGATTGAAGTCATAATCGGTCTTTACGTCATGACAAATCATGAACCGGTAATCAGTACAAAGAGAAGATAGCGTGCTCACTGCATAGTGGGTTGAATTGATGCGTGTGATTTCAGCGCGTATATTCGTTGTCGATTCCTGGAACGGTGGCGGAGAATTCAAGTAGAAATCCTCGAACGTGTAGAAGTCAAAGACGCGTGAGATAACCGACAAGACATTCTGTCTGAGGGTCTCGTTGAACGGGAATGATTTCTGGCAAGCTATTGCGTCCGCGGAATCAACAAATTGGAGGCCTGCGACCTGGACGCAAGGATCAGAGGCGGCAGTAGCAAGCAGCCCTCGACCGAGCAGGGCAGGCATAAGCCCAGAATGAAGGAAACGAGTGATATGCATTTAAGCCAACGATGATCAGAAAGGACAGGAGTGAGAGACAATGAGAGGCATCCTGGTTCGTTGAATTGGTTTAAATAACAGCAGCATAGTGAGCTGGATTAAACTGCCATAACCGCGGTATATTGTATCCCACGTTGAGGACGGGACCCGCCCAAACGAACAAAGGACGATGCGCGGTGACGTGGATGTTGAACCAACTTCCAAGCACAATTGAATAAAAAGTTGGCCAGGTGGCGGTATTTATGCCAGCAAGTCGCACTTTTAATAAAATGAAGTCAGAAATAACAGCAAAAGTTAAAGTTAAAGTGAATAGGCTCATCGCGAAAGCCGATATCTCCGAGCCTGTAGTAGTATGAGCGAAATCAACTCGCGTCCACGGACTCGAGTATAAGTTGCGCCGCTGCGCCGGGTCGAGCGTTCCGAAATGTATCAGACGCCATGGTCTGGATGAACGACTGGCAGTGAGCCAGCGTGCCCCTTACATTCTGGTAACCATGCCGGAAGCGCCACGAAGGCGTTGGACATCACTTAGCCCGTCTTATTTCTGGTTCGGTCTGCCTCGGTTCGGATCCTGCTGGACTGACTGAAAGTGTGGTATACACACGCTTAATTCATTTCGCTCTCGCGCGGTCAACCGACAAGACATTCTGTCTCAGGGTCTCGTTGAACGGGAATGACTTCTAGCAAGTTATTGCATCTGCGGGATCAGCAAATTGGAGGCCGCGACCTTGACGCAAGGATCAGAGGTGGCAGTTGCAACGGCAGTAGCAGGCAGTCCTCGACCGGGCAGGGCGGGCTGAAGTCCAGAATGAAGGAAACGAGTGATATGCATGTAAGCCAAAATTATCAGCAAGGACAGGCGGTGATAATCGATGAGAGGCATCCCGGTTTGTTGAGTCGGTATAAATAATAGCAGCATGGCGAGCTGGATTACTGTGAGCTGTCATACCGCGGTACATTGTGTCCTATGTCGCGAACGGTATCCACCCAAACGAACAAAGAACGATGCACGATGACGTGGACGTTGGACCAACTTCCAACCACAGTGACCTACAATGGCCGCAGTGCGGCATCCATGCCAGTCAAGTCTTGATGCTCGTCGAACCACTGTCGATCCTCATTTATCTTGCTCCCGAGTGCACAGTCGCCAGTAGTTTAGAATAGTGGACCGTTTCCCTGTCATAAGTGTTGGTCATCCAGGCATGGGTAAATCATAGTATCAATAAGCTCAGGCCGCGTACGAAACCCGAGGGAAAAACGTTCCGGAACTGTTTCGGATAAAGTAATCCCGACCAAGCACCGGACTAAGGGCAATCAGCAACGACACAGATGCCCCATCGTACGATCCCAAGACCAAGTCAACCTCCACGCAGTGTCGAGCGAGTCAAGCCAAGCCTTCTCTTTCCTCTCCAGGAACCTCCTCAGCCTCTCGAATACCCTGCATTACCATGCCCGCCTCGTGACCGTGACTTTACCAGCGCATATACCATCACCACACATATCATCCCAGCTGCTTTCCCCCGTGTCTCTCAATTTGTCCCTTTGCCACCTGTGCCGGAGCACGAGACCAGAGATGAGCGTAGTGCACGCGTCGAGCGGTACGCAAGCGAGTTTCTCGCCCTGCAAACACAACACGCGCCGGATAAATCCGAGCCCCAACCGACGGTGCTTTGGTCTGTGTTGAATCGCTACGTCCGCGCGGATACGAGTAGTGGGACTGGCCTGACGCTCCTACTGTTGCACGCAAATGGTCTTCATAAGGAAGTGAGTGTCAAAATATAATATCTTAGACTTCCGTCACGATGATTGTAGACCTTCGAGCCGACGTTACGCCATCTATTCGAAGCAATGGATAATGAAAAGCGATACCAGATTGACGAGATCTGGGCCCTTGATGCGGTGCAACACGGCGACTCCGGGCTCGTCAATGCCCAGAACCTTGGATCACTCTGTGAGGCATCCAACTCTTCTTTACATTTTCTTTGAGTTGTTGATTTTTCGAAGTCATTTGGCATGACCATGCCCGTGATATTCTGAACTTCATCTTGCACTTCCTTCCAGAAGAAGTCACGCATTCAGGACTCCCAACAAACCTCCCGAGAGTTCCTCCTGAAGCTTCCGAAGCCCGGAAGAGACTTGGCTTCGCCAGCCGCAAGCTTGTTGTCATCGGTCACTCCATAGGTGGATGTGCTGCGTGCGCGCGCTGTTACCTCCCTCATGATCGTATATTGACTCGTGCTGAATAGGGCGCTTGCAGCATATTCTGTTCCTACGCCTTTCTCGGGGTTGATCCTCGTTGATCCGGTGATCAGACCCACTCTTATTGTTGGAACTCATCGAATACAGCAATATGTTATTGGTGCACTCTCGCGGCGGAGTGTCTGGCAGTCCCGGTGTGACGCATAGTTCACACGGATCTGCTTATCGTTCCCTGACACGTTCACGCCTTAGTGACGAGGCGCATTCCCTGCTGAGCAAATCTCCGTTTTTTGGTTCTTGGGATCCAGATGTACTCCGGAGCTATGTAGAATACGCTCTTGTCGAAGACGCCAGTGGTCAAGTCCGACTCAAGTGTACAAACCTTCTGGTGCGCGCGTAGGTCGGCTGACACACTGGTGCGGCCAACTGACAGAGGATACAGGAAGCAGTAGTGTTTGCCGACGGGACCCGTGGCATTGAGGCGTGGTCAACTCTACCCTACCTTGACGAAGGGATTTCGGTAAAGTGGCTGGTCCCGCCCAGCGAAACGAGCGTTTTGGGAAGCTACGAGATGATGCAAGAAACGATTTGGAGTCGACCTGAAAACGCGTCCAACTCGCTGATTTCGACAGCGACGCATCTCGTGAGCCCCGATTTGGTAACTCGAATTTGACTCCACGCTTACAATAAGTCCCCTTACGCCATACGAAGATGGTTCAAGATAGCCCACGGGAAGTTGGTGAGCTTCTTCTTTAAGTGCGACATCTCGGGTTCGAGATGCTGATCTAATTTGTGTACTTCAGCACAAGAGCTGCACGGATTCTTGTTGAAGCGTTCGGTTGAGTTAAGAAGCAGTTTGTGATATAGAATGCGGCGTTATCTGTTGTAGTGTCCCAATGTAACTTGATAAGAGTATGAGCACCGCTTCGGTCAGGTCGGGTAGTGGAGACGGGTCACACGGGGTCTTGATGAATTGAGTAAAAATGGAGAACAAGGCACAAAAAAGGAGGCCATACCTCTCGCACGACCCGTTCTTCGTGGGCGCCCACCCTTTGATTGTTTCCTCACTCCATCTTGACCGTCTGTGTAACCTTCTCCTCCTCTCTCCACGTTCCCCACCTCCAAAATCCACCAAGCTCGACCCATGTCATGTCACTACACCCGTACAGCACAGCCGCGGGCGCTCATTGCCACTCTCGCATCCCTTCCTCTTTTCACCTCGTCAGCGTGGGCGGCCCCACTTTCTAGCCTTGCGAAGAGAGATAGTAGTGGCGGTGGCAACAAGATAATAGTACGCCCCTTCATTCCATACTCGCTATTTTCTCTGCTCGCTCACGCAGCCGCTTTCTCCTAAGGCACCTATCATCGTGGTTGTTGTCCTCGTCATCATAGTCCCGATGTTGTTCTACAGGAAGTCGCTTTTTTCCAAGCTCCGGAACATTACTTTCTACTCTGTGCTGGCACCGCACCAACCGCCCGTCACTGTTCGGGACCTTACCGCGGAGGAGATCGCCGGGACAACCGCAACAACTCAGGCCCAAACCGCGGCAGCTGCCCGCACAGAGCGACGGGCAAGGCGTAACAGGCGCACTCCTAGTCAAATATCTACGCGCTCGCTCCCAGCATACATGAAGGAACCCGGCGAGCTCGAACTTGTTATCATTCAGTGAGAACATCCTTAACCTTTTGCGTATGGTGTCTTATCTATATTCGTGCAGAGGTTCACAAGATATGGAAGACGCTCCCTTGACAACTCAGGTCCTTATGCCCTCCGTCAGAGAGGACGACGACGACGAAAGCTCACAAACTCATTCGCGCAATATCTCTCAAGCGTCTTCTTATGTCATCGTAAATGACGACGACTCTCATGCCCAAACACCCCTACTTGAAACTGACCCATCTAACGAAGTTACTCACGAAAACTCTAATGCTCATGTTTCCCCCGGAACGGTGGATATATCCGACGTCCGGGACAGTGATGATCTTTCTCCTCTCCCAAATAGCCCTGAATTCACCGACCCCCGAGGCGAGGCCCCACCTTACTTTGAAGTTGTCGGCGATCTAGAGGCTGTTCGGGTTACATCGAGTGAACTCACTCGTGTCGAAACTACGGACACGCTCCCCATGGCCCCAGATACTTCTCGGGTGTCACATGAACAATCAGTGGAGACTGCGATGGATGATCCAAGCGCTACCCTCGGGACGCGCAGAAGATCCATGTTCCGTGGTTTGATTAATGCTGCTTCACGTGCCCTCTCATCGCCTCACACCCATCCACAATCCCCAACGGCTTCCCGACTATCTCGGGATGTGCCTACCTCACCCCGTCCATCGAATATGTCCACACGGCCAGCTGGCACACGCTCACCACAAATCGGTCACCGCACGACGCTATCTAACGGGTCCGTTCTCAGCGTTACTTCCTCCGCCTTTGGACGTGTCACTTCGCGTTCTCGCTCAACGACCAATGTAGCCGCCCTCACCTCTCCATCAATGATCTCCATCACCTCCATCTCCGCCCCACTAACGCATACGGCTGTGCGCACTGATTTCGTTTATCCACGTTCAGGGCCGACTCCCGAACAACTCAAGCTCATCTCATCTGTCGACTCTGTGAGTAAGTTCGGGGTACCATACGGACCCGCGGCAGTTGCATACGCTTCGGCGTCGCGCGTCAATTTACAACCCCCTCCTGACTTCGAGGAGCGTCCCTCTTTTGACGGTTTACCTGGCACAAGCGAGGCAACGACTCGCGCCCGCTCCAGGTCGGCACTTAGTCGAGGTTCTCAAGAAGAAAGTCCCCCTGATTCCAGGTCATATGGGTCTTCGCCTTCGCCACCCCCTGCAGAGTCCACTCCCGCTCCACTACCTACACCTACATCCGAACCAGCGATTTCGCCTGATCACGATACATCCGATGACACAAAGGAGCCGGAGTTGGTGGACCCTGTCGAGATAGCGCCTCCTCGTCCCCCATCGCCGTCGCCTACCGTCGCCACCACGTCTACCGCAGCGACAGTGACAAAGGCGACTTTGTCCACGCTGGGTGCACTCGCTGAAACTCCAGATGACCCCATCGCAACGAGCAGTCATCGCCCCGCTTTGCCGTCCTTCGACGCAGCGGCACCACCCACGGCACGAAAACCCGTCGCTCCGTCCTCGTTCCGTATGCCGTCGACCCCTCTGGGCGGTATGCGCGCCGGCTCGCGTACGAGTTCCGTCGAGACGTTCCGCACAGCCGCGTCGAGCCCCGAGCAGGGGCAACGGGGCGGCGACGAGGCCGTAACGTCGGATACCGAGCTCGAAACGGACGCATTTACGGACGCGGAGGGTGGTGCAGAGACGGAATCAGAAACTCCACCCGCGACGCCACACGCAGGCCCTGTTGTTGGAGGCATTGCGCTGGAGCCTGAGCCGCATGCCCTTATTGTTTGAAAAGGAGCGGATCATGGAGCGATCATGGAGCGATGAGAAGGACATTCTGGTTTACTTTTTTTTTTTTAACTTTTCTTGATTTATTTATGTGCGTGCGACTCTGGGTACCGATCGTGCTGGGTGTGTTGCTTCCAGCCCGATTTTGCTTTGCTTCATATATCTTACGACCTTTCCTGGACTTCAGTAATCTCGTTTTGGTTCATTGTACATCCTCTACATTGCTTGATTCACATTACGGAAATTTCTACTTAGATGTACATGTAGCCATCTGTGTCATGATACTGTTATCTTGACATCCTGCCGAAGATGGCTCCCCGGTTATACTCATCACGCTCCTTTTGAGGGCTCGTGAAACCGAGGTCTCCTAGTTGAGAAAATGCGTGAGACAATGTAGACACGGCCTCAATTATTACACCCCGACTTGCCCGAACAAAGTACGACCGACCGTGACGTCACCTTAGATGATCGTGACTGCACTTGCCACCCGACCATCAATGCATCAACTCCTGCGCTCAACCTGCTCTATGATGTCGACCTTCAAAGATAATTCTTTTGAACTGACATACCTAATTGAGGGGACCGAAATACCCTTTGATATTCTCATTTCCCGTCACTCCAACGGCAACACCTTGAAAGATATGATCTTTGATCGTAAATGCAAGCGGTTGGCTCCTGATTCCGACTATATTCGCCTTCTGAAGGTCAGGATTCGACTGGTGGTGGTTCTCTTCAGCTCTCAAAACGATATTTTCTGCCTCTTAGGTCAACGTGGACTCCAACAGCCCTCGCCTGCCCCTATTACGATGCAACCAAGGTGACGATGGTGTCGAAGAGATTTCTAAGAAGTAAACAATAAGTGAAATATGGCGGAAACAACCACCCACTCACCAGATTCACATCTTTGTGGCATTTAGTAATCGTGAGTCTCCAGTTTTCCCTCTCTTATTCATCGCACTACGCGATGGCGATTTTGTGGAACAATCAATCACTTCTATACAGTGGCACGCCATGACACCCTTTTTTCACAGTTCCCTCGGAGTTTGAAGAACCCCGAAGTAGTGCTTTCCCGGCCCGGCTCATAGGCCGGAAGCCAGCCTAAGCCGGTACTTCAGGAGCCGGACCGGGCTGGGCCAAAGAGAGGCCTGGAGCGGCCCATGGCTCAGGCTTCAAATTTGGAAGCCTGCTTGCATGGCCCGTGGCCCAGGCTTCCTTTTTGGGCCGTCGCCGCTCAGCCACTCGCTTCTCACATCCACCAAACCCGAACTTGAACGCCACATCTCGGATTGATTCGCGCGTATTCAGACAGTGATCCGCTCATACTGTACATCTCAACTCAGCTGAGTGTCATGGACGCGTATATTATTTTCCCTATTTTTCTGTATTTTTACAGAATTATCTGAGGAAGATATAAAGGGCCGAAGTACGAGATACTGTTAGTCACATGCCGCCATCATGTGCACCTTCGAGCACGTGACCCTGGGACAGTTGCACCCTTAACGGGACAACCTAATCCGGTCACATTCCATTTACGTACGGACTCACACGATTGGTAGATAAGGAAGGAACCTTCTAGATAGTTCTAGACCTCGCTTAGTAGTTTACGCTTACTCGGTTTTACTCAGCAAGATAAGGCATCGCGTCAGCGCCATGACTAGTGCATCAGTCAGCACAATAGATAGCGCTATTAATAGACACGACGCGTCAGCTCCTGAGTCATGGAGTCTTACTGTACACTTAGTAATAGTGTTTAGACTCAGTTCAAACTCAGCCACAGTAGCGTATATAAACCCTCCTGTAGCGTCCTGAGTGGAACCAACTTGTCCTCTTGGTTCTCCACTCAGGTGCACATTTCCTTGTACTCCTTACTCCTTACCAATCTAACTTGTCCTCTTGGTTCTCCACTCAGCGTACCACAGTGTGATCACTGACGTCTTGAGTTCTTGTATAAAGACTCTGAGTTATTCGTCCACTCCGCTGTGACTGTGTGTTAGCGCGTGATTTATCTCCGCGCCAGGCTTGGGTGTGCTCACCAGACAGTTCACTTATAGTTCGCACTTGAGCTTGACGTAGCGAGGTTGTCATACCGCTACATTAGGACAAGTTCCTCTTCACTCTCCTGAGCTCCACGCTCACCAGCTTTATCATTTTCCCTCTAGGTGGTTGACGACCATCAGTCCTTTGTGTTATCTACCTCACTCTTTGCCTGGGGAAGTCCGTAAGCAGAATCTGTGCATTTGTGGTACAACTGTAGTGTCCGTAAAACCGGCATACATTGTGCTTGCCTTTATTGGGTCTATCTGGTCATCAGTAGACGCCTCTGGGTACTGGCTGCAGAACTGGTCACCACGCCAGATAAGCTGCAGTTAGACATTGAGCCAGCCAGGCTTAGCCTGCGACAGCTGTACGCGTACCAACCAGAAAAGTTTGAGAGCGCTTCGGCGTGAGAGGCAGCCAACAGGTCGAGAAGACTGAGGCAGACAGCCTTGTAGCTCTACACATAACCCTTCACTATTCCCGAGTGTTCCTTTATCGCCGCAGCCTCGCGCAGTGTGAAACATCACTGTGTATCGGTCTCGCTTGATAGGACATTCCAGTCACCCTCGAGTTAGCGTTCCGCGCTCGTTGTATCCCGTCGTCTAAATCCACCTCCTCATATTTCCAAACTGCCTCGCATATTTGCAAACGTCTGTACCCGCCTTCGTCGTCTCTTTAGGAGGAGACAAGCTTCTATCACACCACCCCAGACTACAGCCTCTGCTTCAGCATCGCTGCACGTGCACCCGGACACCCAGTCTGAACAAGACCGGATCCCCTCCCCGGTGTACGCATCACCTTCACCTACACTCTCAACAAATTCATTCCACTCCGCCTACTCCTCCTCCCAAGCCACACTCGCCCAGTCAGGCGAAAGTTTCATTGACGAAGACGGTGTCAACATCCGTTACCAGGGGTTCCAACTCGAACTACCCCCTCGTAACATCGCCGAGCAATACGTGCAGGCAATTTACCACGACCCCGAGTACCGTTACGGATTACTAGAACTCTACGGCCTAGAAATCCCCGTCCTCGGTACAGAATTCACAGTCCCGCAGTTGATAGCTATCGCTGCGAACCTCATCCCTCGTCTCGAAACTCCTCCTCACCCACTCATCTCCCACGTGAGGGAAGACGAAGAACGTGGCTCCCAAGAAAGGGAAACAGACAGCTCGTCTAGCACAAGCTCAATATCCCAGCGGAGCTCGCTCGAAATTCGCCCTCCCTCCTCCCACTAAAAGAGAAAAAGAATTCATATCTCACGTCCAAGATTGGGACGAGATCTCCCCAGACGAACAGTTAATCCTACTAGAAGACTTTCGTCGGGCCCAGGAGAAAATAGAGAAGGAAGAGAGACAGAAAAAGTTAGACGAAATGTCACAACCAAGCGGAAGCACCCTCCCTCACGCTGCACCACCCACACCACTCCCCCCACCCACCGTCCAGGACTGCCTGGACCTTATTAATCACCTCGGCATCGCCGTCGGCAACCTCGCGCAACAAGTCACAGCCCTGACAGCGCAGGTAGCTTCGGCGACTGCCACCCGCCCCGGAAACGGGAAGAACAAGGAAATAGTGGCCCGCCCCAAAGCCTGGGATGGGAAAGGCTCCTCATCGGATGCCCGTCATTTCCTTGCCGCCTTCCACAACTGGGCAGGATCACTAGGGGACGCCATGAACACATGGCATACAGTGGATAACAAGTGGTATGCGGACGAACACAGGTGGATCGCGGCCGCTCTCAATCTGATGGAAGGGGACGCAAAAACCTGGGCACTCCCGTATCTGGAGTCCGCCAACCAAGGGACTATCCCCTTTGGAGGAAATTGGTCGGACTTCGTCAAGGAGTTCAACCGCAGGTTCAGCCCCCTGGACGTCCAAGATATAGCTCGAGAAGAGCTAAAGAAAACAAAACAAGGAAAGAAGACGGTTGCCGAATATGCATCCATATTCGAGCAGTATTCCGGACAGACCGGGTGGTCCATCGTCGACCTCCGCACCCGCTTCTATGACGGTCTCACAGACGAGATCAAGGACCTCCTTGCCATCACCGACAAGCCCCACAACACATACGACGAGCTCAAGCAGAGCGCGCAAGTCATCGACCAACGACTGTGCCAACGCCAGAGCGAGAAGAAAGGAAAATCTTCATCGTCATCACCACACACAACCTCCAACCCGGATGCCATGCAAGTTGACGCCACGCGTCAACAAGGCAGCAAGCTGAAGGAGGAAATCTTCAAAACTCGGGGCGAGTTCCAGGTATGGATGAGAGGGAGATGTTACGGGTGTGGCTCGAAAGAGCACACGAAGAAAGATGGAAACCACGAGCGCGACGTCTGCAACTGGTGCCAAAGAGCAGGGCACCGAGCAAACGTCTGCCAGAATAAAAGAATGGGGAAACCGGCTAAAGCGAAAGCCGCAGCAACAACGGAATCCCCTAGTCCACCATCGTCGTCCAATACCGTGGCAGCAGCCGCCACAAGTACTTCCCCCGCCCAGACGTCCCAGGCAGACGTGGCAAAGTTGTTGGGAATGTTGGAAAAGCAGCAAGAACAGCTGGATGCGTTCAAGGCGGCTTTTTAGATCAGGGGTCGCGTATAGCTGCGACCGGCCCCTCTACAGTAGATGACTCGGCTTCATGTAGTTGTAATATATGTTTACGCTCTCGCCTCGTTTCGGACTCAACTCCTGTAATTCATACGACTCATGCCTGTAAGTTAGATAGTAGTGTTAGTTCAGTCTCTTGTTTTCCTGATTCTATTACATCTACATCTGCCTCGGAGATGAACAATAGTAGTGTTCCCTTTGCTCCACTTTCTTAGAAGCAATGCCGCACGTGATGATTTCTGATGCAGCACTGTCTTCTACTATTATTCCCGAAACAAAAGATAAAAAATCACATTTTCATATTTCTGTATATTTAAAAGGACGTCATCGTACTGTAAAAGTAGCAGCAATGGTAGACTCTGGGGCAACTTCGTTGTTCCTGGACAAAAGGTACGCTGACCGCCACAAGATGTTGCAGGTTCCTCTTGATAGTCCCATCACTCTATATAACATAGACGGGACTCTCAATGAAGCCGGTAGTATCACCCATAAAGTCAGACTCTCTCTGAAAGTCGGCCCTAGTGAAGAAAGTTACGACTTTTTAGTCACTTCACTTGGCCCAGAGAAGTGTCATTTTGGGACTACCATGGCTAAGGCAAAGGAACCCACAAATAGACTTGGCAGGAAGGCACTATGCGCCTCAACTCGACCGCTGAAACAGCGCAACCAGAGTTGGAGGTAGAGGTGACGCGCATCATGGCAAACCGGATGGAACGCCGCCGTCTCCTTGCGGAGAAAGTGCTTGACACGGTCCAAGACGAAGTTTTCTGTTTGGCAGGCTTCACATACTCTCAGCAGATCGCCGAGAAAGCCACCGCCTCCAAACCCAAGAAAACCTTCGAAGAGATGGTACCGAAGCACTACAGAGACTTCGCAAAAGTTTTCTCTGAGGAGGAATCCCAGAGGCTCCCTGAGCATCAACCGTGGGATCACGCTATAGACCTCGAACCAGATGCCGTTAAACACTGGAGGGTCAAAACGTATCCCATGTCCCCAAGCGAGCAAGTGGAACTCGACAAATTCCTGCAAGAGCACATCTCAAAAGGATATCTGGTCCCATCTAAGTCACCGATGGCATCACCAGTATTCTTTATAAAGAAAAAGGACGGCAAACTCCGTCTAGTGCAGGACTACCGTCGTCTTAATAAAATCACTATTAAGAATCGCTATCCACTACCACTCGCCGCAGACATTATAAACCGGTTGAAAGGAGCCAAGGTCTTCACCAAGTTCGACGTAAGATGGGGCTATCACAATATCCGGATTAAACCCGGAGATGAATGGAAGGGTGCTATTATCACCAATCGCGGGCTGTACGAGCCAAAGGTCATGTACTTCGGTATGACCAACAGCCCAGCCACCTTCCAAGCCCTCATGAACGCCGTCTTTGCCGATCTGATCGCAGCAGGAGAGGTCGCCGTATATATGGATGATATCCTCATCTATAGCAACTCTCTAGAACACCACCGCAAAATCGTACGCGAGGTGCTAAGGAGATTGCAAGAACACGACCTCTATCTCAAACCAGAGAAATGCGACTTTGAAAGGCAAGAAATGGAGTACCTGGGAATGATAATCCGTCCCGGAGAAGTGCAGATGGACCCTGGCAAGGTCGCTGCAGTAAGGGAGTGGCCCACACCCACAACGCTCAGAGAGGTTAGAGCGTTCATTGGGTTCGCCAACTTCTATCGTCGATTCATCAAGGACTTCGCGGCTATCGCCCGACCCTTGCATGACCTCACGAAGAAGGACACTCCATGGCAATGGCATTCTGAACAGCAGAAGGCTTTCGACCACTTGAAGGAAAGCTTCGTACGAGAACCCATTCTCAAAGTGTACGACCCACAGCTTCCAACAAGAGTCGAAACCGACGCTTCAGGATTTGCTACTGGCGGTATACTCACTCAGAAGTATCCTGATGGTCTCTGGCACCCCGTTGCGTATCGCTCACAGTCTATGAGCAAAGAAGAACGCAACTACGAAATCTACGACAGAGAAATGCTCGGCCTAATCCGCGCCCTAGAGGACTGGAGACACTTCCTTGAAGGCATCTCCTTTGAAGTGATCACCGACCATAAGAATATGGAATGGTGGGCAAGCATGAAGGACTTAAACCGTAGACAGGCCCGATGGGCACTGTACTTAAGTCGCTTTGCCTTCAAAATCACTTACAAAAAGGGAGACTCTATGCAGGCCGATGCATTAAGTAGATTCTCGAAAGACCACATCAGAGACAACGAGGATAACCGCCAGGTTCAGGTTTTACAACCTAAGCACTTCCTCAATGCCGCCCAAGCACACTTCCGCCCAGAAGTGGACTCCCTAGGGAATCGCATAAGACTCGCATCCATTCGAGAAGCAGAAGTCATAGAGGGTCTTAAAAGTTTACAAAAGACCGCTCCAAAAGCTCTCATGGACGGAGTGGCGATGTGGGAGGAAGATGACGGCCTAGTTTACCACAGGGGGAAACTGTATGTTCCCAACGACCGGACATTAAGACGAGACGTGGTCAAGTCATGCCACGACTCTGTCACCACCGGTCACCCTGGTAAGAACGGCACCATCGAGCTAGTCAGCCGCTACTATTGGTGGCCACGCATGGCAGGCTTCATAAGCTCATACGTAGAAGGATGCGATCGATGCCAACGCTACCGCAAAGATCTACACCCCAAAGCCATAATTCAGCCACAGGAAGTACCTGAGGGACCATGGCAGATAGTCGGAGTCGATCTAATCGGCCCCCTGCCCATGTCACGTGGAAAGGATATGATCCTCAACATAGTGGATCACTATACAAAACAGATCCATCTATTTCCAGTGACGTCCCAAATCACGGCTGATGGGGTAGCATCCATCTACTTCGAGCAAGTCTTCCCCTTGCACGGGATCCCCAAGAAAATCATCAGTGATAGGGGACCCCAGTTTGCTGCAAGGAGCATGCGGGCACTATACAAGCGACTAGGGATAGACGCAGGTCTCACTACCGCCTATCACCCTCAAGCTAATGGACAGGTAGAGCGCAAAAATCAGGAAGTAGAAGTCTACTTGCGCTTGTTCATTAGTAAGAGGCAGGATGATTGGGCAGACCTGCTCCCTACAGCGGAATTCGTGGTCAATAGTAGACTCAACTCAGCCACGGGGCACACCCCCTTCGAGCTACTATATGGCTATACGCCTGACTTCACCATTCCCGCTGGTAGGCCTACCGGTATCCCAACGCTCGATAAGCGTCTACAGCACTTAGTTTCCACAAGAAGGGATGCAGAGGCAGCTCTACGCCTAAGTAAAAGGCGAATGCAAACAGACGTTGAACAGAGACACAAACCATACGTCTTCAACGTCGGGGATAAAGTCTGGTTGCAAGCTAAGCAAATAAAAATACACCAGCAGTCGTCCAAACTGGGCCCAAAGCAACTAGGCCCATTTGAAGTCACTGAAGTCAGAAGTGACGTCGACTACAAGCTTGCACTCCCCCCTGCATTACGGATCCATGATGTATTTCATGTAGACCGCCTCTCCCCTTACAAGGGAAACGAAGTTAACGGGCTTATGCCACCTCCACCTGAACCCATCACAGTCGAAGGGGAAGAAGAGTACGAAGTTGACCACATCAGAGATTCGAAACTCTTCGGTCGTACTCTTAAGTACCTAGTTCGCTGGAAGGGCTACGGTGAAGGCGAGGACACTTGGGAGCCAGCTAAGAACCTAGTGCATGCCCCGGACAAAGTCAAGGAGTTCCACTCCTTAAATCCGGGTGCACCTAGAAAAATAGCAGCACTCATCTACGCGTCCTTGCCTTGGCAAGCATCTCATATGTACACAGAGGCCAACGCGGACGTCGACCCTTAAGAAGGGGGGTGATGTCATGGACGCGTATATTATTTTCCCTATTTTTCTGTATTTTTACGGAATTATCTGAGGAAGATATAAAGGGCCGAAGTACGAGATACTGTTAGTCACATGCCGCCATCATGTGCACCTTCGAGCACGTGACCCTGGGACAGTTGCACCCTTAACGGGACAACCTAATCCGGTCACATTCCATTTACGTACGGACTCACACGATTGGTAGATAAGGAAGGAACCTTCTAGATAGTTCTAGACCTCGCTTAGTAGTTTACGCTTACTCGCTGTATTAGGTTTTACTCAGCAAGATAAGGCATCGCGTCAGCGCCATGACTAGTGCATCAGTCAGCACAATAGATAGCGCTATTAATAGACACGACGCGTCAGCTCCTGAGTCATGGAGTCTTACTGTACACTTAGTAATAGTGTTTAGACTCAGTTCAAGCTCAGCCACAGTAGCGTATATAAACCCTCCTGTAGCGTCCTGAGTGGAACCAACTTGTCCTCTTGGTTCTCCACTCAGGTGCGCATTTCCTTGTACTCCTTACTCCTTACCAATCTAACTTGTCCTCTTGGTTCTCCACTCAGCGTACCACAGCGTGATCACTGACGTCTTGAGTTCTTGTATAAAGACTCTGAGTTATTCGTCCACTCCGCTGTGACTGTGCATTAGCGCGTGATTTATCTCCGCGCCAGGCTTGGGTGTGCTCACCAGACAGTTCACTTATAGTTCGCACTTGAGCTTGACGTAGCAAGGTTGTCATACCGCTACACTGAGGGTCCCTAGTGCCAGTGATGGCTATGATGGCTGTATTTGAGTACAAGAATCAAAGTTTTTTTTTTTCCCCAGATAGACCATGTCGCATCATTTGTCGCCCCGACCCACCCGCAAAATTCAGCCCACGGCAAAGTTGTCCGCGGAAAACGCAGGTAGTTTGGAACTGACATCACATCGCAGGGCTGTTGCATCTGCAAGCTCAGCTGCCGCACCCACTCAGGCTCCCTTATTGCCCGTCTCTGAGTCAATGCCCACGGGTTCGGATGTGGGCACATCAGGCCCGTCACCTGATCCCATTTCAGCTCGGACGACTAAGCACCCTTGCACTGTTCCGCCTGCTGTTGGCGATGACCAAGGCGACAACGGCAATACGACCGATGTCCCCGACGATGCTCCAGCAGCGAAGAAGTTGAAGACTACCACCGGCCAAGCGATCGGGCTGCAAGCAGACATCTCCATCATCTCAATCGATGATGTTGATGATCTTGAACACGAACGGCTGAACAAAACCGACCCAACGGCTGACATCAAACAGTTCTTTTCTGCGACGCCTCCTGTTCCTGGTCAAGAGAAGGGGCGCATGTTGTGCAAGTTATGCGCGTGAGCATATTTTTATTCGGTTGGATTTTCATGGCGCTGACTCAGACGCGTTCCATAGGCAAGGCCTTGGATGTCCCAAGCAGGAGAAACTCCTGACAAATGAGCACTCCACTCTTCACCACCACGCTGCGGCAGTACATCCAGTGTGTCTCATGTTTTTCTTATTGTTTTCAAAGCTCAACCCTTTCACATTCGTGCCTTAGCGTCGCTATAGGAAGTGGTGTGACTCAAATCGTTTCGACTTGATGCTTCCTGAAGACTCCAAGAAGCGCAAACGCATCGAAAAGGATCGCCAATCCTTGGTCATTGATCACTTTGGCCCTGAAGACCCGACTACGAAGCCAATTCCATTCAGCAAAAAGGCCCTCCGGACTGCTGCCCTCGAGTGGATGATCGCAACTGATCAGGTATGTACTCAGTCATTTTCCCTCGCGCATGCTGATATTGTAACTTTACAGCCGATTCAAGTATTTAAGCACCCCACCTTCACGAAAATGCTCGATATTGCGTCTCGAGCAAACCGGAGCATTCAACTCCCATCACCCAAGCAGTCAAGGGCGCAAGTTATCAAGATGTTCAAGCAGCAGCTGTGCTCGCTGCGGGATCGCCTCAATGTGACTTTTTTTTTTTTTTTTTCTTTTCTTTTCTTTTCTTTTCTTTTCACGTTCAAGTTCACTGACATTCTATCATGTTCACTTGTAGGGCCCCACTGTGACTGGCGAAGTCAGCCTGACATGTGATGCATGGCAGGCTAGCAATACTGACGCGTATTTTGCCGTCACTGGCCACTGGATCGAAGAACGGGCAACCGGGGAGTGGGCTGTTGAGCAAGCGTTAATTGGTTTTGTTCAAATGAACTCGGCTCACAATGGTGTGCGTCTTGGCCAAGCATTATATCGGGTATGCAACCGCCTTCGGATTGTACCCAAGGTAAGATATCCAAATGCCGCAGCGCCTCTACTGACACGCTATTCGATTCCTAGGTCGGGCACATCACCTGCGACAATGCAAAGAACAATGACACTATGATGCAAGAATTTGCGCGCTGTTGCGAGCTCAAGACGGGATCCTCTTTCGACGCCAAACATCGACACATCAGGTATGTCCAACTTGTATCTAGGCGCCATATTGTAACCCTCACACCTGTTCCTGCAGGTGTCTTGCGCATATAATCAACTTGGCCACACAAGCGCTGATCTCAACTCGCAGCAAGTCGAAGTTCTACAACGGTGACATGGACAACGATCACGTTCCCGAAGACCTCGAAGCGATCGATCGTGACAAGATTGGCCTTATTCGTGCCATCTGTGTGAAGGCACGCTCATCAGCTCAACGTAAAGAAACCTTCAAGGCTGTCCAGCGCAAACTTGGCTTACCACCCCTTCAACTCCTCCTCGACATGAAGGTACGGTGGAGCTCAACTTTCATCATGCTCAGTCGCGCCGAGTCACGACAAGAGGTAAGTATATGTTCTATTTGTTTTTGTAGTTTTCGCTTTCTTACTGCTAGTCCACTGTTGCACAGGTGATCGCCGACTTTATTACGGAACTCAAGCGCAATGAAAAGAACGCGGACAAGCGGCAGAAGATATCTGCATTCACCCTGGATCAAGAAGAATGGACACGGGTAGGTCTATTCTGTAATCTTCTCCAGGTAAGTTTGTCCACTACTATGCGTTCGAATACTGCTGATGCCCGGCTTTACTTCAGCATGCAGATGATGCCCAGCAAGCTTTCTCTTCCTCTTCAACACCAACGCTTCAAAACTCGCTCCCGGCATTGGAGAAGCTGCACGCGGCATGGGAGAAAGCTGCCAGCAAGCCCCGCTATTTATCCCTCAAGCCAGCTCTTCACGCAGGAATGGACAAACTCGATGAATATTACCAGCGTTCTGCGGCCTCTGATGCTCATATCATGGCTATGGGTAGGTGTCAATATATTACCGTCCCGCTCACATACTGACCAGAGTACTACAACACAGTCCTCAATCCTAAGATGAAGATGGGACATTTTGCAAAGCACTGGCCAGCGGACCTCGTCACAGAGGTTGAAGACATTGTCCGTGAACGCGTAAGTCATTCATTGCTCTTTTTGTTCCTACACATTATGACATGAACCTAAGTTCATCAAGCGCTTTGACGAGCAGAACAAGAAACCTCAGGCCACACGTGTTCGCAAGACAGTGTCATCTACCAAACGTGGCCACCGCCGGCAGAACATCTACGATACTGACTCATCGTCTGATGATGATGGCGACCAGCAAGTCAGTACGGCCAACGGTTGGCTTGACGAGTGGAGCCTCTATCTCAACACGCGTGAGATTGTGCCAGATGATGGCGGGGTAGCTTGCTGGTGGGGGGTGTGTATATTATGTTTATTTCCTGACTGTGACTCAAATATGAATACTCTAGTTGTATGGAGGCCGCTATCCAACATGGCAGTCGCTCGCTCGCGACTACCTAGCAGTCATGGCCTCATCTGTCTCTAGCGAAAGGGCGTTCTCATCAGCCGGAATCACAATATCCAAGCTGCGCAACTGCCTCGACGCCGATATCGTTGAGGCCTTACAGTGCCTCAAGTCACTCATCCACCAAGACCTCATGCTGAGGGATGTACCCAGCATTGCTGAGGAAGAAGCTGAGCTCGAGCGCGCAGACAAGCAGCTCGCAAACCAGGACATCACTGCAATAGAGGTCGTAGATGCCAGTGATGGAAACAACTTGTCTTGGGAGGGGGCATCTAACGGCGACGACGATGTTATTGAGGTTAGTGGGAATGACTCGGAAATAGATGTAACTGGGTCTCTAGAGTAGTTACATTGTCTATAACTTATTCTCAGTGTCTCGCTGTTCACACCAACTCATTCGAATATAATATACGCTGGTTATTGTGAAGCCGTGGCTTGCTGGCCACCTCAGGCCTAAGCCATTGGTCCACTGGCCGCCTCAGGCCTAAGCCCTCATGGGCTGCATGATTTGGCTCTGGCTTCACGATGTGAGGCCTTGGGCCACCAAAAGCCGGGCCGTGACATCAGGATTTTGACAGAAAAGTTTCCTGTGTTTCGGCTGTTATTGACGTTTTTTGCTGTATTCTGGGTTCCTGGAAACCTGGGGCTTGGGGGCCTATATACTTCACTAGTGTTTCATGCTAATTTGCCGTGTTATTTATTTGCCATTGATTATATTTTTCTTGACAGACCCCTTACTATTCCAGAAAAGGATAAGGCCATACCATTCTCACGCTTGTTGAAATTTTGGGTTTCCGTGAAATTGGACTTGGGTCACCAAGTCTCAGAATAGGCATAGTTTTCACTGTTTTATATGGTTTTTAGCGGTTTTTGGGGTTGTGAAACCAGCAAAAACTTTTATGTCAAATTGCTGATGGACCCAAATCCTCGAGCCAAGCCGGGCCGGGAAAGCACTACCCCGAAGGATTTTGGAAGCCGCCCACATCCTGTACTATCAAGTTTGGGGGGAAAACATTGAAAAATTACTGCAGCATGTGCCAGACCATGGCGAGTTCCAGTATTTAAAGAAAGGGCAGATCGACTCTCTGGGACTAGCAGCACTCCTTTACAACGAATCAGCACTTCTAATCCGCAAAGAGTACAAAGTTATTCACGACGATCTCCGGTCGTATGAGAGAGATCCGACACGTAGGGGCGGTGGCGTGGTTGTCACCGGCCAACCGGGCATTGGTACACTTCTCGCTGATTCCGGACTCATTCACTAAGAATCGCCACCTTGAATCTAGGAAAATCATGTTTCCTGTATTATCTTTTGCTTCGACTCTTGGGCACGAGGACACCTGTCGCTTTTCAAGTGGAACGCAAATTCGTCCTCTTCCAAGAAACCGGTGTTCAGATGTGCGGCTGTGAGGCTGATAACGGAAGGATTATACCAAGCAGAGCGTGGGCCCTTGCTGATTCCCACCCCGGATTTGACCAGCCATGTGAGGCCTTTTTCACTGCACGGAGGGTGAAAGGCGCATGGATAGTTCAGACTACTTCGCCATCAATGAAAAAGTGGTCATCGTGACACAAGGAGTATGATGCCGGCACCTATTGGATGGATGTATTCTCGTTAGACGAGTTGAAAGCCCTTGGGTAAGTCCAAAGTGTTTCCAACAACTTTTATCTTCACGCTAAGCTCTTCATGTAGTGAAATACTCGGTCTCGATACTCAAAGTCTGCGCGATAACTACAATTCCTGGGGCCCTTCCGCGCGCCTCTGCGTCACGTTCACGAGGACCCCCATACTAGTTCCGGGACATAAACAGGCTGTTATTCGCGCTGCGCGTGAGTTCACCCAGGAAGTCAACCATTTCGATATTCTCGACATGTCCTTGGCGTCGCAACGAATCATTATCGCACGGCCAACTGCGGTGAGGCAAGTGGCAACCGCGGAATATGGAACGAATCGCCTCCGTGGATTCGTCTCACGCGCCTACGCCCAACGCGACAATCCCCAGCGGCTGAGTTTCTATAAGTCGATCCGCGGATACGCGTTGTTCCGCTCACTAGCAGGTCAGATGTTCGAGATTTATGTTCTCTTGTGGTTCTGGCACTCTCGAGCTCAGGAAAATCTTTTTTGCACTGGCGCTGTGGCTACCTCACCTCGACTCGACATCCCGGCGTGCCCAGAGAACATGAAGTTTTTTTCCAAGTCCTCAGAGCTGCAGAATATGGTCGAATCGATATGTCCAATATGCTGGGTTCCCACTTCGCTAAATTTTCCCTCTCTTGACGCCTCATCCTCACCGACGACACTATTATCACAGTTCAGATCACCGTCTCTCCCCGACATGGTGCAAGTAAAGTTGGATTCGCCCCCGTGTATGATAATCTTCCTCGGGACTCGAAGACTAAGCGGCCTAAACAATCACACGTGTTCATAACGGACACGGATGTCAACGCGTCAAGGTTGCGAGGGCAGAATCTTCCGGATATCCCATCTGGAACCCATGTCTACTCTGCAGTTCTTGACGTCGACCAGTTGGATTCGACGGGACTGGTAACACAAACACGGGTGAGCGAATTGGAGACAGCGAGAGTAAGTATGTAATGGCTATATGCAATTTGGTATTTATTGGGAAATTTGCAGGGATGTCCGCCTGAAGACTCGGAGATGAACACGAGCCCGTAATAGTTTTGGTCGGTATGACTTCGATTCTTTGACTTGTGGTGACCCGAAACAACCGCATTTACATGACCTTCACAAACACTTTCGTGTCGGCATCGCTATTTCTGTAATAATAGTATGCACGCATATGAGCAATGTTTCTATAATAGCTACGTTATGAAACTAGTGTACCTTACTGTGTATCATGCATGTATCGCGCACTCCTTTCCGCTGATTGCGGTTTCGATGCCTCCCTCCAACTACAGTATATTATCGATAGCAATTCAAGAAAATATCCGTATAGTACGGAACACGTGTCGACTCAATCGAGACAGTGAGCGGGCTCCGCGCAAAGTTAGCCAGAGCTGATTCTAATCGGGGTGTTGAGTTGTAGGTTGTAAGACAGGGGTTGAAATAAGTCCGATCTGACGGCGCGGGGTCCGTGGCGTTCCACTCACGTGCACGTGCCAAGGGCTCCGCGAGACGCAAGGCACGACCATACATCACGGTCCTCCAATGGCCAGCGGCAAGATCATCATCCGACCACGCAAGGTCCACGACAACGCCAGCAACGCGACTCTTGTCGGTCCCTCCCGCCTCGAGGTGCGCACCACGCCAGGGACGCCCACGACGGACCGCGACGCGCCAACGAACGACAACACCAACACCAACACCAACGACAATGAGGACAACGACGATGATAACGATGACAATGACGACGACGATGCCCCCACGACGAACGCCGCGACGCCTATGAACGAGGGAGCCGACGACGGCAGCGGCCCCGACGAGCCCGTGGTCGAGGACGTCGTCCCTATGCCTCGGCCGCGCGGACGCCCACGCGGCCGTGGCCGCGGTGCACTCATAGGCAGCGAGCGCGCAGGCCGTGCACGGGGGCGAGGGCGCGGACGCGGACGGGGGCGGGGCTCGCGCGGTGGGGGTATTGGCGGCATCACGATCCGCCTGCCGGGGCGCGGTGGTGCAGGTGGGGACGGAGCGGGTGCGGCAGGCGGGGACGAGGACTCTGCTGGGGGCGAGGAGGGCACGCCTGGGGTGGAGGGGGGCGTGCTGCACGACGAGGAGGTGATGGGCGGCGGGAAGCCGTTCTCGATCGTGCAGGGGAAGGTGTATGTCATCGAGGGCGACGAGTTCGTCACGGAGGACGACGCGAAGGGCGACACGAAGATCGACAGAAACGGGAACTTGCTCGGCGGTGCGTGCGTGCGGCGTTGCGTGCCCTGCTCAGACTTTTGACTTTTTTTTTTTTTTGCTCGCAGGCCGTAGGTTCAAAGCGCAGACGTTCAATCTGCCCAATCGGCACCCTGAGCGCATGTACATGCTCGCGATCGACGCGGCGCGCACGTCGGGCTTCCGCGACTCGCTGTACTATTTCCGCCGCAATCCGCTCGCGCACAAGCTCAACGCGACACCGTCCGAAAAAGAGTACCTCATCGAGATCGGGAAACTCGGCTCGCACCTGCGCACGCGTAGCGTGACGCTCATCACCGCACGCAGCGCGTTCAAGCTGCACGGCGCAAAAACCCTCCTCGGTGCGTATCTCCCATCTCCTTCCAAAAAAACTTTTTTTTATATTCAACCCCCATTAGATGGGCGGTGGGTCGTGGATGACTATTACGAAGACAAGGTGCTCGCCGACATCACCGAGAAGGGCCTAAAACCGGGCGACCCCGTCGGCGAGCTCGCAGACCCGAACGCGCCGTCCGCCGCGGCGCTCGCCGCGGCCGAACTCGCCAACGCACAGAAGGGCGACCGCGCGGGGGGCACACAGGGGATCTACCGCGCGGGCGGGCCCACGACGCTCTTCGGCAGCGCGGGCTGGGGGCCCTACAGCGACGGCCCGCTGAACGCGGTGCGCAAGTCGCTCCTGAACCGCGACGGGCTCAACGAGGAAAACTGGATGTTGACCGCGGCGCAGCGTACCGCCGACGCGAGCGCCGAATGGGCCAAGCAGCGCCGGCGCGCGCTCGTGCCGTACGGAGGCATCTTTGGCGCTGCTGCTGCCACGACGTCGTCGTCGCATGCGGAGAAGAAGGAGGATGGAGAGGAGGAACGTGTGAAGGGGAAGGTGGACGGGAGGCGCCAGGCTCATGGGGACGAACAGGATCAGGGAGCACAGGAGCAGCGGGAGGACGAAAGCGCCGCGACGGGTGCACAGAGGCGCAAGCGTGCGCGCTTGGAGGAAAAGGTGCCCAGGGGGGTGTACGAACCTCACATCGGTATCGTGCTCTGTCAGTCGTCGTTTTCCCCTCTGCTTCCGCATCGTCGTGCTCACTTTTGACAGATCGTACGGACACGCAGCCGACACGTGCGCGTTGGGAGGGCTTGAAGGACTCGGCGGAAAAACGACAGGTGCTCGGGGGTACCAAGGCTGGGAATGGAGCGTGGGCCCTCGCTTGGGTCGACACCGTTATGGAACTTGGAGCGAGCGAGGGAGACCACGAGGCAGGTCACACCGCTGCGGAGGAGCGCAGGCGATTGTTAGAACTCGCGGCAGCTGACTTGAATTCATAATTTACTCGACTTGTTTTCTATTCAATCGTGCCACGTCTCGCTCCCCATGGTTGTGGGTAAGTAAGTATTTGTTGAGATGGTGTGTATACAGACATAAGGTATCCGCCGTGGACATCCAGACAACAACTAAGTATAGGTAAGATGGATAATTTGAGAGCCAAGAAGACAGCGCGGGATGTGACATGCAAAAACAGATAGCGGCAAACATATAGACAATATAAACAAGGTATCAGTCGCTTAGCGCTGGTCATGAGAACTTCGTGTCCTCGCGGTGCCCACACGCTCAGAGACTCTGGCACGGTGGTTCCTATTCTTGAGATGTACCTCGAAATTACTCATGCCATCGCCAGGGATATAAAGCTGGTCCGAAAGTCAGCGTCAAGGATCAACGTGGCCGAAGGGGAATTACAAACCTTCCCAGGACAATCTAGACACCTCACTCGCCACTCCTGCTCACCACTAGCTGCCGTACGCATTGCGATTTCAAACCTGTCGTCGGGATATTTCGCGTTCATCGCAGCATGTGCATCGATCAGCGATTCTGGTGGCCCCTACGTAATGGGGGATAAGCTCCGGGAAACAGCGATTTTAGACAACAATTGGCTACGCACCACAGTGGTTTGCACCGGTGATGTCGGCCGATCTGAAGGGCCAGGATTTGGAGGTGACATATCGTCCGTTGTTGGTGGGGGCATGGGCGTGTTCGAGTCAGATTTCGAGTGTCCGGTGCCGTTCAGCTTCATCTTCTGGATCAAGGGTGATTCTGAGGCGCTTGAACTCCCAGACGAAACTGGTGAGACCGCCCGTTCCGTATCAACGTGACGGCGCCCAGCGCCTGATTGTGCGCGCCGTGGTATTTCAACTACCGGTTCTGTCTTGCTAGGCGTCTCAGGTTCGGGTGCCGGTGCAGGAGTGGGTTCATCTTGGTCAACAGCCGGGGTGGTGGTAGCGCGTGCAGCTGCACCTCCTTTCTTTTTGGGATAGATTTTCGACTTGTCAGTCTCTGTACGCAGGCCAAGATGGTATTCGGGATCCGGATTATATACGACCGGCCTCGGCCGACGGTGGCGATGCCAGAATTTACCTGCCGCACAAATCCGTTAGTACAGATTTCACATCATTGAAAAAAAAATTCATTTCATTCCGTACCACATAGACCACATTGCGACTTGTCGCCTAGGGGCCCCTTGCGACGCCCGATGGCGATATCTTCTGGACAGCCGCAATTTGAGCAATGCCAAATTCCGTTGATGAAGTTCGGGTGCTGTCCGTCTGCAAATTCCTTCTCTTTCGCCTCTCTTTCGAGTTCCTTGGCGCGCTTCGCTGAAATGACCCTTGGAAGCCGGTTGTCCTGTGGTGGGGGAACAGGCATCGGGGCAGGGGGGTCGTTCTCTAACGGTGGTGGAAGCTTCGAAGCGTCTGCGGCGGTGGACATCGTTGGCGCCGTGACCTGAGCACGAGGGTGGAGGACGGTCGGAGGGTATGGTGGGGCCCTGAACAATCCCTTCGTCTTCTTCTCCTTGGGCGCAGAAGGGATGGCTACAGTCGGCGTAGCCATGGGCAACGTTGGTGTAATGACGGCAGTGCCATTCTCCGACGCGACCATGTTAGCGATAGTAAGCGAGGCAGCGGCGGCCGCAGCTCTGCGCGACGTGGGCGCAGCTGCAGCCTGTGCTAGTGCAAGGACAGCAGGGTCCACGTCTGGGAAACCAATGGCGGGCGTGCGGAGGGTCTTGATGGGCTCACGATCCGGAAGTGCGACACCGCGTCTCCCACGAGTGTTGCGTTTCTTCCGTTTGTTCATTTCCTTCTCACGCTCTTTCTCATTGCGTTCCATCTCGCTGTCACTGAGGTAGTTGAGGATTGGCGTAAACGCCTGGACTTGGTCCATAGGTCGAGCGACAGATGTGACAGGAGAGAGGAAAGACATGCGGAGGTCGTCATCTTGCACGGCGGTGCCATCGGAGGGGTGGCCAACGAGGAAAAGGGATTTTTGATACGTGTGGACTTGTTCTCGTATTGAGTGGGCAATGGCCGTCCTAGAAACACGTGAAAGTTGTCAGATATATCCTCAAACGACCTTATTTGCTCACCTAAACTCGCCGCCTAGACCAAGTTCCCGCGCATACACCTCAGCAAATTGTTCAGGTGAAGCGCCGGGGTTCTCAATGTCCCATTCGAATTGATCATCAAGCTTCATCGATCCGATTCCAATATCGAGCTGTTACGGCATGTGGGCATCAGCTTCCGTGTGTGAAGCGTTGTGGAGTGCTACGAACCCTAATAAGGATACGCATCTCCTCTTGTTGCTCCTTCTCATCAATCTCAATATCGGCCACGGTGGCAGGCGCATTCGGATCACGCTCAACCTTGACGTTAACGTCCACCTTGCGTCGCTTCCTGCCAGTAATGAGTGCTTCCTTTGGCCGCTTTGCAATGGATGGAAGCTCCTTGCGCCACTTATCCCACCAAGCCTTCTCGTTCTCGTCAAGCTGACCTTGCAGTAGAGTCTCGCTCTCATTCTCGGGTACCACGTCTGTCGTGTGGGCCTGGTAGTCGCTGAGTTGGTCCTGGATCGACTTGACAATAACGGAAAAATAGGTAGGTGCTAAGGCATAGTCGTCGACGAGAGACTGAGCAAACAACTCCGGAGTGACGACTGGGTCTATCAACGACAGTCAGTACAAAAACGAGTGTACGGTGGGTGCCCAGCTTACCGTTGAGATTCCATACGAATGCTTCACGCATTCTGTGGTGTTCGACATCAAACTCTACCCGGATAGGAACGAGAGTTTCTTCGCGCTTTGCTTCTTCGGGGTCGACTTTCGCAGGCCTGTGGACGAGGTTAGCGGGTGTGTTTTGTCTGCTAATAAAGCGGCGGAAGTACATACAGCCTGAACCCTTCGCGCCTACCCCTTTTCCTATTGTCCCGCAACCGTTGACCAGGATACGTGACGCCGAACTTTGTTCTCATCTTCTTGCCATCGGATACTTCCCACCACAAATCGCGATTCTCGGCCCGGTACGCGCGAAGTTCTTCTGCCATACGTTCTTTCATGCCGCGGTGATATGAGTCGTATTCCTTGTCGCGAGCCATCCAGCCTTTCACCTGCGTCACTTCCTCCTCATCCAGTGGCTTGATATCAGCGGGTGACACGAGAGTCACGCGCATTGTCTTGCTACTCGCCGGCGCAGACGAATGCGATGCGGAGGGGAGTGTTGAGTGTGTAGGTAAAGTAGCTGTCGACGGTGCCGCGGACACTGGCGCAGTCGGAGGGTGTGAGAGAGGTAGAGGTAGAGGAACAGCGGCATCTGGAACAACAGGGAGACCTTGCACTTCTGGCACACCGGTGTTGATTGTCAAGGCGTCGCCACCATGCATCTGCATCTGCATTTGCGCAGGTGTCATGACGGTTTGAGGGCCCTTCTGTACCATTGGGCTTTGAAGGGACGCTTGCATGTCTGGGAAGTTAGGCGCCCCGAGAACCGGCTGCCGTTGTCTCATCCCCCCACCGCCAATCCCAACGTTGGGGACGCCGGAAGGAGTCTGGAACGGCCCAACACCACCCGGGATCGGTGGTTGCGAGACTTGCGGAGGAAGTGAAGCTTGACCACCTGCTAGCTGTTGCTGGAAAAGACTGCCGTCATCAAGGCCCTGTGGGAGTTGAGGGGTCTGACCACCAAGTGAGTTCGCGCGCGACGGGACAACGTGAGGCGGTCCCATGAGCCCACCACCAGCACCACCGAGTAGCGTTGGGTTCGGCGAACCCATGGACTGCGGCATAGGCATCAATCCACCTGCGCCGACATTGCCAGCATTATTCATGCTTAACCCTGCCATCCCAGCCCCGGTCATGCCACCAAACTGAGCGTCCAGGCCACCTTGTCCGGTCAGTCGTCGTTTCCGACCTGGTGAACCAGGAACTGGTGTGCCGGGGACCTGGCCAAAGCCTTGAGGGGGCTGCACCTGGGGTTGCTGATGCTGCGCCGACTGTTGTTGCTGCTGCTGTTGCGACTGAAGTTGGAGCTGCTGGTGAAGGAACGGAGAAGTCGCGTGGGTAGGGGTATGAGCCTGTGGCTGCGGCTGGTGAGGAAGCGATGACTGAACCGGGGTTGGGGGTTTAGGTGGGATAGGCGGGCCTTGGCCAAAAACATTAAATCCGCTAGACGTCCTAGGCCGACTCGGCGGCCGTTGCATCCCAGCAAGGTGACCAGCACCCCCCAGAGCAGGTGAGGACGGTGCAGCCGCCGCCGCCGGTCCAGAGTGATGGGATATTTGAGACTGCGAAGTTCCTGGACGAGATGATGGCGGACGGGGAGGTGGTGGTGGCATCATCTGAAATTGGGAACTCTGCTGCTGCGAGAACTGCTGCCCCTGTGGCGACTGCTGAGAGAACGGTTGAGAATGCGTAGCAGAAGATGAGGATGAGGGCCTTTCGAAAAAGTTCGGTGTGTTGTGCATGCTTTGCTGTTGGGCAAGAACACCTTGAAGGCCGTTCTGTTGACCGGGATTAAATTGCGGTTGATCCTGGAGGAATCGTTGTTGCATCGGCTGCTGTTGTATTTGCTGCCGTTGGTCAAACTGAGGTTGACCTTGGTTCATCTGCCCCATTTGCCGCTGTTGCAACGCTCTTTGTTGCTGTAGAGAAAAAATTAGCTACGTCAAACAAAATCAAACGCAATGTTCCTTACAAGCATCTTCGCCTGCATCTGCTGCTGAGGAGTCATTGGCTGCAACTGAGCGAGGTGTTGTTGGGTAAACCCCATAGCGTTCGCGTTCACACCACCCATGATGGTCGCGTTGCCCATACCGCCCATACCGAGCGCGCCTTGGCCAACACTGCCCATGCCACCACCTAAACCGGCTTGCATAGTGTTACCGCCCTGCATCTGGAGAAGTAGCGCGGGGTTAAGTGACTGGTTCAGTTGCAGTTGTTGAGACATTGCCGATGCTCCACGACCGTTCAACAATTGCTGGGGGTTCATCGCCAAGCCTTGCTGTTGAAACATCTGAGGATTCATCAGCGCGGGATTATTGTTGTTCTTCTGGAATTGTGGATTTTGACCCTGGCTCTGGAGGGATTGAAGCATGGCGGGGTTAAGAAACTGCTGCTGTCCTCCTTGGGGTTGCGGGAATCCATTGGTATTAACGTTCATTGAGATGAAAGGAAAGGTAAAGGTCTGGCGCTATATGCGTGACCCACGCGGGGGTGGGGAGCGGCTGCGCCTGGGGGAGAGGGTGAGTCAGCAAAACGATGGCGAACTGACGGGCCATCGGAGGGAGGAGAGGTAGAGTACCTGGATGAGGGCCTAAGAAGTAGAGGGAGGGATGATAAGCACGTGCACGGATAAGGAGGGAGATATGAAATGAGACGTACGGAGGAGAGGAAAGAGGTCGGACCTCGTGAGGGGTGGGGAAGACCTGATTGGGAGGGCCGGGGGAGAAAGTATTAGCATATAGTTCAGATAATTGACAAAAGGGACAAGTGGATACGTGCTGGGAAATGGGATAGGAGGGAGAGGCCGACGATTCGGAAGGAGGCGCACGGACCAGGGGAGGAGGGAACGAGGGAAAGATGGATCGGAAGAACCCAAAAAAGCTTACGTTTGAGTGTTGGAAGGGGAGGACGGAGGTAAGCTGGCCGTACGTGTGGACGGAGTGCTATTTGCGAAAGGTAACGCTCGCTCGGAGAGCCGAGGCTTGGGAGGAGAGAGGGGACGATCAATGATGATGCGATACGCAAAGACTGCTCGGTATCTCACTGGGCCCGTTAGCAACTGGATTCTCTAGCTGACGTATGTAAAAACACGACGGTGTGTTCCTTCTCCTATGAAGAGTGTGGTGTAGAGAAAAATGGCACACCGCGGCCGTTTTGTATGCTGAGTCGAGGGGGGGGGCGGTCTGCTAGGCTAGCAAGAACAACAGGACTCGAGGCAACGAGTCACGGATTCAACGTGACGGAGTGGTCACGTCACGCTCCCACCCCTCCAGCCACGGGATTGAGTATTGTGCTAGACACATACAACACTTTTTACATACGGGAAAAAGGGAGGGACGGGACGAGGAGGAGGGGAAGGGAAAGGGAAAGGGGAAGATAGACGGGCGGGATACATGAACGCGGCTGGCGACGGCTTGAAGCCCACTCATCCTGTAAGGAGATCTGAGATCGACCCCGGGTCTGGTCTCCCAAATGAAGAACGTCCACTCGCTTTTTCCTCCCCTCTCAGCTCACCTGTCACCACCGCTCACGATTCCCTTTCTATATCCGTCCGCTTCTAGCCGCTTCCACTCTGTACTCCCGTCCTCCCTTTTCGGTTACATATCTACAATACACTCGCCTTACGCCACTGACCCTGACCGTACTCCTCCACAAAGTCCAAGTCTGAGAATAGATATATATCCCTGACTGATTACGCCCGATTCTGATACCCCCAACAACAATACATCAACTCATTTCACCGGTCTGCTGACCTTTGCCCAGCTTGACCGTGACACATCGACCAGTCCAGATGGAAACAAGCATCGTGTGTCCATCGAGATGATGATAATGTACCCCATCATCTTGTGGAAAATTCCAAATCCCGATTCGCCTCACAGGCACCCACGGCATTTCCTCACACGGAGTTTTTCGTTTTCCTCCCACCTTTCTACAACATAGCGATAATCTCGAGCGTCTGATCGGCTCGTGCCTGCAGGGACTACCATTCGCTCCACAACACACATCTATTACTTGTGGCCCCACAAAATGGGATGTATCTAGTGGGATGCACCAGCGAGATGTCCCGCCTTGCTGTTCTGCCAAGCGTCCCTCTTCTTGGCCCATGCGTAGACGCTGTAGCCTGTACATTTCACATCCGTCAAACAGCGATCACGGGATAGGTGACACTAAACGCACCGATGCCGACGGGGATAAGCCAGTAAGGCAGCTGCGCAGAGAGGCGACGATAGCCATTGAAAAGATAGCTGCGGAACAGGTGGCTGGTGGCGCTCTGGCGGAAGGGGGACACGGCTATTTGCGAGTAAGTTGCGTATGATTGGGGGACTAAAGGGAACAGACGTACTGTAGGTCACTATTCCGCGTTGCTTCTGCAATCCATGGTGGTAATCACCCCACCACACGTTCTAAGAAATTGTAATGTCATGAGGAGTCTGGGTAGACACAAAAGGGTGACCCACGTAGACCTTCGCTGTTTATACACGTCAATTGCGACTCTAGCAAACAAACAAATAACAAGAATAGAAGACTCACGGCCAGGCATATCGCTCATAGCTGGGGTTGTTGCCTTCATCTTTGGAGAATGGCTTCTGCTGCAGAAAAAAAAGTCTTTGAAAAGAAAGTCGCGGTTTTGGCGTTGTTGAGGAAAGAAACGGAGCGCCCGTGACACCGTTGGACACGGCGATGGGGTGGACTCGGACCGGACCTGCCTTTCCGGGTTCCGCGTCTTCAGGTTCCTCTTCGTGGCGACCCAGCGTATGCGGGCCCCTACCGATTGACATGCCAATAACACACTTGGATACCGAGGCTCGAAAGCAACTTGACGAGTTGGAGCTTGTCTATCGATCTATCACGTCATATCGTCCCGCAGTCAGTAATCCTCCCATCCTAGACTCGTCACTGGATGCCCCGATCAATCAAGACAGCGATCACATATCTGGTCTGCGGCCTTTGCTAGAGGCAGTTAAGCGAGATCTGGACGTCACCAAGCAGGTACAGCCCGCGCCATGCTCTCACTAGCCATCCAAATGAATCGAGCGTCTCTTTATCTTCACCAGTAGTTTTTGGCGGCTCCACACGCTGCCTCCTTGCCGCCACCCTCGACAAATGCTCCCTACCTCATTGCTGTGTGGAAGGAAGTGCTGTCCTCTCCACTTCCCATACTTGCAATTGGAAAGACCTTTTCTGAACACTCAAAAGATACGACTACGGCCGACGCCAAGGGACAAAAACAGGCGCTCCCGCAAAACTCCGACAAGCACAAGTCTGCAGGAGTCAAGGTTGACGTTGTCGCCGACAATGGACACACGTGGATCCGTGTCAACACGCATGTCACATCTCTCCCGTCCGTTCCCTCGTGATTTTCTGACTCTGCTACCAGCGCCAAGAACGCAAGGCTCCTAGCAGAGTTTCGCGAGATTGACTCCCATTTCACTGACTCCGAGGACGAGGATGATAATATGGTTGGCCCATCACTGGCGCAATCCGAGTTTGATAACAGCCTCCTGCGCGTGGGGCGTGGGCTCCTCGCCGCTGCACGCGACAATCCCATCTTGGGCACCAACAAGCCTCCAGAGGTCGTCCTCCGCCTCACGCGAATAGACCCCGACGCCCCCGACGAGTGTGAGAACGATTCCAGGATCGCGCTCACTGTCGAACTACTGCGTAAGATGGGTCTCTCAATTAAGCTAGGCGAACGTGGCCCGATCAGCCAGCTGACGGATTTGGCGCCCGCACTACCCCCACCCCCAACGCTGGTCCCGACGCATCGAATCAACCTCGATCTCTCCATTTTGGTCGCTTTGGTCTCTGATCTCTCACACGCACCACTCCCTGATACAGTAGATGCCGCCTATACGCGTTTCATACCTTCCGCAGAATATGTGGAATGGAAGCGGTCACGCCTCCGTGCGAAAAACGGTGGCAGTAGTGACAGCATAATGAACACAATCGAGGATGACGTCTACGGTCCTAACCAGCACTCCCGTGCGCTTTCCGAGCAGCTGCTGCAAGAGATGCGCAAGGGAATATTGCAAGAGATCTATGAACGCCTGCTCGTGTATCCGGGGGAAACGACGAACGGGGACGCCCCTCTTCGTGTCGAGTTTTGGACCACGCCCGAGGCTAGGGATCGTTGCCTACGCATCGTTGCCAAGATCGGCGGCGCGGCCGAGAAGCGCCGCGCGCACGCGCTCTTCCTCGCGGACACCGACGACACCTCGGTGTCTCTCAACGAGCGAGAGGCGCAGTACTGGGCACAATCACGCTACCCGCGCGCCTTTCTCCCGCTCCTCCCCATCCGCGTCTTCTCCGCCCCCGAACCAACGTCGTCGATCGACACGCCGCCGCCCCACGCGGGGTTTTTCAGCGCGCTCGAAGCGACGTGCCGCGCGCTGCTCGCGTCCGGTTCCGCACCTACGCCACCCGAGGAGGCGGGCGACGGCGAGCTGCAGCGCGCCGCGGTCGTGCGCACGAACGGCCGGCTGACAGTGCATACCGTGCAGAGCATGCTGTGTGGCGCCGTGCGTGGGTGGACGACGCTCACGGCGAACAAGGCGAGCGTCAAGGCGGTCTTGCGGGAGGTGAGGGCGCGTGGGTATGGTGCTGAGGCGCGGGGCGAAGGGAGGCTTGCTGCGCTGTGGATCGTTGACCCGAGGAGCTTGGCGCAGGGGATGCGGTCGGACATCAGCGCTGCGCCGGCGTAACCGGCGCATTTGGTGAGCATTACGCAGTGCATTTGTTTGACAAACCGTGTGTGTGGCCCCCTTCTTGTACAAGACAGGATGATTCTTCGTAACGGATCAGAAGAACTTACAAACACTTGCAAATTTTTTGGCTTCCAACCCTTCCTCACCGAGCGGGCGTTATACACGATCTATGGGTCGATTGAACACCCGACCATCCTGGTCCAGGTCGAGCGCTGGTGACTATCTTAGTGAGTGGCGTGAGTGAGCTTCTGAGGGTGCAGCACCGGCACGATATGGGCCTGACGTTGTTGACACCGTATACGTATGTGCTTCTCTACGTTTGACGTGTTGAACTTTAGCTTGTCAAACCTTCGAGCGACCACGGTGGTGCCGTAACGATGTCTCGCAGTTTTTACACAAGCCCGGTGATCCCCTCCGGCTTTTTTTTTTTGCTCATGGTTTGGAGTAACTCGTGTCTCCCGAATTTTTCTCAGGTACCAACGAAAAAAAATTTGAGAGTAATTTGGGGACTTCCAAAACCTCATGGTGAGCCAGCCATTTCCGAGGGAAGAAGTGCTACGTGTGCAAAAACTGATCATCTTCGGTAAATATACGAGGTGTTTTTGGGTTCCATCGATTTCGGCATAAGTGAAAGTGGCTGCGATTCTTTTGTCATCCACGATGCATTACTGTAACTTATGTGCAGTACTGCTGTAATCATGTATTCATCGCGAGTCGTTTCTTCGGAAACCCGGGAAGTGGGAGCGGCTTCGGGCGATAAGCGGATTACTGAACGGCCTCGGGAATGACATGATGTGATGACACTCGCTCGGGATTGGTGCGACAATTTTAGGCAGTTGAAAGGAAGCGATGCTAGCCTTACCGCGAGCGGTCACCGGTCACCGTTTCCCTTCGGGCGATTCCCCTCGTCCTCGTTCCCAAAGCACTCCAAGCACGATGGCCTCAGAGCTCCATTTAGAAGTGGAGGCGGCCCCCGTGGACGCCACACGTCGCAAGGTCAAGCCGCCGCCACAATCGACCGCTATCTCTGCGCCCTTCGATTATTCGCCCAGCGATGACGGAACCGATGAGAATCTCCTGGTCCTTCTCCACGGTCTTGGTCCGCACGGCCTTTGTTTCTTTTTTGGAGGGCGAACGCTTCTGATCCACCACCTCTGGCTCCATTGACATACGCGTAGGGGACACCCATCTCCCCTTCGGAAAACTCGGCCGCTCGTTCAAGCTTCCTCAGACGGCCACGCTCGCTCTTCGGGCACCCGAGCAGTGCGTGCGTCCCGCGAGCTTCCACATTAAAGCCTCCATGTAACCGTTTTCGTTGTTATTGTTGTTGTTTTTGTTGTGGGGCACAAAGGATACCGTATCTGTACGAACAGGCGTTCCAGTGGTACCCTTCCTTCGATCCGCTCGGCGACGTCCTGGCCGCACCCAGATCCGTACGACGGCAATCGACTACATGATGAGCGTGTTCGACCATCTCGTCGGCGATTGCGGATGGCCTGCGCACCGCATCCATCTCTTCGGCTTTGCCCAGGGGGGCAGCGTGGCAGCCGAGTCCGCGCAGAAGTGGTGGCGCCGTGCGCTCCAGCTCCAGCAGACATCTGACAATACGTCATTGCAGCCGTTCGGCTCAGTCGTGACCGTCGGTGGCCCCTTGCTCTCATACCCTACTCTTTCGGCACTGTGCACGACACCCGTTCTCGTGTTTCATCGACCGCCGCCCGCAGAGCCATCCCTACCGAGGGATGCCCTTCCAGCTTTCCGAAAAGGCTTTACGAGGGTCATAGACGTGGAGAAGAGTGGAGAGGGCATGCCTCGCTCGAGGGATGAGTGGCATCCAATCATGCAGCTCTGGAGTGAGCGACTTGGGCGCAGACAGGTGGATGGGTTTTACGAAGTGATGACCGGAGCGAACGCAGCTTGACATGAATACGAAACAACTACGCGTAGTACGTAATGTGAGTTAACAAGGGTAGGCATCGTGCGGACTCTGACACCCGATGGCGACATGAGAACGGAGAAGTCCAGTAGATATGGAAGAGGTGTATGTACTGCGTGGATGTGGGGAGCAATTATAATATCCCCGAAATCGAGTTGCTCAGAACATGGCAAGGGCCGGAAATGAACGAGCTGAAACAAAGAGCCAACTAAGGCATTTGTCCTCTAGCAGAATTGTGAAGACATCCATATGTTCTGGAAAAAGTACGAACGTTTCGAATGCTTTGAGGAGCTGACGTCCGCATAATTGCCGATGGTTCCGATGTACCAGGAAGACGCTTTACTCTTCGCCGCCGGAAGAAGTGGTTCCGGCACGTGGATGCATAGCCGTTGTTCGAGCCCCACGACTGGGTTTCTCATACAGACCCTCCTGCGGCCCTGCTATTGACGAGGTCAGTCACTTGTTTCCTCCCCGCTGCCTAGGCACTTACAGGTTCCAGAGCTCTCGCCACCAATGATGTCCGCAACATCTAGATCGCGAAGTGCCACCATCGTGGGCGCTTCGACATTGCCGATGTCATCGCTCGGATCTATTACATCTGTTACGAGAGGAAAGGATAAACAGAACGACAGGGATTAAATCGGTCTACCAACCGGTCTGGGAACCATAGATGGTCGTAAGGCGTGATTCCACGCTTCGTATGGTGCTGGAACACGACACGGGCCTCGATAAGTCTTCACCAAGCAAGAAGAGTCAACGGACTTACTTGCCATCGACGAGCCCAGCAGTGCCAACAACATTGAGGACACTCTCCCAACCAATGGGGTGACTTCGGTCGTGGGTGCTCTCCTCCGCTGAAAGGTTATATGATGCCAGAGCCGATAAAATGCGCTCCAGGTGGGATGAGGACACATCGGCTAAAGCGCGCAACGATGATGGGGGCAACAGCACTTCAGCCTGGTCCTCAATTAGCGCACTAGAGTCATCGGGGTCTGCACCACGGAATTGCGACGAGACTGCGAGAGGGGAATCCAGATACGAGACGTCGGACAGTAGAGCCTGTTTCGCAAGTGAGTACACTTCGTCTTCGAACCCCCACTCGGGGAGATGAACGTCCTCCGGGACAAGAGGCCATCGAGTCCAGTTTTTCCACGACCTTTCAGGGCGAACGGGATCACCTTCAGGTGATGACCGGCTAGCCTCTTCATCAAGTGGACTCGTGGCACATTTACTCTCCACGCGAGACGATGTGGGAGAGTCGCGCTGACTTGGTTCATGTACGGACGTGGCTTGACCCGTTTCGTGAGGAGAATCCCGTCGGGTGAGGTGAGTGGTGATGTCTAGTGTGTCTGTTGCACGCAATACGCGAAGCAAGGAAGCGTACTCTGAAATCTCTGAGTGCAAGGCTGCGGGAATTGCTTTCCTCTTCCTGTGCTTCCCCATGACTCTCGACTCGATTTCGAGATATGCTGGACGAGATCGGAGATACAGAGTCTCAAATCACGTGATATATCATGGGAAAGTATTAGTAATGTACTGTACAGCTCTTCAAGCCTCAAGTAACTTAGCCACCTTCCAAATCGCCCTCACCAAGTCCTCTCTTTACCAAGTCATGTAAGTTATTTATCAAACTTCCTAATCTTCCTCTAACATTTCGGCGGAACATTTTCAGAATGAGAGAGAAGTGGAAGAAAAAGAGGTCTCGTAGGCTCAGACGTAAACGCCGAAAAATGCGTGCCCGTTCCAGTGCGTGTGGTCGTTATACCCCTTTTATTGCGCACTGACTATCTTTTACAGAGTAACAGTAACGGCCATAAAAACTATGGAGTATGCGAGTTAGGCTGTCGTCTTATCCCCAAGTGGGGGGGGGGAATCGCTCGAGGTTTCAACTCACCCCAACCTTTCGGATGGCCGCCTTGATCGCGTTGCTTTGGTGCATGCCTTCTGTCCTGCAGCAGCACACCTGACTGTCAAGCCGAGTTGGGATGGTTAATTGGTCGAAGTCTTTGTATTATGTACAACAACACGCCACGTATCCGTTGTCATTTATATGTGAGAAGCCCGGTGTGATTTAGCGCCCTTCGCCATCTTCACCATTTTGAAGATCTTGCCATTCTCTGCGCGAGAAATTGTCATTTTCGCGTGAGGCAAGATCTTCTCTATACGCCATTGATACAGATCGGACTAAAGATTAGGGCTCCATGAGAGTTCGCTGGCGATCAGATATGGTAACAGTGGATGCATCACCTATCCGTCTTTGGCCTGGACTCATGCTCATGTATGCGGCATCACGCCTAGAGTTGCGATCCCTTCTGAAGGTGAGTTTTTTTCTACCCCGGATACAGCACCTGGTGCTTCTCTGGATGCCATTTGGGAGGCGCTGTGACTATACGTAACAGTGGCGAAGACGGTGGCAGAAGACACCTTAGAGACTCTTGAATTCGTTCTGGGCCGAATCCACTCCGTCCGTAGTTCGGACGACTACACTCGACAGGTCGGGTGCACTTAAGCCCATTCTGTCAGCACCCGTCCGGATTGGGCTTGTACAACTTTTCGTAACCTCTCACCACGTTCACACCTCGTTGATTCTCGGCTCGAGCCTCGCATGGTCGAACGTACCACGTGCAAACCCAATCATACCCCGCGGACACTTCCCAGCCATCCTCGATGAACATTTTAGAACGCGTGAGAGTCCGATACAAAGGGAACGAGAGTAATGGTTAGTCCACGAAGCTTCCTTATGACAAGAACCATCTGGAGAAGCACGCACCTACTGTAATTCCTGTGTCATCTCACGCTCTCCTTCATGCTCAACGGGAGGCCGGTCTTTTCTAAATCTGGCTTCCTGGCAGCTCGTCCTTGGGTGACCTGGCACGCGATCCGCACCGCTTCAGCTGCTAGATAAGCACTGGCAAAGGAGGTTTATGTTTTTTTGGTGGAGGCAGTGCTCAAGATCCTTGCGATCACTACACATCCCCTGTGGCGATCTGCACGCGGCCGCGCGCCAGGCTGTGCATATCGGCGATGCTTATCACCGGTCAATTTGGACTAAGACAATTGTAGGTGGTGGTGGAGCGGCGGATCTGCGCTGAATGTTGGCTAAGAACAAGTAGAACCACTTGACCTTCACGACATGACTTTAAGAAACATGTTTCGAAGACGAACCCATCGAGTTCCCTAATCTAGCCTCTGGCGCTCTATTGATGCATCCTGCTTTGTTCTTCGTGCTTCTCTAGCATCGCAGCCTTTGTTTCTACATGTAGACATGAGTCTGCAATGTGCTGACTGGAAACATCTAGCTATTTCGTGTATCTCCAGGACCCTGGCAGGTGGCCAGCCAAGTGCTCTTGCGAGGACTCGGACGCAGTCTGGTCATGGTCCGTACTGTAGGCTGAATTTCTCTCCTTCAGACTTAATCAAGACAAGACTTTTAGACCAGTTCATAGCGTTCCCTAATCCAGTGGGCTTGGGAGTTGGGCACTGCAATCCCGTCTCCGCACCACGGACGTTACACTTTGGCGCGCTTCTGGTTCTCAGTCTTCGTGGGGCGGCCGACTGTTCCGCTCCTTGCTCCGTATGCCGTTACCAGGATCGTTTAAAATGCCTCGCTCGAGGAGCGATCTCCCCAGAATCTGTTCCAACTTGCGTGAAATTTGCGTGCCGAGGATCGATCTGCTGCGATGCTACTCTCTGAGCTCATTGTTTGGAGCCTCCTCTCAGTTGTCGCTACCGCCGCGCCGGCCCCCTCTGACCCTTGTGCCGCTATCGCGGGATCGCGTTTCTCGACACCTAGGGACACCCTGGCTTGTTTGAGGTCCTTTCCGTTCAACCAGACTCTGCGGAGGAATGTGATGATTACTGTGTCGAGGGTTTTCGATTTTTACACCTTCGAGGACTACTATCCGAGGTCGAGCACTCCTTTTCCAAGTGCGATAAACATACGTGCAGAACTCGACCGGATAAACTCCACACCGTATGCGGTGAGACGATACAACTCAATCCATCCTCTAGAACTAATGTGTGGCCAGAGTGACTATGACTTCAACCTCGACTTGTATAACACTATCAACCAACTAAATGATGGGCATACGTGTGAGTAGTATCAGACGATGAATTGTACAGCCAGTATTTATCCGTGACTCGCCTCCGCAGTGTGGTTACCCTACTGTTACGTAAACTGGGAAGCTCTTCTTCCAACTCCTGTGGTTTCCATATCTGTCGATGGCGTTGAAGGTGTATACATTGCTTTGGACGCACCCGACTTCATTTCGCTGGTCCCTCCAGGCTTTACCAGCTACTACGAGTCGATTAACTTCGATTGGAAGCGGCTGGCAGGCGCGCGAGTCGTTCAGGTTGAAGGCAAGGACCCATTCGACTACGTGGACTTGGTTGCAGACACTGTAACTGGCAATTACCTCGACCATGGCGTCCGCGTGAACAGTGTTTTCACCGGATATAGACTTTCAGGCTCTTCGTTTTCGCAAAAGTTCGGAGATCTAGCTGGAAGGGTATTCAATCCCATAGAAAGTCTGACATTTTCGTTGGTGCCGGTGGGAGCGACGCAAGCTGAAACTGTCACGGTGCCGTTCCTGGACGTATTTATGGGGAACAGTTTTTCGGACCGGGACTCATAGTGGGTCTTTTTATGACCTCATTTACCTGCATGATTTCAACATCAACTCAGTTGGGAAAACAACTGCGTTGCGAACGCCAATACAAATGGCGTGGACAGGAGTTCGAGGCTGCTCCATCAACAACTTCATCACCAGGTGCCTCAGAAACCTCCGCCTAAAGGTATTACTCGTTCACCTTCTGATGCAATTGGGCTTCCTCTTCAATTTCAACCGTCATTGCCGGTGGTGAATACAAATGCTAGTTACATGGTTTCGTATGTCCTCCCGGACCTTATCACTGGCGTCGTAAGTTGCGCCACATTTTCCACTTGCGACAATTGACCGCTGGTAGCTCTTCGTAGGATCTTTTCAAGAACCTAGCAATGAACAATTCCAGCTTGATTTAGCTACTACAATAGCTTCCCTCAGGGACGCAGGAGCGACGCGGCTTCTCATCGACCTTACAAACAATCCGGGGGGGTTCATATGCCAGGGAATTTACCTACACCAGTACCTATCTGGGGTCGGCTTTGGATATTCGTGAGGGCTCGGTAAATGTTTGCCGCGGCCTATCTGACGGGCACATCTTAGTGGCTTCCAGAGTGCCGTTCGAGGAAACGAGCTCGCGCAGAAGGTGGTCCGTCAGGTAATAGCGGAACGGATTGGCGAGGACAATTCATTTTATGCTCCAGAGCAGTGTATGAGATTTCCTTCAGGTTTCGGAGAGCGCTAATGTTTCCTTAGGGGCGTTCCTAAATGATACGGTGTTCCCCAACGATTTCAACTACATTTCCCCACCAGTTCCGGTCAATGTCGGTGGCAACAAGGGCACCACATCCCAGCGCTTCCATGTGGGTATTCGGTGTAGGACCTCCATACTCCATAGACCGTTCTAACAATGCTTAGGACTCTTGCCCCACTTCCGTATCTATTCCAACTCAAGCCCCGTTCGATCTGTCTCAAGTTGCTATTGGTATTCCCTTTGGTATACTGCGCTAACCTGTTTTCGTTCATATATTTTTCTTAGTCACGAATGGAAATTGTGCATCGACCTGCGCTATGTTTAGCACCCTCATGAGGGAGCGCCACAACACAACGATTGCGGTGTTCGGCGGTCGCCCTGGACAGAGCATAGAGTTCAAAGGTACTGCTCACGTCGCTCTTTCCGTACTTTTTTTTGACAAGAACGCGACACAGGCATGGCCGGAAATCAGGTTTTGGAATGGACGGACCTCGACTCTGAAATCAAGACGGCAGGACTTAAAAACGTGCGTGGAACATTTAATGACATCAGTGTGCCCTGCTCAGAGAAAGATCTAATCAGGATCCCCTTGCGCCACCGGATTTGTGAGTACTGTATCCCGAATGTCTTAGCTACACGCTGTTGACTCGAGTATGGCAGATTAGTTTCTGCTGACATGCGGTAAAAAACTCTTTGGTGACCTTGAAGCCTTGAGTGTTTGTTGATCCTCGCTTGCTCAGTCATAATTGGCGGACTGCGTACAGCTACTTTGACGAGGCTACACCCATTGGTGAGGAAAACTGTTGCTTGATAATATCATGGCAATGTCACTATCACCACACATTTTAGCCTATTACTCGGAACCCCCGACGCGTGAGTCACGTCATGCAGAGCTCCCTAGGACTGCTCGGTACTGACAAAGTTCCTGGACAGTTCGCTTCCCATACACTGCTGATACCTACAACGATCCTCAAAATCTTTGGATTTTCGCGTAAGTGACACGCCGGTTAATATTAGAGCACTATGTTGAAATGTCAGTACAGAGCCCGGGAGATCTTCGGTTAGGCGAGCGTTGTAGATAGGCGTCGGACTTGGATTGGATGTGTCGATGTTTTGTATTACTACATAGCTCGCCGGGCGCCTCGATGTGCTCGCTTACTTTCGCTTTATCCCCCTGCATTGGCATGGAAAACGTGGGGTCGTTGTTCGTACCCCATCGGATGCACCAACACTAGTCATGGCCCTCTATTGTTCTCCAGGAGCCACCGGAGTCCACAGAGGGACCGTTCTTCTCTTGAGATTGGTTTTTCAGCTCCGAGGCCGAGATTATGCCTGGGTACGACCAGAGCTAGTTGCGGAGCGAGAATGTGCTGATACTGTGCTAGAACGGCCGATTCCGTTTTTCGACCCCAGGGCTATCGAGATGATGACGGAGCTCTCGGAACGGCGAATGGGCGCTGAGCAGAGCGCAGGATAAAAGGCTGGATGATCCCACGTTTGATCGCTCCAAACACCTCCCCAGCTTGCTTCACCCATTCGTTTAACTTTCCGATCTATAAAATATGGGCGTTCTCGACATTGTCCCAGTACGATCTATCAGCTACCAACACTGTGGTGTCCTTGCTGATAAACCTAGCCCGGCGTCCTCACTGGCGACAACGTCAGGAAACTTTTCCAATACGCCCAAGAGCACAAGGTCTGAATAGTTCTGAATCTGTACTCGTCGCAATGCTAAGAACTTTTACTTTCAGTTTGCTATTCCTGTTCGTAACTTTTGCTCTACACGATCCCTCAATTGACTTTCCCGTATCTGATCTGTAGGCTATCGTGAGTGCGGAAATCGATCTTATTATATCAAAGGTTCGAATTGAGTGCCACAGAACGTGACTTCGTCCTCTACCGCCAATGCTGCGCTCGAAGCTGCCCGGTCAGCAGCCCTTTTCGTGGATATTTTTCTCCCCTGACCGAAGAGCAGAGACATCAAGTCGCCCGTCATCCTTCAAGTCTCGCAAGGTGGCAGCGCTTACTTCGCAGGGAAGGGCTTGGCCAACGACAAGCAGCAGGCCTCCATCACCGGTGCCATCGCCGCTGCGCACCACATTCGAACTGTAGCCAAGGCATATGGCGTGTACGTCGCTAGCGTAGTGCATGTGTCTTTTAGCTCCTAACTCGTGGTTCTACCATCAGTCCCGTAGTCCTGCACTCCGACCACTGTGCTGAAAAGCTCCTTCCTTGGTTCGATGGCATGCTCGAAGCAGACGAAGCGTACTTCAAGCAGCACCAGGAAGCCCTGTTCTCTTCCCACATGCTCGATCTCTCCGAGGAGCCGAAGGACCAAAACATTGCGACATGCGTCAAATATTTCAAACGCATGGCACCGTTGGGTATCTGGCTTGAAATGGAAATCGGCATCACAGGTGGCGAAGAAGATGGTGTCGACAATACTGGTGTCGACAACAACAGCCTGTACACCCAGCCAGATGAGGTATACGATGTATACGCTGCACTGTCGCCAATCAGTCCCAATTTCAGCATAGCGGCTGCGTTCGGTAATGTGCACGGCGTTTACAAACCCGGAAATGTTCGGCTGCATCCCGAGCTTCTTGCCAAACACCAGGCATATGCTAAAGAGAAGCTTGGCGGCAAGGTTGAGAAACCTCTGTGGGTGGCGAGTTTTTTTTTCATGAGCGGCACGATGATGACTCGATACTCCTCAGCTTCCTTGTTTTCCACGGTGGCTCTGGCTCTTCCAAGGAGGAAATCCAGACTGCCGTCAATCATGGTGTTGTCAAGATGAACGTGGATACCGGTCTGTGTTTCCTTACCAACGGATATTTGAGGATCTTGACAGCCGCATAGACACGCAATTCGCGTATCTCGCCGGTATTCGGGTGAGCACACTTTCCTGGGTAATTCCCGGCAGAATCTGATGGACGGTATTCAGGACTTTGTCCTCAAGAAGAAGGACTATCTTCTTACCCAAGTCGGCAACCCAGAGGGGGCTGACAAGCCCAACAAGAAGGTAAACTAGTCAATGGGAGTAGAAGAGCATCACTGAAGATGATATCTAGTTCTACGATCCTCGTGTCTGGGTCCGTGAGGGCGAAAAGACGCTCACGGAGCGTGTCAAGGTCGCATGCCAAGACCTTGGCAACGTCGGTAAGTGGATTTGTAGTGCTCTCCTGGCTATGGTCGTTGACAATTGCGTGACAGACCGACTATAATCGCGCAGTCGTCTCCTCCTGTGGTTTCGTGGTAGTATTTCTAAACGTTTGTTACAATTATGAGAGGGAGCGACGTAGAAGTTATTTTCTTGTAGATTCCACTCTTACTGTAACGCATTCAATTTGTAAACGAATCAGTGTCAACGCGCCGACGTTTCGACCTTGAACCAGCCTTTCAGTGAAAAAAACCCCACCTTAAACTTAAAACTCAGACCTGAGAGTACTTTGAGTCTTTCACGGAGGATACAGTAACGACAGGGGACAGCGGGGGCTTTCAGTTCTTTCCACCACGTAGAAATCTTTTGAGTTTTATTACAGTAGGTGTTTCATTATGGACAGACCCAATTCCCAGTCCAGAGACAGGCTGAAGCCCACGATGGACTTGCCTCGGCGCTTCAACGACTTGGACAGTAAACTAATACCGCACGGCCGTACCTCGTGCGAATAATTTGACGCGCCACACACTAGCCTGGCGATGGCGATGACAACCTGAGTGCGTTTTCCTAGTGATCGCTACTCGTGAATATCGCGTGAATCCTAGGCTGGCAATTCTTAGAGTCTTTGACGCTTGCTTTGGCGGTTCCTGCGGTCAATGTCGGGCACATAGATGTTGCCGATGTATAGTAGTATCTGGTTTGTAGTTCATCAGTCAACGAGCGTAGGCTTTTCCACACGATTTTCCTCCTCGACACGGTCAGTGACAGGTATTACCGTCCACGCCTAGTAGGTCGAATTGGTCACTTCTCGGTTCACGCTTCGTGACCAATTGACCAATTGAATCCTTCCTTTTCTAAAGTCGGGCGCGCGGCTCGAGACCGACCCGAAATTAGCTACTTCACCGCTGCCGAATCCATGTCTGCTAGAGCACGCGCGTGAGCCTCGGAGGTGATAGAGACAGCCCAAGCCAGTCAACAAGAAGTAGAGTCCCACGTGTCGTAAAGCGCGATGAGAATGGACTACCCGTCCGGTGTCCCTGGATCTATTAACGTTCCTGCAGATATAGAGATTATCGACAAGATTATCGATCAGAGCGTATGCATGGCAGCACTGAGCCAATTGGTATTATTAGTCGCATTTGGATATCGCGCTTACCTGTCTAAATCGTGGGGAGGCCACGCTGTGGATCATGGCGATTATCAGCGATGGCAATGAAGAGTAATTGGCCACCAGATCATGTAGAAGATGGAAGAAAGGCGGCTGGTTCGCTGCGTCCTGATGACATAACTGCAGCATTTTCTGTAGCACTTCATTTTGAACATCCTGAAATCGTTTAACCAAGCGTCAACGCGTCAACATGGAACAGTCGTGTCCGGTCAGCACAGCAAACCTAATCTCACGGCACAAGTGAATCAACAATATGATGTGCGTCACGTGCGCCGTTGCGACACAGTCGATTGAAACCCCAGGAGGAGAAAAATTGCAAACACACGGGGTAGAAAAAGTACACTGACGAGAGTGGGATTCGAACCCACGCCCCCGAAGAGACCAGATCCTTAGTCTGGCGCCTTAGACCGCTCGGCCATCTCGCCTTCAAAATCAAATGATGCTTGAAGTTATTTTTTTTTCTGTTGAACGCAGGATTTTCCCGTGGCAGCCGCCAAGTCCTCTTACCGAACTCTTTGTTTTTTATTGGATAGCGCTGACATTCATGATCTCAGTTGGTGCGGCTGGCTAACAACCTCACATTTACCCAAACCGAGCACAGTCTACGGCACTTCAGAGTTATGCCCGATGAGGCGTTGAGGCCCATGCCAGTGATACGAGGTTCGACCGTTCCACAGAACCTCGGAAATGTATTTCGTGTACCCGTGTGAGAGCCAGTTTCTATCCTTTTCGCGTCATAATAAATGTTGATCTATCTGCCGTGGGTTTAAGGTGACCGCACATTTAGTGTTCGGGACCAAGATCTGAGCTCCTCTTGTAGCATCGCGTGCGCGTGCGGATACCCCGCCTCCCAGTCCGGTCTATAAATTAGCCTTTTGCGATAACAAGGAGTACAGATCTCTCACAAGCGGATGACCGACAAGTACCGATGAAGAGACATAGATGGAGTTCTGATGGGGCCTTGAGAGATTTGAGACTTTTCGCCATTGAGCAGTTGGAATCAGATGGTAGGGTTTGAACATAAAGTGTGAGGTATTCTGCACATGTAAGAAATTTTCGCGATACCTAGCTGTCGGGAGATGTTCTCCTTGACTGACGTGACTTGACACGACCCGCTATTCGCGACCACAACACGATCTTATTTAGAATGAGTAGCGCCCGTGCGAATAGGTCACCGAAAAGTATAGGTATTATTATGCGCGATATACAGATGCTGGGGTGGGTAAACGATTCGGTGCGGACAAGCGACGAATAGCAACCTCGCTCCGCAGGCGTAGGATTACGAGGTAATCAAAGTGCAGTGGCTCAGATGACTACATCGCACCGCAATAGTGAGAGGACATGGGGTGAAGGAAAGTTACGTCGCCTCGCTAGACGTTGCGCCAGGCAAATGCGCGGTCAGAATATTGTCTATTTCCTGAGGTGAGAGGTCTTCTTGGGTTAAAAGATCATCCCAATTCTCGTTCCTAGGAGGGAAAATGGACCAATTAGGTGACGGTGTCGGTCGGATGTGAGAGAAATCTTGTATATCGGCGTGATTACTCTGGTGGAGGAACGTGAGACACGTTGGAGAACAGACGACGGCGCATACATTGGATGGTAGCGCATCTGCGACCAGAGGGTTAAGTGAAGACATGAATGATGGGTATTCCGCAAAAGCTATAGCAGAGCAGTCCTCGATGACAGGATTAGAGACCGCTGAAAGGAATACGCGAACGTTCGTTGAACTGTGCATGCGGAACTAGACGAAGTTGGTAAGAGTGGTCTCCAATGTCAGACGACGAGGTACTTGCCTGGTGGCAAGCGACGATCACCGTACACGTATGCAGGTTGTGTAAGAGCACGCTGCCTTTCATGTTGGGCAAAACCAGAATCGTGTCTTTCAGATCGCGGATGTGGAGGGCTGTCAAGGAGAGTTGATGATAAGGTGATGCAATTCTAGCTGGGCTACATAAGTCTACGATGCAACGATTTAGATCGGAAATTGTCAGATCAAAAGTCGGAGTGTCGTCTTCGAACGTTGGAAGAGACTGCAAAGACAGTCTGCAGTTGGAATGTGCCCTTAGTTTATGGAAAGTAGACACTGCCGACAAGTGATCCTGCCTAGGTTGTGGTGGTGTGGCCTGAGGTGAAGGTGGTAACATAGGCACAGCTAAAACTGGGGGCCGATCTGCCTTGCGCTTGAAAGCAAATTTCTTCTTTGGCAGGGATGCGGAACGCGTCTCTTCTAAAATTTGCTCCAATAAGTCCATTTGCTACGTGAAGGAGTAAGATCGAAAAGTCATAAATATTCGTCACAAGCTGTATGGCGACGCACTGCTTGACATTGTCGTTGATCATAGGAGGGCAAGAAGCCTGTCGCTTCGGTCAAATGCTTTCTCAGCTGTCGGGTATTCAGAGCCAGCTCTTGCCAATCGTTGTCGGAAGCGGGACTGTTCGTCGCTGCATCTAAACGCGCAATGAGATCTGAACGAAAGGCACTCAGATAAAGAACAGGTCTATGTCGAAAGCACGCGAACCAACACGAGAAGCCTGAAATCGTGAGTAAAAATCCTGCTGAAATGCCTTATCGATAGGTTCGAACATCGTGATTGGGGGTTGAGTCTAGATTCCTGGCACCCCAAGAGTGCAAGAGTGTGGAGTGCGGAAAGCGCGCCGTGATAACCACCGCTTACGAAGCCAACTGGTGTGGGGTTGCGGTCTCGAGTCGGCTTATCATATCATACCCCGACCTCGACTACGTGTATGATGTTTACTTCCGTTCTTACTTAGAGGCTCAGAAAGATACGATGTTACAAAGTGATATACTAAGTACAAGAGCTTAACGTTTAACGGCCGTACCTAGATGGGGAATATCAGTATACGTTCGGAGATGGTCACAGGGGAAAGAGATACGTACTTCTGTAACTCCCACTCGCGATTGTCCAAAGGACAAACATTCCTAGTCTTCAGCCAGCGTGAGATACAATGAAAGTGGAATGCGTGCTAGAAATGGGTGTCGGATACACACAACAGCTCGAGAGGAAAAACAAAGGGAAGTACATTGCAAATGCCCCAAGCCGCGTTACACTCTTCACTAGTGGCAGAAACTTGATTCGCTTGACAGTCTATGCCTGAAAGAATGTTAGTATGCATGCGTGGCGGATCAATTAACACGCTGCAGACAAAGGTCCATTATATGATTACGGCAGATTGCGCAGTTGTCAACGACGATGTCTGCAAAGATCTTAATTGAGGTATATTTGATAGAAATGAACCCAAACTTACCCCATGCCCACAGAGCAACTGCGTTCCACTACACGCTGTTGTGTAAGTGCAAGAAATCTAGGAGTTCGAAGGGATCAGGCGGACCTTTTTAACTTCGAATCTCTTCTTTGACTCATCTTTCTTGGATGACACTGCGGGCGTGTCGACGTCAACATCCATGTCGGCCATGATAGTGAGCGGACGAAACAAGGAACCCCTGCGACAGAAAACCTGGAAGAGGCTGATAACACACGTGATACAAGAGGCGCGGTCACGTGCGCGATCTGAGGAAGTTGACTTTTCGAAATCCTGTGTGGCTTTGACTGATTCGGCGCCGTTTTGTTTTCCTTACTCTCGCCTCTGTTGCTTACATTCTCGTTCGCAACGCATGTACTAAGTGTTTCTCTAACAATACTAACAGATCTCTCGTATGTCGAGTTACTCATCTGACGCGTCGAGGTCGGGAGCTCGCTCCCCGCTCTTCGGCACTGCAACTTTCTCAACTTTTACTCGGTCCGGGTCATCCCCTACCAGGTATTCATACTCTTCTCGCTCAGGTAATTATTGTTATTTTTTCTGTGGGATACAGTTGCCCATCATTTTCTAATTTTCTCCCAGGGAATTCATCGAATGATAGCGATATCTCTGGGAACGATATGCGTCGCATCACGGTTTCACCTTCTCCCTCCAACAGACATTCCAGCTCTGACCTATACTCCTATTCCGAAGAAGACTCCATTCGGGACGCAGCTGAGGTCGAGGCAGCTTTGAGCGCACTCGACGAAGAGCTGGACCAGACCGAAGATGCTCTGACTGAATGGTCGCGAGGATCGTCTGTCACCCCGTCCTCGTATCTGAGCGGCTCTGCGTCTTCTCCTTCATTCACAGCTACCACGTCTAGCTACATACCTTTCACGAATACTTTGCGCGACGGTCGCATCCTGAGCACTATTACGGAACGTACTGAAAACCCATCTTCGCGCCCTACGTCGCACAACCTCTCAGTCCCTGGGTCCAGGCCCGTTTCTGACGCCATTAGGCGATCTGGAATATCTGTTCATTCTCGAGGCGTCACTGAGCCTGGGCCCAGCGCCAATACCCTAAGCCGTCGTACTGGGGACCTCATTGCATTTTTCGAGGATAAATCAACATCTGATACCTCGCGTTCACAGTCCCCTTTTAGCCATAGGAGGACAGGTTCAGTCCCTGCCGGCCCTCGTTCACCCAGTCCTTATACGCAAACGAGTCAATCTATACCAACTTTCGGCTCTACGACCTATGGATATGGGAGCTCTGCGGGCTCACGCCCCTCTTCTCCCAGTAAAAGTTGGATTTCTCAATCACAATCTTACACATCTAGTGGGCCATCGCGTTCCTTCCTTTCACCCCCTCCCCAAAGTAGTGCTATGGCGCTTGACTCCGGGTTTGAAAGCTATCACACGTCAAGCACCACTCCAACGCACTCGAACACGTTCACTTCTACTTCATATACAGCCACCGATACCGATACTACACCTCAAGGCACTTCGCTCAGGCGACCACAAGCGTCGCCACGCTCACCATTGAGCTCGGTGCGCAACGTTGTTGCAGCGTGGAAGAGCCGCTCTCCCTCGTTCGACGAGTCATCCCGTGTTAGTTCCAACAAATCATTGACGGATGTGACGCCGGACGAAGGATTCTTCAGCGTACGACGTCGCGTAGAGAGGGGTTCCCAACGGGAAAGGGCTGCACTGGGCGATGAGAGTGGCTCATCCACATTTAGGACAAGTGATTCCCTTCATAGTCAAGGAGATGCCAACGTACCAAACACGCCGAGGACAAGCACATCCTTCGTGTCGAGCGTGGTTCCTCCGCCTTTCGACCTTGCCGAATTGGGAACATTCGCCAAAGGCAACCAAGAGGTGAGTTGTCACGGTCACGTTATCTCATTTGTGCCTGGGGATGATCCATTGGCCCTTCCTTGCGTGCGTTGTGTCTTTGTGCTTGCGGACTGACCCCTTTCTCTACCAGCCTCTGCGCATCGGACTTCTGTGGTATCTGAACGTACATGCATCTCCTCCGTATAGGTGGCAGAGATGTCAGGCAATCCTATACCCTCATATGCTAGTACTCTCCTGGATTGCTCAAGGCGGTGGGCGCGGAATTGTAACATTGGATCTACTCAATTGCACGGAGGTCCGCTCAGTTGCTTCGCCCACTCACCCGAGTGCTCAAGATGATGTTGGCACAATTGCCGCGAGAACGCAGACGGCCAATGCTCAGGCAGAAGGCTTCGGAGATTTGAGCTTGATGGAGACCCTCTGTCCATTCCAATTGTTTTATAGTGACGGCGTGGAACGACTAGGTGCCGAGTCGGCTAGAGAGCGTGTGCGCTGGGTCAGCGCGATTTGGTGAGTTTTGATTGTGTCCTTGTTTTCCGAGCTGACGGTGTCTTCAGGGAGGTGCTTGATCGCTCGGTCACAGTCCCCGATCGTTCCGAAACACAGTCGCCCACGGGTTCTATGCGTACGATCCGGTCGATGGCCAGCACGAGTACTCGTTCTGGCTCCGTCGCTTCTGGGTCGCGGTCTACTACATTCCTCCCCCCCATGGAGTCAATGCCCGATATTTCGGACTTCCAATCACTTTCAGGATCTAGCGCGGGTTCTTTGTCTCGCCAGCCGTCGCTGCGCTCGCGCGCAGTCGATGATGGTGCCATCTCCAACCAAACAATTGTCTATCCTGGAGACCCCCGGGTGATTGCGCCCAGTCGCAGCAGCTCTCTACGTCGCACAACCTCTATGACGGACCTTGGCGAAGAGTTTGAATCTGCGTTGCGACGGGCCAAAGACGCGCGACCCGGGTTGGGTTTCGGTTTAGCTCTCATCGGCGAGGGATCACCTGTCACCGTGTCAAGCGGGCCGACGCTCCGACGTGATGTCATCGTCACGCCACCGCCCAGTGCTCGTGGTGGCAGCTCTCGTGCGCGGCCGACTAACCCGGAATCCCTGACTTCAGTTTCGGATGATGCGTTCTTTACGTCAGGAGCCCGGACTTCTGGCGAACCGTCTACGTCTCACTCTGCGTCTTCCTCCTTAACGGATACCCACTTCAGAACTCGGGGCACTGAGTCGAGCTCAGCTGCGCCTACTGAGGAGACATCGGGCTCTGGAACAGTGATTCCACAGACATACCTTGGCGAAGGTACTTCGTATCTAGGCATTTCGACCGACGCTCGCCGTTCAGCTTTCACGTCAGACTCGCCATCCAGAGCTACGGGACTCACACGTTCGCGTGCTATCAAGGCAAGGAGGGATGCTGCTAGCTCGCTCAGCTACTCTTCTTCTTATCTTTCTGGGGCGGATTCCTTTTCGGGTGGGGATAATGGATCAGGCCGCACACATTCCAGGTCTCACTCAGAATACTCACGAGGCGATGGCTTCAGCACTCTCGAAAGCTACTCACGGTCTTCTTACTCTAGATCGGCAAATGGCACGCCTCTACCGAGTTCGTCCTCTGAGCATTCGCCTGAATCAGAAGAGGACCCGATCACCACGACTACACCAACCAGCACCACCCAATATGAGACCGCCCGTTCCCCTTCAATTATGTCGTTCGCTTCCTTGCCAAGTATCCCATCTCTCTACGAGACCGCTGAACTATGCCCTACCGACTCGGAGATTACCAAAAGCGTCTCATCTGAAGACTTTGTCACAGCAAAGGCAAGCGCGAAAGCTGAATCTGTATCCGACTATATCACGGCACCGGTCTGTGACAGTGAGCCGCCATCACCATACACGACTGCGGAAATATGTCCGACAGAGGTCTCCACCGAATATGACGATGCGGAGTGTCATTGCAAACCGGAGAAATCTGTCGTCTCAGAGGGTACTCAGGTTACTCCACCTGAGCCGGTCCGGGGTGTCATTCGCATCGTTGCCCCTCAGCCTATTGAGCCTGTTGAGGCACCTGTGCAGATCGTCGCACAGCCCATTGACGAGGAAGTTCAGGCTATCCCCGAGCCTGTTGAAGAACCAGTCCCAATTGCTCCCCCAGCGCTCGTCGAAGAGGCCGTCCAGGTTACTCCCCCTCAACCTACTGAGGTCATAGAAGTCGTCCCCCTTCAACCCGCTGTGGAGGAGATCCCTGAGCCAGTCGCGACACCGCGGGTCAGATCTCCAGAGACTTACCCACAACCGCCAGTGATCATGATTGATCCTGGATTCTCTCTCTACCCTTCAGACGACGTCTCCACTGTCAGCTCTGCTTCAGGACATAGGAAGCATTCCAACAGTCTCTTCCAGAGTGAGCAGAGTGAGCGCCAGGAATCTCGCTACCAGAATCTTTGTCGAGCCCCTCTCTCCTGGCCAGCGAGTTACCGTCCGAGAGGCCGACGGTTGAGCCGCTGCGGCCAGTGACTTCTACAAGGTCCATTAGTTCTATTCCGCCGTCTTTGCCTGGTCCTTCCCCCATTGGGCGTCCGGAGTCGCTGCCAACGACGACGTTGTTATCGTCGGTTACTGAGTCTACGCCAAGCACAATTTCATCACGCCGTCCTGTAAGCCCTCGAGCCCTCTCGAGCCCTTCGGTCTCGATTTCAGGATCCCACTGGGCACCGGAAACGGACGATACGTATGAATCATCGATACTACGAGCGTCCCCATCAGTTCAGTCTATAGCCTTCCCCGAGGGACCGGATATCTCCTTTGACACGTCTTTCTTGCGACCGACGGCGTCTGCATACACTTCTCAGGAACCAAGCCGGCTGAGTACCATCGACGAAAGCCAGTCGAGCGAGTCGCCACCAATTACCTATTCGTCACCATCGTCACCTTCTCTCACGCCTACCGTATCGATGTCGGTCTCTGCGTCGGCTGAACCTTCGCCATCGCCTACAGGGACTGTATCGATATCAGTCTCTGCATCGGCAACACCGTCCCTGTCACCGAGCGCTCCTCCAACTGTCCCCTCTCCTTCCCTTCGGGCACCGTCTTCCACGACGGTTTCATCACCCATACTGACCCCAGAACGGTCCCAGGTCGCGTTGACCAGGACCCCATCTTCGGTCTCGACGGCGTCTTCCATCTCTTTGGGGTCAGATATCTTGGACAACCGGTCTCTTTTTGAGGAGCCAATCTTGGAGGATGTTTCAACAGAACCATCCCTCTTGTCGACGCACAGGACAACCGTCTCGAGACCGGTAAGTTTTGATCAAGTGGTATTGGATGACGCTCACTCAACTTCACAGATCTCGCCGGCGAACATTCCTCTTCCGAGGACACCTTCATTGTTATCGACGCCAACTGCTTCCGCGAGTGTTAGCATGAGTAGCCCTCATGGTAGTACTCCGTCCGCCTATTCTGATCTACTGACCATACCTTCGGAAGTGGCACCCACTGAACGAGCTCCGTCCGAACGGGCACGATCGGAAAGGCCACCGTCCGAGGGTCCGAGTGTCATTATCACGGATGATATCAACCGGCTCCTTCAATACCTACATGGCGTAGAGAACGACAGGCAACGCGACAATCAAGGCGTTCACGACCATCTCGGAGAAATTCAAAACGAACTTCGCAATCTGGCTGATTACATGCACGAAAAGGAGGTCCCACAAGTTGTACCACCCCCTCCTGTCCATCTCAAAGATCGCTCTATTGGAGGAAGCAGCGTCGTATCTTTCGGTGAACCTCGTGGAGCGCCTGATTATCCTTCCATCCCTCCCACGGTGACCGGCAAAGCGAGTCCGCAGGTCATCGCCATCCCGTTGACGCCACCCCCACGTAGCCCACGCTCTCCGAGCTCTTTGAGCTCCAGTATATCTTTCCTGTCGTCACACCACTCTGACGATTTCAGTTTGATGGAGTCTGAGCCTTTAGGATCTGAGCCGTTAGAGACCGAGTTGTTTGAGACCGAGCCGGACGTTCCAAGGGAGTCGTCTTCGTCTATCTCATCATCCCCTATATCGTATTCTCCTCCATCGTCGTCGGTACCCTCATCACCATCCAGCTCTCCATCGTCTGAGATGCTTCCACTCACGCCCGTCACGCGTTCACCTCCCTCGTCAGGTGAATATCTCTCCCGGACATCAAGTGACATGACCCAGCGAGTTATTCGTACCCCATCTGTGTCCACCCCATCTGTATCACCTACGCCGTCAGCTGTCTCGAGCGCAACTGTCAGGGCCGTACCAACGACTCCGGGCATAGATTGTGAAGTCATCAACCGCATCCGCGACGTCTTAGACGCTGTCAAGGGGCAAACAGACGCCCTGTGGGATGGCCAACTGTCAACAAACCACGTCTTGGACGAGCTTCGTCAGCGCGTTCCCCGAACACAAGATAACACAGAACTGGTTGAACGGTTGCAACGTCTCGAGGATTTGATTAACAGGCTAGCAGATGCACAGGCTCGTGCAAGAGCGCCGTCTCCTCCACCAGAGTCGCTCTTTGATTCTGGGTCTGACACTTCGACCGCGATCAGACGTCTCAGAGAACGGTGGGACAGAATGCGGCGCGAGACGCCGACGCTTATTGCGCCGACGCCGATGAGACCACGAACGTCTCTGGACGACATGATGGCCGAGCTTCTTCGACCCCCTCAACCTACAGCTGCCGTGCAGATTCAGCCACCGCCGACGTTCGTACCTCTAAACTTCCGACCGGATGCTCGTGGACCACGACCTCGAAGTGCCAGCCCGACGCTTCTCGGCGATTTGCCTCCGCTACGGCCATTCACTGTTCCCATTCCCGAGCCTCTCATCACGCGTGACATAGGTCGCCGACGGCCCTCACGTCCGATTGTGGCTCCTAGACCAAGTGCGCTCGCACCGCGCCAGTTTACTCCTTTACAGCCATCACGACGTTCGCCAGAGACGCCTATCACACAACAGGGTATTCCTCGCCGACAACCTGCGGGCGACGTCGGTCCTGACTTTCTTCAAGGAGTTCATAGGCTTAGGAGCCAAAGACCCTCAGCTCCACCGGACGGTTGGATCCATTCCAGGCCCGAGCCCGAGGGTGAACCCGTTGTTGTTGTGAGTTGGACCCCAATTTACATCGTGACATACCCTTATGTATCATGTAGCCCCAACCTGTCGTTCAAGCAGATCCCGGGGCAGAGCCCGGACGTGCCACTGCGCCGCCAGAACTCGAATCACGCCCTTGGTATCAACCAGCTCCTCCTCGACCGGTACGCTATTTCTGCTAAGTTTGTTTCCATGACTAATCACATTGTAGCCACTTGGACCGGTTGGTCCTGGTGTGGTCCCCCAAGTTCAACCTGGTCAACCTGGGGGCATCCCGCCAATCCCTCCGCCATTCACTCAAGTACGGAGATTTCTTTGAATCATCATTTATTCTGCTGACGGTGTATAATACTTAGTCTGTCATTCTGCCGCCGATTTTCAATGATATGATGGCTATGGTTCGGGTATGTTCCCTTTAACGAGTTCGTAGAGCGGCAAAGTCTCACTGTGTGTAGGAGAACCGATTCATGCATTTGGCCTCGTTGGAACAACAGCGCGAGCTGATGAGATATATGAACTCTCTGAATGATTGGCTGGGCCATGACGTAGAAGATCGCCAAGCCGAGCTTCGTGGTGTTTCGGCCCGCATTGACCAGCTTCATGATGATATGAATCGATTGGGTCTATCCCGAGGACCAGTTTGTAAGGTTGCACTACACTGTCGGCACAACACAGTACTAATATCCTCTTAGTCCCTCCGCAACAACATGGACCGGAGGGTGGTGGTTTTGTGCTTCCTGGGCAGGGCGCTCCTGTTGGTGCTCCCACTGGTGGAGTCCCTGTACGGCCAGGAACTGCACCTCCAGTTGGCACCTTTCCCCCTCCTCCTCCCCCGGTTTCTTTCCCCCAAGCTGGTCAGCAGTATGGTCCTGGTCAACAGTATGGCCCTGGTCAGCCGTATGGTCAGTATGGCCCTGGTCCGCAGTATGGTGTGCAGCCTACCGTGATTCCTGCTCCTGGTCCGTATACGCCAACTCCATCTGAGTCGCCGGTGATTCCGTCTCCTCCATCCGCTGATGGGCGTGCACCGTTCGTACCGGAGTTCCCATTTAGAGACAGTGTTGCTCCGCAGCCTCACGTATACCAGCCCCCTGTTCCTCCTGGTGGGGAGGATATATTCGTACCTCCCGAGCCATCGCCACGAGACTCCTACAGACCCCTCAGTGGAACTCCCAGTGAAACCCCTAGCTCAGAATCTTCCCCGCGCCCGACATCCGGGGTCCCAATTGTCGTTCCTGGTCCGCAGATCGTTCCCCAACTACAGCCGCAACCACAGCCGACTGGACCTGCGCCGCCCATTTTCGTATATCCCCCCTCCCAGGGTTCACAGTATCCCCGTCCCCAAAGCAGGAGCACTGACCGCACACGGTCACCGAGTCCACCACTTCCTGTTCAAGTTGCTCCGAGTGGGTACGGACCTGGTCAGCCTACGATTATCAATCTCCCGGCGCAGTCCCAGCAGATTCCTGCTGCACCCCAAGGCCCGGGTGTTACCTTCGCACCTTCGACTCAGCATGATGACGGGCGTGCGCAAGTACCTCAGCAGCCCGTGCCCCCTGCAACTCAACCATCCGTGGTCCAGATCCTACCCTCCCCACGACCCCCGCGAACAGAATATTCTGATGATGACCGTTATGAGGGTCGTCGTGAGCCCCAGCAACCGGGACAGCCAATAATCATTCATCCACATCCACCTGTTCAACAACAGGGTGTTGGTGTTCCTATTGGGCCATATCCTCCTGTAGGCCCACCCGGTGTCATCTTGCAACAACGCCCTCCGGACTCGCGTTCACGTTCGCGTTCACGTTCACGTTCACGTTCTACTACACCTACCCGCAGCACTCGGTCACCTCGATCGCCTATTATCTTAAGGGAAAGTCGTACCCCGCCCGCCCAACCTCCTGTAATAATACCCCCCGCTCAGCCGAGTTATGGTATTGTCCCCGCTCCCACAGGTTTTGGTGTTGTTCCTGCTCCGCCGCCAGTAACGGTGGTGACACCGTCCCAGCCCTATTATAGGCCAGAATCACCAGAGTATCGTAGCCACACACCAGGATCACCGAGAAGTGGATATTATCCTTCTCCTTCTCACGCTCCATCACGCTACTCGGAGCAACCTATCCAGCCCGTAGCAACGGTCCCGACTGCAGTACACATCGTCCCATCTGAGCGATATCCAGGGAGTCGCCGAGGACGAGGGCACTCCGATTCGAGGACTCCATCCTCCGAGCGTCGGTCCCGCCGTGGGTCTCGTGAGAGGCGCCGGGGGACTCGCCGATCTCGATCCAGGACCCCCTCAACTGACTCTGAGGAGGAAAGACGAGAACGCCGACGAGAACGCCGACGCCGACGCCGACGTGAACGCGAACGCGACGACGCGTCTCGGAGTCGTTCTCGATCGTATTCTGGTTCCCCTCGTTCACGTCGTCGACATTATTCGCCCAGTCGGATTCATCCAATTCCGGTATCTTCTGAGTACGGTCGTGCAGGCCCTTCCATTCTTCCTCCGCCCTCAGTGACACACGTACACACATATCCTCCTCCTCATTCACCGAGCGTCATTTCGCGTCCTCTTACCGAAGGGGACACCGAGCCGCTCCATCATCCTTATGGCCCTCCTTCGCAGTACGCTCCGTCGCAACCCATCCATGTGCCAGTCAGCGGTGCGCCATCGCGTCTTACTCGTCCATCTCGAGCACCCACCGTTGTTGAGGTTACTGGTCCGGAGCGGATACACGTTCTTCCTCCTGATCATGCCCGGCCACGAGCCGAACCTATTCGTAAGTATCGCTCGCACGAAGACGTACAACCGGCAACTGATTTACCTTTTATCACAGCAGCCTATCATCCTCCGGTGTCTGGACCCGGGTCTGACATATACGGGGAGGAAGGGAGAGGCAGATCTCCCTCCCTCGAAAGCCAACTTCGTAGCGCGAGTCCAAGTGTTCCGTTTGTACCTGTTCTCCCCTCACATGCATCGCGCCGCACCGGTGTCCCAGAAGGCGGTCGTGGTGCCCCAGAAGGCGGTCGTGGCGGACCAGATGGTGGTCGTGGTGCCCCAGATGACGGCCGTGGTGCCCCAGATGACGGCCGTGGCGCCCCAGAAGGCGGTCTTGCTCCAGAAGATGCTCGTGCCCAAGAAGGTGCCACTCCAACAGAAGGCGGCCGTTCACCGTACGACCGATCGCAAACAATATCGGAAGTGTTACCGATACCAGAACCAGACACGCGCGGCCACATACGCCCAGGTTCGGTGACCCCTCCATCAGAACCCTACGAAGTTCCTCGGTCTCCCACTATTTCTGGTGAAGGAGGATTCCGTGATGCCCCGGTTCCACCCGGTGCTCATATCCCAGGAGTATCGCGCGCAGCCACAGGACGCAGTGTCCGTCGTTTCCCCTCCGGGCCTGGCGAATTAGGCTACGATGACGCTGAGAGAGCACGGCAAGAACGCTTTGGGGAAATCGAACGCCAGTTGGCCGACATTACCCAGGATGCTGCCGAAGCCGAGCTGCGTCGCGAACACGATTTCCATGAGAGGGAAGCTGAGCGTGGGCATCTATTCGCCGAAGGACAAGCTGACCGCGCTCATCAATTCGATGATCATGAGTCCAGAAGAGAAGCCGACGCCAGGCATCTAATGGATGAAATGGCATCCATACTCTCTCGGGCGCAACCTCCTCCTACTGGCGTTTCTACTGCTGCCGACACTGAGGCTCCCCTTCCTGTTCCTGGCCCAAGGTTCGGAGCTCCGACGCCTTCAGAAATTGAAATGTTGGGAGTTCCAGAACAGGCAGAATCTGTCATTGCTTCGATCCGCCGTGCATCCTCAGAGTCTGCTGCCCGACATGCGGACGATATCAGAGACATAGTGCACGGTGAGCGAGAAGAGATGGCCAGGCAACTTCAGCTCGAGCGAGAAGAGGCTCGCGCGCAGCGCGAAGCGCTCGAACAGCAAGTGCTCGCTGAACGTGCTCACGCCGAAGAGGAGCGCAATGCCCGTGTGCGAGAACTCGAAGAGGAACTCGCTCGTGTGCGCGCCGAGCTCGACCACGAGAAACAGCAGCGTGATTACGACGAGGAGCAGCGCCGCGAAGCTGATACCCAGAGGAACAATGAACGCGACGAGGAGATGAGACAACAGTTGAATGAGATCACGGACCTCCTCCTTGCTCATCGCGAGGAGTTTGCGCGGAAGAAAGAAACCGTGGAAGAACATTGGGATAGGAAGCAGGAGTGGCGTCAAGAGGACAATCAACGGTGGGAAGACCTGTATAGGATGGTCCAGGGTATCATCCAGGACCGTGCAGAGGATAGGGAAAGGTGCGAAGAGGAGCGCCGTGCTGCAGCAGAGAAGCCCTGTAAGTGAACCACCACGACGGCCGTTTTGACCTTCTCCTCACCCCTCTCTAGCGACTCAAGAGATCATTGACACGATGAGGAGTGAGAACCAGACACTGCGAGAACTGTTCGAGACGTTGACAGATTGTGAGTGGTTTGTTTGGGGAGTGTGCTCTTGGACTCACCGATGCACAGCGTGGCGCGAGGAAACGGATAAGCAACACAAAGAGCTGCTAGATACAGTACAGTCAACAGCGAATGTGCAGGTGCCGTTCAACGTACAGGGGGTAGGCGTTCTTCTGCTGTACTTTCGACCGGTTTCTAACCGCACGTGGGATAGTACCTTGACGAGTTCAGCAAATCTTTAGCAACAGAAGTACGCATGCTTCTCGGCGAAGTTGGCAAACTTCGTGAGGAAAGGCGCAATATTCAATTGTTCGTCGAGTTTCTCCCCGCCCGTACATGACTCAGTCGTTTACTGACGAATCTCTCAGCGAAATCGGCACTCTCTTGTGTCTGCGAAGCAAGTACGAAACTGGTGGTATGTTCGATCCAGACTGGTAAGGCGTATCGTTTCGTGTTGTTCGGCGCCTTTGCTTATTCTATTCATCCTAGGAAACCGAGCACTGGTCCCTCTTGCTCCACAACAGCCGGCGGACCTGCCACCTGACGAGCCTCCTGCACCTGGACCCGAACCTCCCCGCCCTGGCGCGTGGCGGTCCATTCACCAACGGGGTGGATTCAAGCGCACTCGCAAGAGATCGGAGGCTCGCCCGGCGGGACCCGTCATCGAGACGCCAATGCAGCCACCACCCGGGCCACCCATGGGGCCACCTCCCGACCGTGCGCAGGCTGCTGGTTCCTGGGCAACTTGGCAAGGTAAATACCGTTTTTTTTCTTTGTTGATAGCAGCATATAACACCCGCCAACAGTGCAACCTGGTCTCGAGTACACGCCGCCGCCAAGTGAACCCACGATTCATCTAGTACCAGAGGTTCCACCGCAGCCACGCGGTCTCTTCGGTCCACGCTCACCTCGCTCGTCTTAGCTCATAGTATAACACATCTCACGGATTACGGCTTCTTGGAAATGATGCTTGATTTATTTCTTACTGATTTAACTTTATATGCGACCATCTGTATGCTCTGTTATATCGCGGATCTCTTTACATATTAATCAACGTATGTTATAACTTAGTCTTGAGGTGTGCAGCCTGGCCTTCAGTACTTCAGTGTTTGCCTGCGGCTAGTCACCCAGTGGAATACGCTCGACGGTGACGAGGGCGTCAGGATATGCGAAGGTTGAGTGAAGGCCAGCCCGCTGCGGCTTTGCCAGCACATGCATTGCGCCTCATCCCAACCATACACTCATGACTCAGAATACTAGATACGTGGTGCATGAGTCCTGCTTCACAGCGCAAGCTGATGGCAATTGAAAGAGAGACGGACACGCCAGAGTAGAGATGCCGCACGCTGGCATATACGGCTTTGTCATGCCATGAGGCGTGGGTCCCGCTGCACCATGTTGGATTGCATGTACTACATATAATTCAACAGGGTGAGGGTCGCCGTCGACCTGATGTGCGGCAATTATTGGAGGCTGGAATTGATATCATAACCCTAGATCGCCGCTGGCAAAGAAATCCCAGGGGAGATGGTGGACGCGCTTAACGGATTCAAACAGACAAAACACGAACGGGAGCATTCATCGGATCGAAATTAAATTGAGAGGCGAATCTACTTTTTCATCTATCAAGAGTCATCTAAGATTCTTCAGACTCTCTTCGCGTGCACGCGCATTTAGGAGAGCCCGAAGCTTCGACGTGAGCCCCTCTGTGAGCTGGATGACGCCGTCGGCGGTGCAGACGCGGTACGAGGGCATTGCCTGGTACGTATCCGCGAGGATCTGTGCAGCGCGCGAGTTCCTTGAGCCATCCAAGAAAAGGAGTTGTCGTGGGATGACCCACCTTTCCGCCTTCCACCTGGACAGAACCGATGATGTCATCGGGGTCGCCGATGCGGTTCAGGGGCGGCAAGTTGCGGTCATCTGAGGGTACACGCCACAGGCGCCGCAGGGACATCGGACAATATAGTAGTTGGCGTTATGTCTGCAACGCGGAAGAAGGGTTCGATGCTTACCGTGTATGTGCATCCATCCCTCGCCTAGTTGCAGCGCACCCGAGACCTGGATGTCGTCGACGGCCTCCGCGAGTCCGCTCGCAATCGCCTCGTGGAGGAGCCACAAGAAGCGAGCTGGCAACGAGTTACAGGTATAAGACGGCGCGAAAACGACGGACAGATTAGACGCGTTGCACGCACGGTTCTGCACGAAGTCATTGAGACCGGCTTCGTGGTCATCGCCGGGCGTCTCGGCTGGCAGCCAGCCGAGCACCGTGCTCGACTCGGAGGACGGCGGTGGGTTGGCGAGGAGGGAGAGGGCAAAGACGGGGCGCGTGTCGGACAGGGGTGTAGGCGGAGGGACTAGATGATAGAAGAGCCCCTTCCGCGAGGGATCTTCGAAGGTGGTAGCCCGGGAAGACTGGTCTTTGAAGGAACGAGTAGAAGAAAAGTGTCGGACGGAGAGAGGTCCAAGTTGTTGCTTGTGATATGGAAGTGTGGTGGAAAGCAGTGGGAGTCTACGCAGTCTGAGGTGGGCATGTCTAGACGATGCTTGGAGGGCACCTGCAACCCGTCGAAAAGCATTTGTCTTCATACGGTCACCGAACGGAGCGTGGCCTGAAAGTTTTAGGTTCGGAACAACTTCGCGCGGAGATAGGACAAGGATTGCGCCAGGATGTGATATTTTCTTCAAGCGAACTACTCGGGTATATGTACACATCGTGTTTAAACACTCCAAACCGCAATCACAACCACGCAATTGCAAACACTCTGAGAGTGAATCCAAGTCCAACAGAAAGCTCGTCCAGCTCGTCCTAAATTCCGGCCCGTCTCGGATTCCGGCCCGGGGGAAGGTCAGCGTGCCTTTCCCACACCATCATAGTATAAACGGCGCAAACTCACAGTAACTAGTTGGAGTAGGCCGAGGACGTGGCCAGTTGTGCAGGCGTAATGTCGAGAGATCACATGACGGGGACAGCCGCGACGGCGCCGAGTGGTAAGAGTGCTACACAGACATCATGCCCTTGAACTATTCAAAGAAGTGGGACAAAATCGAGGTTCGTCCGCCGTCCCCTCTTTCTCTCTTGTCGTTCTACTACAATCCTACAGATCTCCGACAGCTCCGATATTGAAACTCACCTTAATGTCGATACAAAATCTCTTATTCTGACCGTCCTTTTCCCTTATTGTCTCGAGATTGATGTTCCCATCTCATCGTGCCGCAGGTTCTACCAACGCGAGATCCGCAATAAGCGGAAGGCGCGCAACCATCGTATCGAACAGCTCAGAGCTGAAATCGCCTGTAACGATATCCTCCTCGTTCGCCTTCGTGCCCTTCAACCCAAGCTCGCTCAGTCGGGCTCGTCATGCGTCTTGTCCGAGATAGACCGCTTGCGTACTAATCCATCACCTGAAGCGCCACCTTCAGATGCTGCCAAACCGGTCCCGTACGACGAGACGATACTCACTCTCCTCCAAGCTATCGCGAAAGAGTCACAGGAAAATACTGGGTCGGACACCTCAAAGCTCGACAAGCTGCTGGAAGAGCGACTTGATTTCCACACTGACAAGTTGAGTGGTATCACCGAGGAACGAAGGAAAGAGAGAGATGCGCTTCTGAAGGAGAAGTTCGAGCACATCACTATGGACGATCTCCACGTGGGCCTTGAATCCAAGGTAAATAATCTTTCTTCGTTTTGGGAAACCCTCTCGACTCTCTCAAAGTACGTTCCCTCAAAACCTGACCCAGCCCCGGTGACATACAAGGCAAAGTCGAAGGGTACCTCCAAGACCACTCGTGACGACGACGGTCCCGTGCTTCCGCAAATGACACCTTCCTTGGAAGAATTCGCCAGGCTTCCCCTCTTGGACTTTGAAAAACTCTGGTTGTTCATCCAAAGTCACCGCGAGGTTGTGGCGACTGGCGCTTCGGAAGCACTATTCCTCGCCGCATTCAGGGCTCAGCGGAGCGGTAAATCATAATATGCGAAGCAGTGTGTGCACCGGAGTTTGGTGTTAGAATACAGCGCAAAGCTCGGAAAGGACGATTTGCGAAAGTTCTTTAACGGGTGCATTTTTCTACTTCCGCACACTCGTCCCCTTTCATACTGACGAGGTTGTCAACGCAGCATGGCGGCTGGAGGTGAGAACGCACGCGCAAGTTTTCGGAAAGACGTCGAGGACACCTACGGTACCTCGTCAAGCGCGCCGAACAAGAAGCGCAGGCTAGGGGCGAAAAACTAATCCAGCTTGTAGCTGGGGACCCAGGCACCGGCGTCTCGTTCAACGTGCCAGACGGCCCTCCATCGGAGCACCTGGTACTTGAGAGATCAGGAATCGAGGGAATGGACATCGAGGAGGCTCTGCAGATACGTTGGGACATTTTCTGCGGGCTTCCAGAGGACCTGCAAGAGGCCCTCAAGGCAAAGGATCTCGCGGCCGTGAACAAGGTTTTCAAGAACATGCCGGTCAGTATCGCGGAGAACGTCGTCAATGCATTGGACAGGGGGGGCATCCTGATCTTTTCCGAGGAAGGGATAAGAGACGACACTGGCCGAATTGTTTGGGAGGACGATGACACCAATGAAACTGAGGATACGCCTTAGATGCTAAGGTTACTATATGAAGTGAAACGATCGTGTATGTATGACCGAGTTCAATCGAGATGTATCAACTTTCTACCGTTGTATTCTTCATGCATGCTCAGAGATCAATAATCCTATAATACGGTGTAATGTGATGGAGGACGGGTTAGTATGTTTAAACCCTTTGTTCCCTCTCCCTCATCCCCATCCACACCTGTTCTCCTGGAAGACCGCGAAACGCGCGGTCGCAGCCCTCCGCTGTGCTTCATTTTCTATCCCAGCAACGACCTCCCGCATACTTTGCAGCGAGGCCAGGATATCCGCCAGGTCAAACGGGCGCCAGTCAGACCGACCTGCTCACCCCGGCCAACGAGCGTGCGTGGGTCCGCATCGGCATTCTCGAACTCGTGTTCGGGCGAGAAGAAAGAACCGCGATCGTCCAGCGCCTCGTGACCCCGCGAGATCGTCGAGGAACCCAGACGTTCCGGGGCAAAGAGAACGATAGGAGCCGCCAGTGTGAGGGCAGGAGCATCGAGGCGGGGGGGGGGGGGGCGTCGAGGAGCCCATGCACACGGGTGGCGGCAAGTAGGGTGTCAAAGCCGAAGGGCGCCGCTTGGCCCTTTGCATGCGCGGCCGCCGTTCCGCCCGCGACAGACCATAGAAGGCCACATGATGGTGACGCACGGGAGACCCGGGAGGAGGTCTCCATCGCCCTCTCCCGTCGGCCGTGTCTGTGTCTGCGTCTGGACGGTCGTCGCTTTTGAGGTGACGAGTGCGTTCGCCGTCTATGTACTCGAAACCGTGATCGGCAAGATACGAGTCCGGCCCCTCTGGGTCATCATGGTACGGGGGCTCGCTTCCCGGGGAAATGGCGAGGGCGACCTCGGGTTCGAAGTGGGTGAGCGCCTTGTGCAGCCAGAAGACCTGTTCTGCATAGAGCTGGCGGTGAGGGTGGCAGTCAGACGAAACGTCGACGAGATGGTCACCTGGTCGCGAGTTCAGACGAAGATGATGGCAGGAACACGACAGGCCAATTGAAGGCCCCAGTAGGCATATGAAAGTGCATGTCTGAATAATACTTATTCTTGATCATCCACATATCGACGTTGGAAGGGGGCAAGCCGGCCGAGTCGTCGTCGATGAAGAGTTTGATGACTGGGATAGACAGAGACACGCCAGAGTTAAGATGATCCATGCATAACGTACGTTTTACCACGGCTTTAACTTGGTCCAGAGTCTCAGAAACAACCAGAACCCGACTCACTCGATCTTCTGTCATACCATACTAGCAATTGGCAGGAGGGCCCGAAATGATTTCATTGGACAAAGTAATCATGTGCAAGGATGCACCGGGGGTGCATGCATCGTCTTCAATGGGCCTGTATCGTCATCGTTCATAGAGCGCATGGGGCAGTCATATTTTTGGTTCCCGGCCGTGCTCCGCGTGTTTGTTGTGCCGCCGCTGTCCCACGCTGTCTACTGGAGTACAGTAGGTTAATTTCCCCATTACAGTAATTCTCCCGATACTGACCGGTAGACCCTCGAAAACTCCTCATGCAGGCCAATCATCGAGTTACAATCATCACGGTGACGTTTCGTCGTTAGGTTGGAAGGGGGCCCCCAGATGAAATGGTCAATTCTCATCTGAGAGGTATCGGAGTCATGACCTGTCCATAATTTGTGCGTGAGAGTTCAATTGCACCCTCTTCTCACTCTTATCTCTCCCACTTCAATATGTAGGAAGAGTAGTCAGAACTTCTATGATAGTTAAGTTCGTTTGACCAGTGACCACTATTCTGACAGTGTGTGGTAAATAATTGTCTTGCGCAAATGAGAGCAACACGGCGAACTCCGAGTCAGAGGTGGACCCGAACACCAGTTGGGCAATCGGTGAGGCAATAAAGAAGCAGAAGCACCATGTACCGCCCCCGAGGACGACATATGGGATGGGAGGATGGGTCACACATCACCCCGATTGTGTATATAAACGTGAAAGCACTCAGTGACATTTGGCGGTCCCTTTGTGTTCGGCACTGTACCACTGGTCCACTAGCACGCCAGAAGTTTCACGACCTTCAATGTCCCGAGCTCCTCACGAAGTTACCGACATACCCAACGTAGGATTTGGTACAGGTACCCTGTTCTCGCATGGCTCTATGTTGCTCTATGCTCGCCGTTCTCACCTAGTGCCCCTGCCGCCCACATAGGTGACTACCAGTACCCACCCCAGTCAGCGCAGAATCACGCATCGCACGGCGTATCTGATTTTGTCGATGGTTCCGGGCCTATTTTCTCGTTGTATTTGGAAATGGCGACGGAAGAAGACAAGAAGGTGGCTGAGAACTGGAAAGCGGATGCCGACGGGATCCTTATATTCGTAGGTCTCTCTTTTAATCTGGTGCTTCACGCCAACCTAATAGACATTATAGACAGGTTTATTCTCGGCTGCTGTTGCCTCTTTGATCTCAGTGTCGATTCAGGACATTCGACCGAACCCACAAGATACCTCCAATTTCTATCTCGCAAATATTTATCAGACTGTCGCTGACCCGAATCGACCCAATATTTCTGGCTGTGTCCCCGTGCCTGCTTCTAACCCCCCCTTTGCTCCGCCAAACTACGCGGTTTGGGTGAACGCACTTTGGTTCTTGAGCTTGGCGATCAGTCTTACATGTGCGTTGCTTGCGACCTTGCTGCAGCAATGGGCACGAAGATATCTCAAGGTCACTCAGTCGCGTTACAGTCTGCACAAGCGAGCACGAATTCGCGCATTCTTTGCCGAAGGGGTTGAGAAATTCCTCTTTCCACGGACGGTCGAAATATTGCCCACTCTTCTCCACATTTCCTTGTTCCTATTCTTCGCCGGCCTGGTTGTGTTCTTATTCAACGTTCATATCACAATTTTCAAGTTGGTGTTGTCATGGGTCGGTATTTGCACGGCTCTCTACGGATGCATCACATTCATGCCAATCTTTCGTGATGACAGTCCGTACTACACATCACTTTCGTCATCGGTGTGGTTCGTTGTTATTGGGATACTATATGTCCTCTCTCAGGCTCGTTGGTGGTTCTTTTTATCCGTTCGCCATCGTCATCCAGACATAAAGAGCTTCCGGGGCCCTTACTACGGATTGCTCTCGCAGGGTATGCAAAGGACGGCCGAGGAAACTGCCTTGAATTCACCATCGGAGATCGACACTCGCGCCTTTCTGTGGACATTCGACAGTTTGGACGAGGACCACGAACTGGAGCGCTTCTTTTCCGGCTTACCCGGCTTCCGCAGCTCAAAAGTTGTCGACGATCCTCTACCTGGCCCCACTTCTGAGCAAAAGCGGAAGATTTTTCAAGCATTGGTCGGGTTGTTGGACCGTACATTCTCATCTGATTTGCTTCCTCAGCCCGTCAAAGACAGGAGAGCCATGATATGCGCAAAGGCTATCGACCCGGCAGAAATTCCGCATGCATATTCGTGGATCTTCAAGAGAGTCATGTCTGGGGGCCAACACGAGGGACTGCGCACTGCAGAATTTGGTCGTATCGTGAGAGGCTGGGCCGATAGTCACTATCGGCCGCCCCCTAGTGGAGACGAAGGCACTGCGTTGATTGTACAAGCTATACTCACTGGTATTGTCGCAACGGCACGACGGCGCAATGACTCTTGGTTTACTCTCGCCTCCGAAGAACTGGGCGTCCAAGGATCTTTCCTCCGAGACTACGCCGCAGATAGCAACAGCCTGTCGCTCGTCATCTTGATCCACATCACTCGCCTGCAATATAGCCATCACCGGAAACCCTGGTGGCCGAAGGACATGTTCTCGGAAATTCTAGAAGCAGCCTCCAAATTCAACGTACAAGACACGTCACCCATACTGCAGCGCGAGTTCTGTGCTCTCTGGAATCATATCCTTCTCAAAGTACAGAACGACGATGACCAGTGGATGGTATTCCGTACCTTGGGACGGATTCGCGATGTTTACGTCGCTCTGCATCAAGATACCATTTCTGCCCCAACAAAACTCTTCACCTCCGCTTACAATCAGGCTATCGCTCTATTAGAGCCATCCTTGTATCCTTTGTGCGGCGTCCCTGGCCACCATCAGGATTCGGTACCTCACTTCCACGACGACTCTTCCCCCACATCCCTTGCGCGCGCCGTCCCCCACGGCCACGATGACACTGCAATTGTCTCTTCGTTCCCTCCCAGTAGTTCCCCCGAGTCTTCCACACGTGCCCCGCTTCTTGACGATGAAAGTCCCAGAGATGTGCCGCCGCTCGACAATAATGTAGCCGTCCCAGTTTCCTCACAACCCATTGATCGGACAGCCATCGAGGGTTGCTGCATTCTTGCCACTTTACCCAATCCAGTCGCTGCTCGTGTGACACATGAAGGCATTCGCACCTCCGCAAATACGATTCGCCCCTCCACCCCAGATCCCTCTACATCTACCAACCTCCCTCCCAGATCAAAGACCTCAACCTCCCCACCAGATGTCGTTGCCTATTCCGCACTCCGTACACCTCCGTACATCCTTCGGATGACCCAGACAGTTCCATCATCACCTTCTCCCACTCTGGTATCCCGACAACATGTCCCTTACAGGTCTGTCGTTATCTTCTGACTCCCCCGTGACCGGATCTGACCACACATCTTCGCCAGAGTCGCTACGAGCTCCCACTGCCCCCGGCATATCTCCCCCACTGGCCATCTTTTGCCCCCGGTCTGGGCGCTGCTGCTGAGGGAGGGGGTAGCGCGAAGGCTGCATTGCATAAGGAAACGGACGCTCTTGACCCCCCTTCGGCGATTCGGGAAAACTCTACTATACTTTTGTACTCGTCCTCACACTTGCACTTTTCAAAGATCTGAGTAGATCCGCGCTTTTCATCCGTTTATGACATGTTACAAAGACAAGTGCTGATTGTCTACGGAATAGTGCAAGTAGAGCGAATCGAGCATGGCCCACCGAATGCCCAGACCGAGTCTGAGTCCCCCAACTTGGTCACCACCCCTTGCAGCACAATTCGAGGAGGTCTTCGCGTCAAGTTGACCCCCTTTTGTTCTATTACGCGACGCAAAAACGACGAAAGGCACTATAGTATGAGAGTCGAAACATTGAAGCGTGAAAGTCCTTGAAGTATCAAGCACGACAAACCGATGATAGCTGAGCGCTTGCGCAAGATAGATATCGCCTCATAGGGCTTAAAAACCAGCTAGAGGGCAGTCACACAACCCCATCAGAGTGCCACCACTCCATAATAATCTACGCCATGTCCCGAGCTCCTCTCGAGAATGTCAACATAACCGAGGCAGATACAGGACCCGGGCATATGGCCGCTAGTCCTCTCACCGTCAGTCCACCTTCGATTTCTGAATCCCTCCCTAGACTGATACCCCGAAATCGAACGCCAGTAGTCCCATGAGCTTCTCGAGCCTCGGATACGACGGGAACGTACAGTAGCGCCGGTTAAATCGTTGAAAAGCCACAGTAAGGCATAGGTGACAAGCAAGTTCCTTTTCGCCTCTAACATATGTTTCACCTGGACAGGAGTTTCTGACAATTCGTTCAGAAGTCGTCGGATGCTTGGTGGGAGTGTGTCGCGAACATTCAGGTTTCATTGGTGCGGGCCCCCATACGGGAAAGAACGGGCCTATGGTCCACCAGTAACGGGAGGAACACCAGGATGGCGTGACGCCAGCTTAGCGACGCTACGCTTGGAGGACCGCAGGGGCAATCAATCCCCATACACAGCTTTCCGCAGCCAACTTTGCGCGATTGCCGCCCTCACAGCGGGATTCCCTGGGCGAGAGGCACTCTCCAAAAGTGTACGCAGCGCCACGCCGCACTCTTGAGTCCTCCAGAAGATAACTTAATCGCAATAACCCAGTTGTGTGCAATGGACCGCGGATTTCTCGAGTCATGCGTCGAAGGTCGTTCTTGAAAATAAAAATAAAATCGTGCTGCCCCGCTGGGAGGCTGAACGACAAGTGGATGATGGTGTAGTAACGGGATTTTTGAACATGGCAGGTCGGAGTCGCACTGGACCTTATGATCGAGGATTATGTAAGCGAAACCTAACCCACCATTAAGGTTCGATATCCTACTTTACACTGCACTAATCGATGAGCTGGCTGTCCACTGCACAATCGAGGCTGCAGTAACTCGATCTAAGCTGCCTGACCAGAACCCACGCAACGTCTATCCCAGCCTCCGATTGTACCCCAAGGCCCCTCGATGTCGGCTTACTCCTTTCAGCGAACAAAACTTTCCAGGGGGGAAAACAGGTACGGGAGTGAACGAGGACTCTACCGTACTTTTTCGCGTGCTTGACCATGCCGCGCATCTTCTGGAACAGTTACACACAAGTCGCTCTGGAGCTGGGGAATTGGGCCGGGGGAAGCCGACAAGAATGCTGTCAACTTGAAGGAACGGGATCGGAAAAGTAACACCGCATGAACCTGATAGCTTTGGCGACGCGTGCACTATTTGACCAACTTGCCAAAATTCCTCCAAGAGCTCACTCCACCTACGGCATGTCATTTCCGCCATCGGAAGCTGGGGTGTTTCAAAAGTATACCGGGATGGAACATCGGTATTTGCGCGAACCTCGGGCCGCCTGCGTGACCCGGATACTTGGATAGAAGGTATGTCGTACTTGGCAGACGCCATGGACCCTTTAATCCGGTGCATGCGGCGGTGCAGAATGCGACCCAAGTCGGCCTACTCATGCTCGTTAAGCGCCGACTCCAGATTCAGTAGTATTGTGACTCTGCGTTGTATTGAGGCCCATTATGAGCGGCGTAAGGCCATGATCCATAACATAAATATCCGAGCGCTTCCCAGTATGTGCGAATTGTCCGTGTGAGTGAGGTAGGAATGAGTACAAGGCGGGGATCAACTGCCAATCGTACTGGGGCGTTTGCCGCTGGCCGAAGGAAGCGGTATGAGATACACCAGGGGTAGTATGACGAACACCGTAATGATCGAAACCGTGATTCTAACAGAGTTCGTCTCTTCCAGCCACACGTATAAGAGTACCTGTGTAATTAAGGAAACGGTGCCCGCAATGAAGGAGAACACCCCTGCGATCTGTGGTGAGGAAGAGGGACACGGCCGAAACTGGACGCTCACAATGCCACATGACCAAGACCGAGGTGCGCTTGACCCCGTCCGGGTCCGATGTACCGCTATCGGGCAAGCCCTGTCGAACCATGCCTCTCTCCTGGGGGGGCCGCACCGGAAGTTCCCCGGACCCGTACATTAAAATGTGTCCGCCGACCACCGCACTGAGGTAGAAGAATAGCGCGAGATACGTGAATATCAAGAGCGTGTGCTTCGCGCTACTTCCGACGCCTTTGTCAAAATTTGCGTCGTTCTTGACGAAGGAGAGAAGGTGGACCTCGATGACCGCAAATCGCCTTGCCTGATACACGACCGAAACTCGTGAGACGGCACGCCACGGTCGGAACAGAACCCACGGACCAAAACCGTTAAGCTCTGGTACGTTGCCAACATACTGTCGTTGAGGGGCCTGACGGTGGACCGGGGTTCGTCTGCTGAAACAAATGTGGCCGAGAACAGAGATCATGCAGGGCTCAGCACTCACCCGCGATGTCGGTCCTACGAGGCATTATGAATAGGCTAGGATGGTAGACTTGGGGCCCGCTGAAATCTGAGGTTTGTTGGGGATGATTCTGTTCATTCAGAGTCGTCATACATATATGATTCGTGAACTCAGGCAAAGTCCTCGAGGACACAACGTGAAAATCTCCATTACTACCACTGGCGCTCGTGGAATATGGTGCGGGGTACTCTGACGCGTCAGCACCAGATAGGGGGTGGAAACCCAACAATTGACGTATTCCCCCTGAGAACTCGGCGGACAACATGCTCGAGCAGTAAGTTAAAGCATATAGAGTCCGTGTTAACCATGGGCGTGTGATCATAGCCGGCAAGGCGTAAGTCCTTGATGAGAAGTGGAGCCAAACTCAAGGTAAGCTTGGACTAGCAGAGACTGATCGCCTACTGTATCATGGTTCACGTAGTGTTGACACTTCCGCCACGTGACATTGCTGAGGTGATTCCCCGTCGACGTCCACGAGATGCTTTACGTCTCGCGCCTAAGAGATAGCACAGTTGATGAAAAGCGTAGTATAAGGCCCTTCAAGGCAGTATTCAGAAGAGACTCGGGCATCGTGACGATGAGTGACCTGTATACCATACGTCGCCCGTGAATACCATGAACTCGCAGATCCTAAATCCCAGGGAAGAGCCTGCACAGAGTTTGGACGATCTGACTGAGTCACTGGCCGGGGCAAGACTCCCAGGCAAGCACCGCCACACCACATTGCGGCGGTGTCCGGAACGATATTCCATATTTGGCAAGTCTTCCAATCGCCGAGGTGCCTCCCAAGGTGCTGCACGTTGCAGCCCACTCCTTTCCAAAAATCCATATCGGCAATTTTTCAAGTCAATAAATTGGAGGTGCTTACCGCCCTGACCAGTGCCTCCCTGACTGTGCACCTCTCACTGAAGTTTTTTGAAGAATTGCCGAATATGGTTTCTGGAAGGGAGTGGGCTGCAACGTGTGGGCAGCACCTTGGGAGGTATTGGACTTGGGAATGGAAGCGTGATTTGAAGATTTGCCAAATAATATCGTTCCGGACGCCGCCGCAATGTGGTGTGGTGTGGCGGTGCTTGCCCAGTCCTGCCCAGTGGTGACTCAGTCAGATCGTCCAACCTTTGTGCAGGCTCTTCCCTGTGATTTAGGATCTTCGAGTTCATGGTATTCACGGGCAACGTAGGCTACAAGCCGCTCATCGTCACGATAGTCTCTTCTGGATACTGCCCTGAAGTCCCTTATACTGCGCTTTTCACTAACTGTGCTATCTCTTTCTTACACTGTGTGCAAAGCAGGGTTTTCAGACCAATAAAACCCATAGAAAACCCTATGGAGTGTTAAACATAACCACTTATCAAGGGTTTTTTTAGGGTTTTCTAAGGGTTTTATTGGTCGGAAAACTCTGCTTTGCACGCAGTGTTAGGCGTGAGTATCATCTCAGCGATGTCACGTGGCGGAAGTGTCAACACGTGACTAAGTCAATACAGTAATAATAGGCGATTGGTCTCAGCTCTACACCTTTACTGTAGTTCAAGTCGCTCTGTACTATTCAGGAGTCTTCTAACGGAACGCCGGAGTGGAAGGCGTCCGCCCGTGTATTTCACTTCACATTTCATAGGACCGATCACACGTGCCAGGCGCTAAAGCAAAAGGTGATGGTTCCCATCGTCACACTTCCATTTCTCTTTTCGACTGATAAGAAGTGGATGGACCCCGTAATATCGGTAAGGCTTGGAACCCTGAAACTGGGCTCACGCAGACCGGTCCCTGTGATGTTTACAGAATTCTCTTCAGACTCGGCTAGACCACCTGCTTCAGAATGGTATCATAATCCTGGTTCTCGCTGTGTTATCTGGAGCTCGCCGGGTTTGTTTGGGGGAGGGATAGTCAAGGGGATAGTTAACTTGGCATATACAGGGCAGGCCAATCTCCTGTCGAACGAAAACGAAAGCTCAGCGCGGGTTGGGTCCACCAGGGGCTTTTGGTCGGCCCGGTGCATACAAACGGCGCATGTCCTATTATTTCACTTCTGCCACGATTCGTCATCCCACTCCGCCCCGCAGCTGAAGCTAGCCAGCTATACATTGGCCAACAGCCCCTGCGATGGCGACGACGACGTACCCGTTGTAGGTACTCTCCCACGCAAACCATGAACCGCATGCGACCCAAGACACGACGATGACGACGCGAGTGACCTCGCTGCAAGCCCCATGCGAGCGTAACCGCAAACGATGAGGGCGTGCGTCAGGGGGGTCCCTCCGCAAGTACAACTCTTACGCTCTACCAACGACGCGGTGGCGGGGGTGACACGAATGGTAGCCCTTGTGCACTTGGTGGCGATGACGACGACACGAGGGCGCGGAGGGGACGGGTTTTCCACTGATGCGAGCTGCATGCCCACTGGGCCAGTGTGTACCGTGTACCTCCCGACCGCGACGACGGATAACGTGGCGGCGGGCGGCGCTCCGCCAACGCGGACCAACTCGTACGTCACCGACCGTGATGATCAACCCCACTGCAAGCCGTATGCGAGCGCGACCACGACGATGACGACGATGACGGCAACGACAACGTAGTGCCAGCACGGGCCCGGCCCATCTTTCGGACGTTCCATAGTTTTGTCCTCTTTTCTCAAAGATAATTTGATGTTATGTCCTCTACCCCCTCTCACTGCCCCTCTGTGCTTTGCACATGCGACTGCACAAGAAGTAGGTCAGTGATGACGTCGACGACGTGAACGACAGCAAGGTGTTTGTTCTTCATTTCTTTCTCTATTTTTCTAACGAACAACGTTGTAAATCTACATTGGTTTCCAATCGAGCATCTCGACCGCCTTTCAATCTCGCTCACAATTGAACTTTGGCGCCCACTGGCGTGTGCGCTTTGCACGCTCGTAACAGGACTACAGTAGAGCAATAGAAAGCCAGGTACAGAAGGAGTCAGCAACTCGTGACAGCTTTGCTTATTGGTAGGTCATGATTGTCGATATAGCCTCGCGTACAGGAATTGGCGAAAAATATAGGTTTCAACTTGAAGCTGTCGAGGAACAATGACCGGATAATACATTTACAAGTCATAACTACGAGAGTTAGAGACTGTCAGAAGGGGTGAGCCCTAAAAGAAATTTTCCGTGGGACCATAACGGGGAGGGGACCCAGCGGACTTCCATCAATGAAGGCACTAGCTTGGAAGATCCACACGCCATCCCCTTGTGCTGGGCTCGTCGTGAAACGTCGATGGATCCCAGGGAGAGAGCTAAGTTGGAAGGAGGTGTTGTAGCTGACTCCGTGTGAGCATCTACAATGAGTAACATCGGGGTTGCTGTTTTCTGGACAATTTATTGGTGTCGCTCTCGCCTCCTTGCCTTCGTCAAGTGACCAACTGGACACCCCTTGCTCACCACCAATGACCACTTGGGCCTTTCATCGACGCGTGGCACTTTGTCGTCTTTTTCTTTCGAGTCCCTTTACTCCATCGCGGACGTAGGACCTCTGCAAATGCCATTCGAGCTCTCGTGTCAATTTATCCAACGCCTTCAGTACATCCGATGCGCTGAAGAGGTTGGATAAACTGGGCCTGAGTGCTCGATATTGGTCCCTTCCTGCAAATTTCTTCAGAAACTTCTCGGGCGTAGTTCAGTAGGGGTCGATGCATGTCCCAGGGAGGATCGAGTGGCATGCGTCGGACGTAAACATGGGCGTGATGACGCAGGCAATTTATCGAGTGCTCGAGGTCATCGAACTCCTCGAAGCAGGGGACAATGGTAGACGCGAAGCAAAAGTATACCTGATCGGTGTAGAAGCGGCGGGCGGTCGCCTAATATCGAATGAGAGGAGGGCTGCGTCTGTCAAGTGTGCAATGTGCTTGAACTGTAGCCGCAGTAAATCAAGGACTCGGGCATGGTAATCGTGCCATCGCCAAAGTTCGGAGGTATGACGAGATCGATGCAATAGTAGTAGGAGTTCACTATTGATTTTCGATGTAAGAGATTGTTGCTTGGGCAGGTCGCTATTCCCACGGTCACCACTACTCAACGATCACTGCCATGGCGTATGTCGCCGTAGAATCGGACGAGGTCTGTTCATTCGCCCATTTCATACTCAAGCCATACCCACTGAATGACGCCATAGCATTTGGAGGAGGGCGATAACAAAGGTTGCCATTTAGCCCAACTGATCGAAGTGACGTATCGTTGACTGTAAACTCTCCAGCCTTCACCCAGCCCCCTGCCGGTAAAATCGGCGACCCTTCTCCTAGGGAGGGTCAAGGGAGAGGTGCGATAGCAGCAATACTCCCTCCATGAGTCGACGTGTGGGCGTCCTCATCCAATTACAGGCTACATCTCTGACGCCAGCAAGGCGTCTTTCTGGAACGTTGACTACTATCAACACCATTTCGACGTCGACACTAAAACCGTGCGTCCGCACATTTTATAAGTACAAAGGGAAAACCTGAGAATTGAGCTTTTAACATTTAGGTCCTCCTCCGCTGCGTCAACACGCTCAACCCTTTGTCCCTCACGTACACCTCTGCCCATCTCACGCCCGCGCCCGACCTCTACGGGCCGTTCTGGACGCTCACCACGCTTATATTCACGCTCTTCATCACATCCTCGCTTGCTCACTCCATCGTCTCCTACCTGTCGTCCGACCCGGTCGAGTATGACTTTGCGCTTCTCAGCACCGCCGTTGGGCTCGTGTATGCGTACGGCATCGGCGTGCCCGTGCTGCTCTGGGGCGCCCTGCGCTACGCGGGCATTAGTGAGGGCTGGACGATGGTCGAGGCCGTGACGGTCTGGGGCTACGCCATGTTCGTCTGGATACCGGTTTCGGTGCGTGCTCTTTCTTGCGGCTCTTGGTGCACACCTGAATATCTGCTCAGATTCTCTGCATCGTACCAATCGCTCTTCTTCGCTGGATTTTGTCCGGTATCGCATTCGGCTTATCGGGTTATTTCCTCGTCGCAAACGTCTACCCGGTTTTAGTATCTGTATGTCAACTCAGTTTGATTCCCTGTATCATTCGCTCATCCACCTTTAATGTAGGCAGACCAAAAGTCTATCCGGCTTCTGATTGTTGTAGTCGCAGTACTTCATGGGGTCGTAGCACTCTTGTTCAAGGTTCTATTCTTTAGTTATTACATAGACGGCAACATCGGCCCCGGTGACCCTACAGGTATCAACACACGATGATATTGTATTACTTTACTTGTTGCTTGCATGCAAACCATCATTCGAGTCCCCGTCTCTTCGAGCATTAAGCGGGTGTGTCCGTGTACAAGGTCCAAATCTAGCAGCGGTATAACCATATTGGTACACATTTTGTTTTGGGCTCCATCCAAGGATCGTCTCATTAGTTTTGACTTGCCGATTCCAGACTAGACATTTCAAATGGGTCATCTTCAGAAACGCTGCGGAATCTTTCATCCACGTCAGGCACCGGAATAGGAAAACGGTGTCCATCTTGCTCTGGCGTGCGAGATGTTTAGTCCACAGGCCCAATGAAATGCAGAAAGCGAAATCGACTCACTCTCCGTAGGCGTCGGCGCAAACTGGTACAAATAAATCATCCGGGGCTCCTCCGCGCATACCCCACACATGCTCATGCTCCAATCGTCCCACTCGATCGCGCTCAGGCCCCGCGAGAATCGCTCGCGCACCGCACGCGGCGGCAGCGCGAGCTGCGCAACCGCCGCAGGGCTCTCGCGCCTCCGCAGCGCTGCGTCGACCCACCCGCGCTCCGCCTCGCCCGCCGCGCGGCGTGCCTCGTCCTCCGGCCACTGCGCGTGCGGCAACGGTGGGGGTACCAGGTCCGCGTATGCCCACAGATCGTGCAGCGCGGGCGTCGCGCGCCGGTCGTCCGCCTGCGTCCCCACCAGCAAAGGCCGCGTCGTGCCCGCGAGGATGCGCAGGTTGCCCAGCGCCGCGTTCGCACTGTACTTGTACGAGACGATCTTGAAGAACGGCCCGTACAGCTGGAAGCGGAACGTCGTGTCCTCCAGGGGGATGGGGGACGGCGTTGGTGGCGGTGGCGACGGAGACGGAGACTGCTGTTGGGGTTGGGGCGTCCCTTCGGCTGCGCCAGGTGCAGGGGTAGCAGGAGGGGTTGCTCCGTCGACCGCCATGCCGTCCTCGGAGTCAGAGACATCTGTGTCCCCGTCCCCGGCGATGGCCTCTTCGACTTCACCCTCCTCTTCCAAGGCGCCGGCGCCGGCGCCGCCAGCAGCCGCAGCGGCCTGGGCCGCCTGTATCTCCGCCTGCCACTCGATGTCAGGGCGGAACTGCCCGACTTCAGTCTTGGGGATGCGCTCGGGCCACAAGCGGAATTGCACCGTGTGCCATGGATCCTGCATGACGACGAACACCGAAACGGGTGGCGGCTCTGAGTGCGCCGTCAGTGCGGCAGTCGCGTCCTCGCCATCTGTCGATGAGGGCACGGCGGAGATCGTGACGTTCGTCAGGTGTGAGCCCGTCGCGATGGTATGGACAGAGCGAGGCCATATGGCCGGCGCGCTGTCGGGTTGAGGATGCCTGCTGTCGCTGGGAATTTTGTAGAGTTCAAGAGCCAATGGCATCGAAGCGTCCTTGCGGTCCGTGCGAACCACGAGCAGTTCCCGCTGGACGGCAATGATGCGGATAGCCCGGATGTCGTAGGTAAACAACCCCTGCAGGAGCGTACAGGCGTCTAACTAGGGAAGGAGACGACAAAAGCAACGCTGAACCTCACGTTGGGGAGAACTTCCGACGCTTCCTCTTCATATCCAAACAATGCGCCAACGCGGATGCGACGGACGTTGCGCGAAATCAAGTTCTTGAAGAGTATATTTCGCCCTTGAACGACCACGATATATGGTGCGCCGTTGAGGGCGTCGAGATCGGTAAAGTCAAAAGTGGTGTTGGAGCGCATAGTAGTGACGCTGTTGAAGGGTGACCTCTGAGCGTCGATGCGCGCGGTATATGCGCTCGATCCAGGGGGGAAACGTGGGTCCTCAGCGATATGGACAGCAGAAAGTGGACAGTGGATAACGTTGAGCTCGTAGCGCACTGGGACTGGGTAATCTATGGCATGGTCTTCACTATAGTCAGAAACGTCTATGCTAGAGCCGTAAACGTTCGGTTAGCCGTATCAGTACAAGACAGAAAATGTACTTACCCCGCCATGCGATCTGAAGCCCGTTTGGGCTCGCGTTGCACATAGGTGATCATGATGCCCATTTCTGTTTGATACCGCATATATTTGGCCTCGATTTTATATGCTTTGGAAGCAGTGGCAATTTTCGCAACGGGATACGCCGTCTTGACGCGATGTTCCATCACAAGGAGCATCAACGAATACCGACTCGTTCCTTCGCGGACCGACACGACTATATATTTTCCTCCAGGGACTATTTTCATGGACAGTATGTCAGCGTAGACACAAAATCTCCAAGACTTGTAAGCCTTGGGTATAGTGCTCCGCCAGTTGGCTTCAGCGGCGAGGGCACGGGTCACAAGACGCTCTGCCTCGAGGCTGCTGAGGGCGGGGAAAGAGTAGCGGGTGGTTGGAGGAAGGGGCGGTAACGGAAGGTGAAACTTGCGCAAGATGCGTTTCCACACCATCGGCTGGTGTGTTAGTTCGTATAATAACCTGCATACCTTGAGCCAGCGTAAGTCTCATGGGGAAGTGTTACCAAGGAGTCCATACCGATCTTAGACGGAGAATGTCCCGAACGCATAGGTGAACGAGAATGAGGTCGACGAGTGTGTCATTCGGAAGGGACAAGAGCGTCACTTTTCTGCGCGAAGCGGCAAAGCGTTGCACTGTGCGGCGTATTAGATGATTCGGTGAAGGAAACATTGCGAGGTAGACATGGACAAACCTGAGGAGTGAGATATTAAATTGAAGAGCACATTGAGCGTTGACAACGAATCCTTTTTCTTTCAAAGACGACAATAATCGTCTTTGTTCTTTGGTCAATTCGGAGACAAAAACACTCGCTCGCGTGTCCCCGGTCCGGAGTGCCGCTTGTTCTGTTTTCCAACCAACGCACCGCCACCATCCGTATGTTGTCCACTCTCCGCTTCACAGCGCGTCGCTCGCTCTCTGCCATTGCTATCACAACAAGGCCTTTGTCAAATGCAGCAACCATCACCTCCCATCAGACGCCACCGGTTACGGCTGCTGCTACATCCGTTTCGTTACCCTTCGCCACGCCCAATGCTCCTCCTCCCATGCTAGACATCCCTCCAGCCGAGGACCCCCTTCTCCAATTCATGGCAAACACAATAATGCGCCACGGAAAGCGCAAACGTGCGTCCCGCATTGTCTCGCGTATGCTCCTATGGGTGCATTCCCTCACCCGCGCACCGCCCCTCGATATTGTACGCCAAGCCGTGCTTCTCGCCGCCCCTGCTGTCCGCAGCATGTCGCACACCCAAGGAGGGAAGATCGTATCTCGTCCCATCGCGCTCAGCGAGAAGCAGCGCACGCGGTACGCCGTAAAATGGATCCTCAAAGCGAGCGAGAATCGTCCGGGACAGACCCTCGAAGAACGGCTTGCGAAGGAGATCGTCGCTACTCTTCAGGGAACTAGCTCGGTATTGGCCGAGAAGGAGAGGGCGCACACTTTCGCTATGGTCAATAGGTGCGTCTCTGCTAACGGGTTGACTGTATCTTACCTTTGCTAATCGCTTTTTCAGGGGGAACGCGGGGACGCGAGTATAGGGCAACCGACTATCTATATTACTACGATAGACACGCATTTATCTCCGCTGCATAGCCCTCCCTTCAAAACGCAGAACGCATCCCGTCATGGCTCAGTATTCCGCCAACAGTGCTTTGCCCAGAAGGCTCTGTGGTCCCTTCGACTTCGAACGCACGTGGCATCAGCGCCTGGTGCCCAAGCTCGTGTGAACAGCACGTATATTACCAGAGTTTGGTAAGTAGTCACTAAATTGTGAGAATCTGAAGTGGTGGACTGGATCTACAGTGCGGTAATATGGGATATCAAGAGGAGGATACACGCAGAACGAAACCGAAATCTGGTACGGCGTGGTCACGACACCCAGAGGAAGGAACCTAGATTGCCCCCCGTGCTCGGCGAGGGGCCCCTTCAAAGTATTCTTCACGGAATTAGTCTCGTTCACCCTCACCGTGATGCCTTGCCTGCGTACCAATTGTTAAACGTGTCACCGAATCGTCAGTGAGCTGCACGACGAACATACGATATTATTTTGCCAACAGGGCAGTCCTGTATACGTGCGAATGTTAGGCTGGTTGCCTCAGTGTCGTTATCGTTCTTGATGGTGACCCTGCACCGCACCTACAATTAACCCGTTTTCCCCGTTAAGCCTTTTCAAGCCCTCTGGTGTGTTTCCGTTCGTACCTGGTACCTCTGGCGCGAAAAAACGAAACATACATTCGATTCTCAAGACAAAAGGAATCTTCCGAACGAGGCTCTGGAAAGCTGTACCTGGATGCAGTGAGAGCATTTTTCCCCATTTAGGCACCACGCGTCTTGCAAAGTGCTTCACTCATAGCTTGTCAAGAGCCTTAAGGAGAATGCTTTCTGTTTTCTCTGAGGTCGCAGGATCAACAAAAAGTGGGTCCAGTAGTAGCAACGGATGTGTGGCTAGGACAGTCTCAGAGCAAAAGATTAGATTCTGCGAAGGAGACTTTCCAGACTCGTGCATGTTCATCAGAGCTGGGGTCCAGTTTAAGAGCGAGAGACGGGCAGAAGGCAGGAAGTGCGAATGTACAAGTCAAGGAGACTGGTGCCAGTATTGAAGTCCGAACGTTGAACCACCATAGACTGGCCCTAACATCTGCATGTTGTACGCGGGTGTTGCGGTTTACAGTGAGTTGAGATGCAAGCGGGCATACAACAACGTAACGGGGAACAAAAATTGCAGAAAAAAAGGCGAGCGGGGTATCGTTCGATTTCAATGGTAGGTCCAAGTTTCTGATTGATTGAAGGCGAAAAGTGACAATAGACATGACCCCAATTGTATTGGGCAGTTGCAGTTCATGGTGTCGCCATGTCTAGCCTGAGTATGCTGTGGCGAAGCCACGAGCAAAGAACGCCCATCAAAGCACCCGTGAACAGAGGCGAGGTACGTGTGATGGTCCGTGCGCCATCTCTCGCGATATATAAGCTAGCAGTTGGGGTAAAGTGAATCTTCATACTTACCTTGATGGCATAGGTCCCTTCACGTACCAGGGTTTATGGGCTGCGAGGGCCTCCCATAGCACGGCGACCTTGTCCTCAGGGGGAACTGGTGGTTTGTATGGGCTTCGGCTCATGCACCGTCTCAATATTTTCCTGTCCCGCTCCGGCCCTCGGGCTGGGCGGGCCTTAACTTTTGTCGGCACAATGTCCTAACCCTAACCCTAATACACAGCGGAATGACAAGAGTTTATTCGCTTGATTGTTGTGCGAGTTACATACAGTCCAGGAACGTCGAAAGGACTTGAAAGTGGGGCCAAAAATAATTGATGACAATTGAGATTCTAATTTACATCGAACTGATGTGGAACGCCCAGTGCTCAAGAGTAAGGGTTCCTCCTATAACTGATGAGTTCTTCAGGTGTTGGAGATAACCTGGGGTCACGTACGAATTCGGTGGGGTTTAGTCCTCTGCCTTCACAGTGACCCTTCTTTTTCCCCGGGAAATCGACGACTTCCTCGGCGGTCGTGGTCGCGGGGGAGAACCGCTCCGCTGAGTCGATGGGGCCTCCCCCCCTAGTAATCCCCACCCAATCAAACTCACAATCTGACGCGCCCCTAACCCGATGATGATCCCGGAGAGACATGCTACTCCGAGGAAGGCGTAGATTGGATAAACGGCTTGCAAGACATACACGGCGGCGCGATAGGGCATACCGACGAAGGTGTCGAAAAGAAGTTGTGCAGATATGATGATTGGGGAGAGGAGGTAGTACCCGACGGGGATGATAACCAGGAGTGGTGAGAAAAGAGAGTACGAGATCGTGCGAAAAAATCCGGAGATATAGGAAATTGTTGACAGCCCAGTCGTGAAGGCAGAGGAGAGCAACGGCAGTATAGAGGATATCGGTGGAGAGGTCGGACCCGGAACGGCGAGAGGAGGGGTAGCCCCCACAGTCACTGACGATTGTAGACTCTGCGCCATGGTGGGTGAGAATAATGAACGTCCCTTTACAAGCTCGACAACTGCTGCGAGTAGCTTCAGTCTTGCTACCGATTAGTATACCGACTGAGGGCGAAGCATGGTCACACGTAACATGCGTAACAGATCACGTGACCAGGGCACCATCCTAGTTTCTATACCTTGTTCTCAGGCTATACACTAACTCACACGGAGTGTACCATGTGGTGAGGGGACGCTCTCTGTATTCCTATACCCAAGTAATCGGCACACGAAGCACTCCAGCGGAAGTCTTCCTAAAGTCTATTAACTATTTGCATGTCATGACAATTCTATCAGTCCTAGCCTGGCGAAGAACGGCGTGTAGAATGGGCTTGAGTTGAGCCCTGTATGGTGCATTGTCGAGCATTGTTGAAGCCAGAGAATGTGTTTAAAGTACAACATTGTTTGTATAGGCCAGGGAACAGATGTTCAAGGGCCCTTTCGGAGTTGAAGATTAAAGCCGAGCCGAAGTTCTTTATTGTATTGTCATAACATTGTACAGTACCAACTCTACATTCTATGCCCGTCGCACGCCAGGCGCTGTTTTTTCTCGTTTCCTAGAGTTTGAATGCTCTCTTCGCTGTATCCAATGTCGGTCGCATACCCTATGTCCATTTTTGTCAGTCAGACCGGGTATCGGAGGGGGTGCATTCATCGGTTTGCACTCGTGTCCGGTCAACGCCCGCCATCTCCGCAGCCCTGACAATGGCCGCGACCTTCTCCGGAGTTTTGGTCAAATACCCCGCCGTGCTCGTCGCCTTAGCCGTCTTCTGGGCGAGCTTGGTAGGACCGCCCAGCGTTGTCTCTCCAACGGGGGGATAGATCGCGGACCAAAATTGGCGCAGAAACTCGTTCGGCGGCCGTCTGGCAAGTACGCATCTGCCTGAATATTTCTTCCGGGATGTCTTCCTGCGTTTTTAAGCATCCAGCCGCGTAGCGACGTTCTGCGTCATGGACGCGACCGCGGCTTCTGCCGCCTTGCGGTTGGGCAAGATGTCCCTGCCACCCTTCGAGGTCACGTCTCATTTGTCCAAGCAGTCCGCAAGTCTATCGTTTGCGCAGATTGAAGAGTCGAAAACGATGGCGTCTTCTAGAATCGCTCGAACCCAGGATGTCCTTGGACCCGTGAAATCAGTGCATCGCGCTCTAAGGGTTTCCGTTGCTTAAGACCAGACGCCAGAATGCGTCCGTTCCATCGCTATCCCGAGCTCGGTCGTCTTCGATGTCCAACCTCCTACTTGGTGTGATGGACATGGTCACCATCTCATGTTCATGATTAAGCTCTACCAATTTCTCGGCCATTCAACTTGGCATGTCTTCCCCGACGGGTTCTGTTCTCGGGTTACGGAAGCCACGCATCTGACGAGAGTACTAACGCTCGCCCCTGCTCCAGTGTCTCGATGGCCGCCTCAAGTTGACCCAAATCCACTTGATACGACGCGTGGTCCAATGGAGTCGTTTTAAAACGACCATCCGTTGCGATGAGACGGTTGTGTTGGTTTTGTACTGTGGGTGAAAAGGACAAGGAATCTCGCATCGACACCATGGCGTTGTAAGCAGCTTTTCTGAGACACTTGGGTGCACCATGCTTCGCCTGATTTAAGCCCAGATACTCGAAAGTCGGAATCTGTCTGGTGCTCGTTTATGTTGACCATCGACAGCTGATGACATTGATCATATGACCTCATTCAGATCCTCCATTTGATGGGATAAAGAAAAGCGCATGAGTAGAGATAACACTTGCCGCCGAATAACGGCAAAAAGAAACGCCTCTGCGCCGTTCAGCTTGAGAAGGTCGTGGTCAATCATCAATGGCAATTAATTCGTCGAGATAGCCTATTTTGTTGGTACGTCCGAACCCAAACGGGAGGGTGCTGCACAGCTAATTGAGGTAATCAGGTCTTGACACCTTGAAATCAGGTACATCGAGTAACAGTCGGTGATACATGATGGACTCTTGAGGGCCTGTTATATCGTTGGTAAGAGAGAACTTTGCTTTGTACCACATTGCAAGGCGATCGAGTCACTCGCCGGGACGCGGGGTCCTCAGACTTGTTTTGGAGAGCAGATCCTTGAGATCCAGAATTTTCTGCTCTATAGCCGTCTTCGGATCAGTCTCCCTCAAATGCGGCTGGGCCTTGCGATGACCCACTCGGATACAACTATGACAAGTTCTGATTCGATGGAATTTGCCTCTTGAAGGCCATCGGAAAGACCGTAACGCTGAAATTGCATATATGCGAACACCGCAACGCCCTGGTGATTAACGAACGACTACGTTGTGGAAGATAGAGCGGAGCATGGAACGACAGCGAGATAATGTCTCCTCGAAAATGTTCTGGGTTGTCGAAGTAGGGAACTCGGCTGGTTGCGAGCCCGATGGCACCGATCAAAGCTTGAACCGGATCCGAGTCTGGATTCTCTTCAGGGCGATTGGCATCGATGACTGTTTCAAAGAGCGTTCTTGCCTCATCGTGATCATCTCCTGAATGAGTCACGACGAAACGAGCGCTGAGTGCGTGGGCCAGCACTAGGTAGACATGGTATATATGTGGTGAGCACACCTTGGCCGCGTCCCGGAGGCATGCAACGACTTCGTCTACCAACTGGGAGTTCCGTCCTCGAAAGAGTTCGGAGCAGATAAGAACAAACACAGATGAAAGTCTCAACGGGAAAGATCGTCGAAATGTCCGAGGCAAGGAGTTCGTGGCAGAGCAACACTATGTCCTCCATATTCCGTGTCGCATCTCGGGCGCCGAGATGAAATTGAAGGCACAACATCTGGATGAGTAATCCTGTGACATGGTTTCTCGGGACATCGAAGCAGTCAAGGGGTAGTCCTCGCAGGTGCTGGAGGTACTTGATAGAATCTTCCACGACATCGGGCTGTTCGTCTTTCACGGAGCGATTGAGAAGAATGAACGTGAGTTTGACAATATTGACATGAAATCCTGTCACGGAAATTAGTGGAAGCAAGATCGCCTCAGTCAAGTGTACGATGTACTTGTCACTGTCTTCCTTCTGTCCTGCCATGTCATAGCGCAAGAATCGCGCATTTACGAGTCCATTGACGCCAAGGATATGGCAAACATGAGATCGAAGGAAGAGGATGGATAAACGCCGAAAAACAATGGTGTCGTTGTCGATATCGGCGATGGGGGCTGTAAAGAAAGGGATTGAGTGTCAATAGACGGAAGGACCTGATACGAATGTTCGGGCTCACATTGCGGACCCATGGTTCGGAAAATAGACAGCGCGCCGTCTTACGGTAGTACAGCCGATTAGGAAGGAAGGAAAGCTAGAGGAAAAGTCTCGATGGTCAAGCATCGAACATGCGCATCACGCAGTAACAAGGCATGTAACAAGGCGAGGGGCACGGGTCGATCCAGGTCCCTTATATCTTTGTTTGCTTGGCCAACCCCTTTGAAAGTCACGCATAGCCAATGCAAAAGCTGACCATGGCGACCTGGAGGACGTGACAGCAACTTGTAATATGGGAGAATAGAGCAGCGCGCGATGTTCAGAGAAGTTGCACTCGGGAAATGACGAAGTTGCAGAAACTATGAGCCAGGGTGTTGCGGACCAGGTAAAGCCTCAATGTCGGCAAGACCACGGCACTCAAAATCTCATTTGAAAGCTCGAGAGTCGAAACAGGACCAGTGCACTGCCGGAGCAGACATGAAATCTGGAAGTTCGAGCGATCAGACATGTGATCGAACCGATGCGGACGGAACAGGTGAACCCGCGTGGCGCCGAGCTTCTTTCCTACCACTCTCCTTTTTGAATCTGTTTTGGACAGCATCTCTTCCTCCCATATATTCGGTTCCCCTAGGGTTTCCCCTACAATGCGGTTGATCTTTTCCGTGACTCTTTGAGAAGGTGTTGTCACCGTGTGCCAGTGTACTAATCTGTTCGAAACTTCTCTAGTTTATATTTTTTACAGGTATTTTCGCCTGCAAGAGCGGCCTCCGCAGCATCAATGTTTTCTTCTCGATCAATCTTCCTTTGACATTTCATTCTGACATTGGAGGTCTTGTTAGCAGTCAAGAACGCTGCGGCGAGTCGAGATGCGTTCGTAAGCCTCTAGGTACGCAGGTTGGAATTATCAAGGCGACACCGATCGCAGCGATCACAGGTAAGTTATAATTACGACTCGGAGGATGATGGTTGAAGTACCCACAGTCTTTGGAGTTGACACCAAGAGGATATAACAGGAACAAACGAGTAAGTTTTTCCTTGGCCATATATCGATCTCGGATGAACCGTGCCCCAGGAGGTTCCTGAAGAGATTTCCTACAGGACGGACTGATATCGAGGATTCGTGCTCAGTTTGTCTAGCCTCTTCAGCGCGTCTGGCGTACTGAAGACGCTAGACAAACCGACACGAGAGGAGGCTCGGATGGTACTTGTGGAGGTCCTGAAGATCACATACAGCATCCGCGATGGTAAAAGGAGTCAATGATAAATGATGTAGTGCAACGCCTCGGTGAGAAGATAGAAGTGGCCATTGATGGTCAGCCGTTTTTGTCCAGCTAGCTACTGATGCCGTTCTTAACCTTGGTACTCTTCGATGACAGTGGGAAAAGAGTGACAGCGATGGAAGCAAAATAACTATCCAACGAACAACTCGACAAAAGTGTCCGAACCTCCTGACCTCGCCGTTTCTTGTTGCGAACGCTCTAACATACTACTCGCACGCGCGCGCCCGTGCCGACCTCTCCCGATCCGCTCCACCTGCTTTCCCCCAGATGCCGGCACCAACGCTGACGCCAGTCCAAATCACAATGATTTCTCGTCCTCCTCGACTGTGCATCACAGCATGAGTGCTCGATTCCGGTGTTACTCGATAGCGTTTCCGTCGGCTCAAAAATGATCAGCACCTCTACAACCAACTGCAGTCTTTCTGTGTCATACAGTCGAAAGTAATTGGAAACGCCAAGTGCAGAAAGACTCGCCAGACTACGCTACATACAATCGGAGGTATCGATCGTGCACGAAGTTCATCCATCGCTCGATTGAAAGTTCCTCTCGTTCTCCGCAGGGCATCCCGAAGTGCCTCGGCCGATCTCTCGTAATACGGTACACCTTTATTCTTAAAGACCATCGACTTGTAAAAGTGCTTCGCGAGGTCTAGTCCAGATCGGCCATCGCTGACGAAGCTCCGGAACCCGCAATATTGTATCACCGCTGCAAGGCCCGCAGTGCGACATACCGCGATGGATGCAAGTTCAGCGAATGGGAGTTGAGACCAGACAACCTCAAGGAGCCATTTGATTCATCAGAGTCAGGGTTGTTGCGAGATACATACTGGTATAGTAGCGGGCTTCAGGCTTTCCCAGGGTTTGCAAATCGTGTGAACGCAAGTCATACAAAATGCAACGTTCTCATCAAAATTCAAGTTCGCTTTTCGTACGGTCTCACAGAGATCTTACAGTACTATATTTCCTTCCTTGAGGGGAGTTACCGGCTCATCGACCTCTTCGATGGGCCACATTGACAGGGAACGCCGTATGATTCAAGTTGAGCGCAACACCATCCAGTCAAGAATATCCCCAATTCCTATCATAGCCATCAAGGATGCCTTCCTGTCGTAAGGAACGTGAATTTTCGAGCACTGGTGGGTGCTTGCTAGAGATGACGTTCGTTCGAGATCAAAGTGGACTGAAAATGATTTATTTTTATTTTTTTTGGACGAACCCTCGGTAATGCTCTGGTCACCAAAGAATAGTAACCCTAACCTGATCGAAAGTGATCAGTGTTGAACATCGGCCCGAATCCCGTACCCGCAGTACTAGCCGAGCTTGGTACTAGCCTTGGTAAGTGCGGCCTTACTAGCTGTAAGAGTGAACCCATTCCTTGTTGACTCTGAGCAGGAGTTATCGGCACTCTCACGAGCGAAAGTCATAGTCCTAACATTACTATGGACCCGGCCCTTGACTCGAATGTCGACACGTTCGTGCAAGAGTAGTAAGTGACAGAGTTGCGTCCCGTGCTCACTTCCCGCTTAACATATATCTCCCGCCGGGGGCTGTCTCAGTCTGTGGGCCCACCCGCTACTCGTTCCGCCGTACTTCGCCCTTATATCCATCGTTTCTCTGTTCCTGCGAGCTACCTTCTCGGTTTTCCCAGTTCGGAGGCTTCGCGCGCGTATTTCCGGACCTGGCTCAGATGCCGTCGCCCCGGCTCCCACCAGCGAGTCCAGCATTGACACTCGCGGCACTCGGGCGAGTTTCGTCTTGGCTGTCAAGGACCATGTTGAAAAATCAGGGGGACCAATCGTCTTCCTTCTCCATGTCGCACGCCTCATCCTCGTTTTCACCCTCCTCTGCCTGTCGATATTGGGTTTCCCTCAGGAGGAAGCACAGCACCCTTCATCATCATCCGAAGTGATCGTGTCGCGCGATCTCGCGCTATGTCTAACCTACGTGCGTCCTTAAAGTCATCAAGGTCATATTCACTTTCTTACTCGAGTCGTAACTTGACACAGCTGTATGCGTCATTATTGGCACTGTTCACTATTACCGCCCAGAGAGAGTGCGCCTCAGTTACATCGTTACATCTCTCCTCACTGTTGCTTGTTACCTTCTTTGTCTACGCATACCGTGACATCTGGCCGTTGCTTACCTTCGTTTTGTCGCCTGCAGATGAACGCGAGGGCATCTTGCTATGGTTCAAGCTTGGCCTTCTGGCCTTCGCGGCGGTTGTGATCCCCTTGGTCATCCCGCGCCAGTATATCCCGATTAACCCCAGGGCGAGATTTATTTGCTATATTATCCATTCGTTCCTGAATGTGGCCACAGGACCCCCAACAGATCCTCAACCCTGAACAGACTGCACCGCTTCTATCTATGATGACATATACCTTCATTGATCCTATCGTTTTCTTGGCGTATCGTGTTCCACATCTGTCTCAAGAAATGCTACCTCCACTTGCAGACTATGACTATGCGGAGAACCTCGTACAAAAGAGTCTCAAAGCAGGTTTACCTCATTCCCTCGCCCAACCTCTTTGCTAACGCGCGCTGCTAGCACCTAGATACCTTGTCTGGGGGTCCCAGGAGGCACATTTTCTGGGGGTTCGTGACCGTTTTTGGTACGTTACTTGTTTCGGTCAAATGTCACGTCCTACATTCATTCAGGTCGCGAGTACGTCCTGCTTGCGTTTCTCCTTGTCGTCAAGGTCCTTTCGACCCTTATGGCTCCCGTCGGGATGAATCAGCTTTTGCGGTACGCCTTGTCACCAGTGTGCTTCACAGACACGCTTAGTCTGTCACTAATAGCTACCTCGAAACCCGTGGGGAGGGTGCTGTTGTCCGTCCGTGGGTTTGGGTTGCATATCTCTTCCTGGGTCCCGCGCTTGGCGCCATCGCCTTCCAGTGGTACACATTCATTGCGGTCGGTGATAGGCGAAGTTATCACGCCGGATTTATTGAACGAGCAGCCTTTCTTTTCTTCTTCAGACGGGCACTCTTGTGCGTATCTCGGCTATCATCACACAACTCATCTTCGAGCACGGCCTGCGCATACGCGTGAAGGCAGAGACTTCGTATCCATCAACGATCACTCCGGCGGCGACTGTGACTACTGATGGTCGCAGCGATGCCACGGCGCCTGACAGCGGCTCATCCGCCGGGATTAGTGCAGTTACCGAGAACGAGGGCGGGAGCAGTGGAGTGACTCAGGGTGAATCGTCGATGACAGCAACATCGGGCATTATGGCCAAGGAAGGAGAGGATGTTCCTGCGTCCGATGGCAGCAAGGCGGATGGTTCGAGAATTTTAGTAGGAAAGATGAACAACCTGGTGACGAGCGATCTGGACATCCTCGTCGACGGAAAAGATATCTTAATGCTCAGTTTGTCGCCGTTCAGCTCTTCCCGTGCACTTGTTTTGTTGATGGATATTCCCCTTAGTTTTGTATCTCCCGCTGCAAGTCATTCTATGCGTCTGGTTCTTGTACAGCATACTTGGCTGGAGCACATTTGTCGGGATGGTGGCGATGATCGTTCTCTTCCCTGTTCCCGGAATCATCGCTAGAAAAATACAGAAGGTCCAGAAGGAGACCATGAAGCGGGTGAGGATTTTGGCTTACTAATATATTGATGTCGGGGTTGACTGACCTGGCGGTTAGACGGATGAGCGTGTGCACACCGTCACCGAGAGTGAGACGGCAGACATGAATATGGGCCACATGGATTCTGATGAGGCGCTCCTATAGCCATGGCCATTTTGCGCATGATCAAGTTGTTCGGTTGGGAGCCCAAGATCTCTGCGAGGCTGGCTGAAAAGAGAGACCAGGAGCTGCGGTACATCAAGACGCGCCAGATTTTGAACTTGATCAACGGGAACATCAAGTATGTACTTGCGGTTACTCTCCTGGTACCTCTAACGTGGTTGTCTAGTTATGTCATACCCATCATCACCGTGCGTCCGTCGACTTATCTTTCACCGCCTGCCAGTGCTGATTTCGTTTGACCGACTCTCCGGAAAGATGGTCGTCACATATGTCACATACGTGTGTACTATTGACCCGACCGAACTGATATGAAGTCTGACTTGGTTTGCAGACGACGATCATGAAGCGCGTACTTACACGTACGTTCTTTTCCTTTTTCGAAAGCCATATCTAAACTTTTCTGCAGCATCAGCTGTCTTTTCATCTATGGCCGGTCAGTCCATATCCCTTCACCAATGGTGTTTATGGTGATTAGAGTCGTCTTACTAGTGTTCGAGCTCCTACGCAACCAGCTTCAAAACATCTTCTGGATGGTTCCCATGTTCACTCAGGCGAAGATCTCTCTCGACCGTGTTAACGATTTTTTGTGTGATGTGAGCGAACATCTCTCCACGTCACTACTTGATATGTAGCGCTTTTGATAGACCGAATTGTTGGATGAGTTCGTGAATGCGAATGCAAAAGATTCTCAACACGTGATGCAGGCCAATGCGTCACACTTCGACCAGGATGTGATCGGGTTCAAGAACGCTAGTTTCACGTGGTCAAACGACGATGCGGCCGACGGCGCGCTCACACCATCCCGGCTTCGGTTCACCCTCCGCGTGCATGATGAGTTGCTCTTCAAGCGGGGATGCTTCAACCTCATCATCGGGCCAACCGGTTCTGGAAAGACGTCATTGCTGATGGCGCTGCTCGGAGAGATGCATTTCGTCCCGATGAGCCCCGCCTCGTGGTATCATTTGCCGAGGGCGGGGGGTGTCAGCTACGCGGCGCAGGAGTCGTGGGTACAGAACGAAACTATCAGGGTGACGCCCATCGGCTTTCTAGCGCTCGCGCTATTTGGTGCTGAACGAGAAACAGGATAATATATTGTTCGGCGCTCCATACGACGAGGAGAGATATAATAAAGGTAATTTCGTTCCCATGCATCGCTTCGGACTGACCCTCAACGTGTCGCATCGTTTAAAGTAATTTACCAGTGCGGTTTGCAACGTGACCTTAGCTTGTTTGATGCCGGAGATAGAACCGAGGTCGGGGAGAGAGGTTTGACGCTGAGGTAGCTTTACGAGCAGATCATTACACCTCGAGACGCCCTCTACTGACTCGATTTGCCTTCTCGTAGTGGGGGTCAGAAGGCCCGTGTCACCCTTGCCCGAGCAGTCTATTCATTGGCTGAGATCGTCATCTTGGACGATGTGAGTGCTTTTTCTGCGTCTCTTGGTGCCGGGTATTGACATCGTTCTCTTGAAGGTTCTAGCTGCTCTAGACGTTCACACCATACGTTGGGTCGTAGAGAAGTGCTTCAAAGGCGACTTGATCCGCGGAAGAACGGTCCTCCTTGTTGTAAGTGATTTCTCTCACCACTTCTCAACCTTTCATCACTCCGAACGCACCAAAGACGCACAATGTCGCAATGGCCTACCCCATCGCAGACTATGTCGTTTCACTCGGCCTGGATGGCCGGATCACCAGCCACGGCTCGGTCTCAGACGCGCTCACGAAGGACAAGACATTTGCGAAGGGGCTTGCGGAGAGCTTTTGTGCCATAAAGGGTGATGGGACGAAGATTGTCGTGGAGGAACCTGATAAGACGACGGGGCGGGTGGACGGGAAGCTGATACTAGCGGAGGAGAGCGCTTACGGACACGTAGGCTGGGATCCAAGTGAGCGCGCTATACCACTCTTTCCGTTCTGTCTGAAGTTCATTGATGCATCCTACTAAAAAAAACTGAAAACGAAGTCAATCTGTTTATTCATGAGTTGGGAGGAACGCGTGTATTCCTCTTCTGGACTCTGTTTATTGGCGGCTTGTTACTCTTCAATGCCCTATTGGCCGCACAGACGTGGTTCATGGGCTACTGGGCCGAACAGTACGAGGTCTACCCACCAGAACAAGTTAGCGTCGCCTTGTATGTATACAGTTCTCACCACCCAATTGAGCAATTACCTTGCTGATCTGTCCTTTCTTTGCTAGCTATCTCACAGTCTACGGCCTCATCTTACTCGTGGCGGTGTTCAGCTACACGATCGGGTCGGGTGTGTACACGTTTGGCACTCTGAGAGCGTCGAGGTCAATCCACCAGAAACTGATCGAGTCTGTCCTGGGCACGACCCTGAGGTGCATCCGAAACTGTCCCGATGCTGACCTCGATAAATAATTTCTTCTGTATTTTAGGTGGCTGGACACGACGCCAACATCACGAGTCATCGCTCGCGTCACGCAAGACATCCACGCATGTACGTGTTTGCGCTTCTCGAGGCGGAATCAAAGACCTCACGACGGCTCTTCTCCAAGTGGATGACCCCATCTCAAGGACATTTAATAGGTTAATTGAAATCACGATCAATATGTTAATCAAGTTCGCGACAGTGGTGTTTCTCACGCCAGTGTCCGTTGTACCCGGACTCGCCATGGTTGTGCTCGGCGCATGGCTCGGCCAGGTCTACATGAAGGCGCAAATCGCAATCAAGCGCGAGATGAGCAACGCCAAGGCACCCGTACTGGGCCACTTTGGCGCGACCGTCGCTGGACTCCGTATGTCTTTCTTAGGTGATGACGCGGGATTGATGTGGACATGGCCTCTTTCAAGCGTCTATCCGCGCGTATGGCGCACAGCTCGCGTTCCGCAAAGAGTCGTACAGGCGAATCGATAGGTATTCGAGGGCCGGCCGAGCATTCTACGTCATGAATAGGAAAGTCGGGTCACGAGCCGCGTCTGGTGCATGATGTGGATTGACCTGGTTTGATCACGCCGCAGATGGATCAGCTTGCGTATCGAGTTTCTGGGCGGACTATTCGCTGCCGGCCTGGCAGCTTACATGGTCTATGTCCCGCACGAACGTTCCCTTTCCTTGGACACGGGTTTCTCGCTCACCATGGCCAGTTCGTTGCGCTGCTATCTTTTTGTTGAGATTTCTGACGTTGGCCTGCGATTGCTGATCGGCACCCCCAGTTGGCCTCAGTAGTATGATCCTCATGTGGGTGCGCGTCTTCAACAAATTTGGGGTAGTTAGTGAGGACACTCTACCCTCCATTACCCTTTCTCTGCATCTCTGATGACTCTCACAGGTAACAGGTGAAGAGAACGCTTTGCTGGAATAGGTGTTTGAGGGGGTGTTCATCGACTCTCTATACAGCTTGGAGCGAATGCATTCGTACATCAACGTTGAGCAGGAGCCAAAGCCGACCAAGCAGGGCATCCCCCCAGCCTACTGGCCAGCAAGCGGCGAACTCAGGGTCGAGAAGCTTTCTGCTCGATATTCTCTCGTACGTGGTGTGATCCTCAGCATGGGTGCCTGGTCCTATTTAGCCCTACCCCCTATAACTAGGACGGGCCAAATGTCCTTCACGACATATCCTTCCACATCAAGTCTGGAGAACGTGTGGGCGTCGGTGAGTGTCCATAGTCGTATTTCAGGAGGCGGCTCTTGACTGGCAGAACAGTTGGTCGCACGGGAAGTGGAAAGGTACCCGCTTCAGCTTGGTCTTTGTTCCAAGGGTGGGTGGCTAAACCCCTTGCAGAGCTCTCTGACGTTGTCGCTTCTCCGATGCATACCCACCAAGGGTAGCGTGTACTATGACGGCAGACTCACGAACTCGATCAACCTAGACGCGCTCCGCTCGAATATCACTATCATACCCCAAACCGTGAGGACATTCCCCACCTCTATGCTCTCCCGCTAGACATTCTTCACCCAGCCTGAACTGTTGAGTGGCTCGCTGCGAAAAAACCTCGACCCGTTCTCGCAATACGACGATGCAATGCTGAACGGGGCGCTGCGCGCATCTGGGCTCTTCTCCCTTCAGAGCGACGAGGAGAGCCGTCTCACTCTCGACAGCCAGATCGCAAGCGGCGGGGGAAACCTCTCAGTTGGCCAGCGGCAGATCTTGGCGCTCGCGCGCGCGCTCGTACGTGAGAGCAAGCTGCTCATTCTCGACGAAGGTGCGTCTCCTCCCCTGTCTTTTTCCAGCCTAGCTTGATCCACTTTCGTTTGCAGCGACGTCTGCTATTGGTAAAGGCGTCTCTATGTCCTTGGGTGGCTATGGTGTTGAGCTGACGCGTCCGCGACGCAGATTACAAGACGGATGCCATCATACAGACATACCTCCGAAGCGAGCTAAAAGGGGACGTGACGGTAATCACAATCGCGCATCGTCTAGAAACTATCATCGACGCAGATAAAGTCGTACGTCATCCTTCCTCTCCGCGGACTGTGAATATAGGGTTGAGGAAAAAAAAATAGATGGTCTTGGATGCAGGTCGACTTGTACGTTATCCCCTTACCTATCGCGAGACGGCTCATCACGCAGAAACACAAAGGTCGAATTCGACAAACCCAGCGAGCTCCTGAAAATAGAGGATGGCAAGTTTCGCTCGTTGGTCGACGAGAGTGAGGACAGAGACTTGCTCTACGCAATGGCTTCGGAGTCCAAGGCCGCCGAGACAAAACGCGGAAGGAACACGATGGTGACGACACCGTAAAGATAGAAAAGGGAAAACCACACCCTATCTAACGGTGTACATAGAATACGCAGAAAGTAGCTGATCAACCTTACGTGGCGCAAATTCACGGACTGTCAGTCTATAGAGGAACATGCCTGAGATGCGTCGCCGCCAACTCGAAGCAATCAACTTGTTTTATAGCCGTTTTCATATCATTAGGCACCTTCCCAAAAAAGTGTATGGAAGGCGGGTGATTGGAGGACGAAGTCTGATCGGGAGAAAAAGATTGAATTTTTTTTTGAGTCCGGTGTATCACAATGGCGCTCTACCCGGGTCAGCTCGATCATGCTCCGCGAGTATATGTTCCAGATCGAAGCCTCTTACGATATGTGCTGCGACGGTTTCAGCGAGAGAGGTCGCCGGCTCCGTGGTTTTCTTTGGTGCCAGTGATGGTGGAGTCGTGCTGGTGGCCGATTCGAGTTTGACAGCGCAGTCAGTGTCAGCCCCTAATTCGCCTTAAGGCGATCCCGAGCAGAACTGATCGAACCCATCGCAGCCCGAACACCTCGCCCAGCAATAGCTTCCGACTCTAGAAACAAAGAATGTTTCACTTGGCCCCGTCGTGCGGGGTCATTGGGACATGAAGTTGATACAGGGTACGAGCACTGGCAACAGCTGTCGCGGAGTCGTGGGGGTGTGCTCTAGCTGGACCCTCTTCACGTTTCCAATCTCGCGCTCAGAGTCAAAATAGTAAACGATATTCTAAATCACTTTTGCGTCCAGAACTAAAAGTAAAAACCGTTGAACTCATAGTGCCAGAGGCAAGCTGGGTCACGTACCAAGTTGGCAAAATCCAGTCTTCTGCATGGAGTGACTTTCCTCTTTCCCTTGAAAACAGCTGTCATCTGCGGTCGTGTTTGTGGGGGATGACTGCTTCGCTGCGTCCGCGGGGCCACGCCCAACAGTCCCTGCCAAACTAAACCCACACCGATAATCGTCTGGGAGAGGCACGCAACTTTAATGAGCACGTAGATTGGATCAGCAAGACACACAAGGCGGCGCGAGATAGTAAGCAAAGGAAGGTGTCAAAAATAAATTGCGAGGAAACGATGATTGGGGAATGGAGGTAGCACCTGTGACCGGTGACCAGAGAACCGTTTGCGCGTTTATCTGCGCGTCTATCGCTCGCACGGGTTCATATCTGCATCGGAGGTCGCCGACGCCTTGTTGGGAAGCTCGACCTGAGGCGGTGTACACCACTGGCACCTACTACCTAGTGTCACTTTCCTCGTTCTCGGGCCCACCCTCGCTTGCCAGTGTGGGCAGACTACCCTCGATTCCTCCACAATCCCCACTTCTCCTATGTCACAGACGCCTTCCACAGCTGCAGCTTCCTCACGTTTCCAAGCTATTTTCAATGCTGCCTTGAAATCGTACGAGAAGCAGACCAAGAATGACCTTCTCGCACACCCACTTGCCTCCCAGTTCCTATCATGCGATTCAACTAGTGCCATCCTTGCCATACTTCAAGACCAAGTTCAGGAATTTGACAGAGCTTGCAACGGAGATGAGAGATTGACGAAGTGGTTGAACCCAACTGTGAATGTCTTGTACGCATTTTCTGCGACCCTCGGAGAGGGCGTCGGTCTCGTAAGTCTCGGTACTTGAGCCAATGTTAACCTTCAAGCCTCCTCTCATCTGTAATTTATAGGTATTTTCGCCTGCGAAAGTTATTTTTGCAGGCATCAGTGTCTTCCTTTTAGCAAGTATCCTATATATTTCATTGGCGGACTGTTCTCACGATGACGTTTTGTAGGCGGCAAAGGATGTCGCGGCGAGTAAAGATACTCTGGCAGAGCTATTCGATCGCATGGGATACTTCTTCAAACGGCTCGAAACTTATACGGAGGTGACACCAACTGCGGCGATGACGGACATAATCACGAAGATATTGGTGGAAGTGCTAAGAATCTTTGGGATTGCGACGAAAGAGCTGAGGCGGGGATCAGCAAGTGAGTGTCCGGTAGCTGTGTAAGGATCTCCACTGAACTAGGCGTAGAAAAGTTCCTGAAAAAATTGGCCGGAAGGACCGATCTGGAGGATGCTATCAAGAGGCTGGATAACTTGACGCAGGAAGAGGCCCAGATGGCACTTGCAGAGGTGCTGAAGGTCACACGCAACGTCCGCGACGAAGTAGAAGTCGTTGATGGTAAAGTACAAGTAGTCATTGACAGTGAGCGAGGCGTGTCCAACCAGTCACAGATACCTACCAATATTCATACTTTAGACAGCAAAGAGGCAAAAGTTGCGGCAAAAGAAGCAACATTGATTATCCAGCAGACAGCAAACGGCGTAGATGAAATCAAGTGTTCGTAAACTCCTTACCTCGCCGTCGCTTGTTTCTCGCCCTTTAACCCACTCGCAGGGAACCAGTTAAAACAACTCCTACGAACCTGGCTCTCTCCCTCGGATCCGTCGACAAATCATAACATTGCGCGAAGAGCCCAGCACAAGGGAACGGCGGTGTGGTTCTTTCAAGACAGTATCTTCATAGAGTGGAAGTCTATCGGCTCACTCTTGTGGATCCACGGAAAGCGTGCGTTCCTGTCAGCATCATTTGGGCGCGTGCCTTCTGACAGTCTGGTTTTCATAGCGGGCTCTGGAAAAAGCGTTATCTGGTTAGTTGTTCCTCGCCCCTCTGCTTGTCGGAACTTATTTCTCGCCAGTTCCTCCGTCATTCACGACATAATGGCTGCTTGCGAAGCTGGAGTAGCCGTCATGGCCTACTTTTACTTCGATTTCAGGGATCTCAACAAGCAAAGCTGCCACGACCTGCTCCTTTCCCTCGTGGCCCAGCTTTCTACTCGTTCCAGTCTCTTCTGTGACATTCTCCACCGCTTATACAAGGCACACGAAAGTGGCACTCGACAGCCGAGTGACGAGAATTTGAAGGAATGCCTGAAAGAGATGCTCCAACTGCCGGGACAAGGCCCAATTTTCATTGTCCTTGATGCGCTCGACGAATGCCCGGACTCGTCCGGAATTCCATCTCCTCGTAGCGGGGTCCTCCAACTTGTGAAGGAACTCGTCGACCTTGACCGGCGAGAACTTCGCATTTGCGTGACCAGTCGCCCAGAGGTCGACATCCGATCTGTCCTCGAGCCGCTGGCGTTTCGTTCGGTTTCCCTACATAACGAAGGTGGACAAAAAGCGGATATCGCCGACTACGTCGAGAATGTCGTCAACTCGTCCCTGAGCACGGCGATGAGGAGATGGAGAGAAGATGATAAAAATCTGGTAATCTCGACGCTGACAGAAAGAGCCGATGGAATGTGAGAGCATCACCCTATTCTATGCTAACAAGGATTTCTCACAATACTGTACAGGTTTAGGTGGGTATTTTGCCAATTGGAGACGCTGCAACATTGCTTCCCACCGAACCTCCGTCAATTCCTTAATGAAATGCCCGAGACCCTGGATGAAACATACGAGCGGATATTGAAGGGCATCAATAAGGCTCAGAAGAATGACGCGTATCGTCTGTTACAGTGCCTTACTGTCGCCGTCCGGCCACTTCGTGTCGAGGAGCTCGCAGAACTACTGGCGTTCGATTTTCAAGCGTCGAGCTCTGGAGGGATCCCGAAATTGAAGGACGACTGGCGGTGGGACGATCAAGAGGAAGCTGTACTTTCGACGTGTTCCAGTTTGATCACCGTCGTCCCTAACGGTGATTTCCAGGTCGTTCAATTCTCCCACTTTTCGGTGAAAGAATACCTCACGTCGCCTCGTCTTGCACAGTCACATGGGGATGTCTCCCGGTTTCATATTGATCTTGAGCGAGCACATACGGTCATGGCGCAGGCGTGCCTTGGGACACTTCTCCGACCGGACGAACAAGCTGGAAACGATGGCGCCAAAGTGCTTCCTCTGGTCGCATACGCTGCTCAGCACTGGGTGGAGCATGCGCAATTCGAGAAAGTGACATCACGCGTACAGAATGGGATGGATGATCTATTTGACAAGTCCAAGCCACATTTCGCAGCGTGGCTTCGGGTGTACGACGTGGACATACACTGGGAGAGTTTCTCGCCCTGGCAGCCTGATCACGACGGTTCCCCCCTCTACTATGCCGCATTTTGTGGATTCTATGACACGGCAGAGCGTCTGATTATGATGCATCCCGAACAAGTAAATGCAGCCGGCGGTCGCATACTAGCCCCGCTTCCGGCGGCTTTGAACAAGAGACACTTCCGTATCGCAAATTTACTCCGCAAGCACGGTGCAGTCGTAGATGTTCGAGGCCTTAGAGAGAGGACTCCACTACATGCGGCATCAATGTACGGACGCGTCGATATCATGAGGTGGTTACTCGATCATGGCGAGGACGTAAATACCCGGCAAGTGGATCGCTGGACACCGCTGCACCTAGCAGCACGTAATATGCATCTCGAGGCTGTCCAGCTGCTACTCGACCATAACGCAGACATCAACTCGCAGAATGACGTAGGCAAGACTCCGTTGTACGAGGCCTTATCCAACAGTCACATTTCTCCGGAGGGAAAGCACGGTCACGTCGTGCGACGACTGCTGGAGCACGGGGCGGACACAAATATGCATGACAACAACCACTCAACCCCGTTACACCGAGCATCGTTCAGAGGATGGCCCGAGGTCGCTCGCCTGCTACTTAGCCATGGTGCGGACGTAGATAAGAAGGACAAGGAAGGCAAGACCCCATTCCAAGTAGCCTCGGAAAAAGGACACGTTGAAATCACGAAATTGCTGTTAGATCATGGTGCCAAGCTGGACGCGTAGTACAGATGCGTCTAGTTGTTCATACGTGGAGACCCAATGGCGTTGTAATTTGTTAATTCCCGAAACCACTATTTACGTCGGATACCCCGAAAGGACTATGGTCGATCTTCGAGACTTCTGAAAGCGATGAGAAATACGTGACGCCGAGCATACTACCTACTTGGGTCACGCATTCTCGCATCGCAACAGCGCGGCGCTTCGCTGAATGGGCGTTGCACTAGCTAGCTAAGTTACAAAGGTCCTCTTAGAGAAAAATATGGTGATATAAACTACGACTACTATACAGCGGCTCGTCCTCTTCGATGCGAAATTCGACACGGAATACAGTGTTGTTAAACGAGACATGGTTAGCAAGCCTATCTGGTCGTGAACACGCGGTTCCCAGTCCTCATGGAGGCGCTCCTCCGTCAGGGACGTACGGATATCGCGCAAGCGTCCGCCAAAGATCGTCAACAGTGTTGATTCATTGTTCAATGAATAGGTGAGCCAGGCGATTAAATGTGGGAGATTAGACGAGATACTCGATCTCGGACTGTTAGAACGTCTTGAAGCGCTGAGGAAGAGATGAAAGAGAAATTGGAAGATGTTGTTGCCTAGAATCGGACGCAGGATCGCCTCAGTCAAATGGTCGATGCACTTAACAAGATCTTCTTTGTGTTATGTCAAGCCACAGCGTACCAATCGTACCGCGAGTCCGTTGACGCCAAGGGCGTGCACAAAATGAGATCGAGAGAAGAGGGTGGAAGACCGACTGACGTCGGACAACACTGAGGGCAGACGGGACGGAACGGGAACCAAGTGTCTTTGTTTGAGAACAGAGATAACGAGTCTGAGAACAGAGATAACGAGTCTTTGGTACGCAGGGGAAAAGGAGAGGGAAAAGATGGGAAGGTGGAAAAGGAGATAAGATATGACGAGCATTGTGTACCGTCTTATATACGGACTGTGCGAGCCTTTGGAATACATGACACGTGAGCACAGATCAGAGTTAGTGGCGTCGTCGTATGTAGCAAGTGACGTAGGTGACGTAGTGGGCTTGCACCCCTCCACATTTTAAAGAAAAATAAGTATGTGGTATTATGAACGCGAAGGGGGAATTGTGATAGTATGCCTTGGTTGTTTTGCCGTGTCTTGTGGTCTTGTGTTACTGTCTTGTGCGCGCGGGGGGATTGTTATCATGAGTTTGGGTTCTTGTCTTGAGTCGCTTTGCTGTGATACATTGTTGTTTTGTGCGCTCTCCTCGCGCGCTCTTCTTTCAGCTTGTAGTTGTGCCTTTCGTGCTTGCCAAATATCTAGCGCCTCGCATTCTTCGAGCTCGCTTGCGGGGAGCCATTCGTCCCCCTCCGGACCCTCGCCTCGCCAACGCACGAGGTATTGCGTTTGTCTTCGTCGGCTCCTTTCGTCGACGATTCTGTCGATGTAGAATTCTGGTTGTCCGTCGAGGATGACTGGATCCGGTGGGTGCAATGCTCGTTGTGGGAATAGGTTGTCGTTATTTTCTTTGAACGGCAGGACCTCCGATGTGTGGAACACGGGGAAGAGGTCTGGGGATTGTGGCATATGCAAGGTGACTGTGGAGTGCGCCTCGTTAGTGGCGGTGATACGATAGGGGCCGTCGTATCGAGGCATGAACTTAGCTGCGCGTGGCCCGTCGCCCGTCTTATATTCCCGTCGCCTATGCAGCATGGAGAGAACTACGTGGTCTCCGACTTTGAAAGGGAAAATTGGGCGGCGGTCTTTGTTTGCCTGATGCGCTTGGTTTAGTTTTGCCGTGAGGAGGTTGTCTTGCGCCTCGGTTTCAATGTGCGCCATGCGCTTGACTATTTCGCGGGCTTGAACCGCCTCTTCCGTGTCTGTGTCGTTCGGAAGCAGTGGCGGGAGCACTCTTGGGGATTTTCCGAAACGTAGTTGGAAGGGGGTGTACCCGGTCGAGGCGTTCTTTGTATTCATGATGTCGAATCGGACCTTTGGTAGCGTGTGAGACCAACCCCTTTGATCTCGTTCGACAGCGAAACGGATGCACTGAATGACGGTCTTGTTCGTCCGTTCGCTAGAACCATCCGTCTGTGGGTGATATGACGTTGACATCTTTAATTTCACGCCGGTCAGCTTGTGCAAAGCACGCCAGAAACGGGAGAGGAAAAGCTTATCGCGGTCGGAAACGATGTCAAGCGGTAGGCCGTTCTCGCAGTACCATTCTTTGAAGAAGATTTCCGCGAGGCCCTCGGCCGTGAGCGTGGTCGTTGTGGGTACTATGCGTATGTCCGACCCGAGGCAATCCGTGAACGTAACGATGTAGTCATGGCCGTTGTCCAGTGGTAGTGGGCCGACGAAGTCTATTGCGACGGAGTCGCAACGCCTATCCGGCACCGGTAACGGGTGCAGTGGCCCGACTGGTTTCGTGGTTGTTGACTTGTTCCGTTGGCAGTCGGCGCATGATGGTATATACGCCTCTTCGAGGTCTTTTCGCATGTTCGGCCAGTAGAAGGAGTCTCGGAGCACCTCGTATGTTTTTGTGGTTCCGAAATGTCCGAGTTTGTCATGTGCGATGCGGAACAGAGTTTCTCGGATCGTGCGCCCATTCGGAATTACCAGCCGGTTGTCTATGAACCAGAAACCTTGTCGTTGTTCGACGTTCTGCATTCCTGCCGCTGTGCTTGTTAGCTTCGCAGTGAACGGGTCTGTGACGTAACCTTGTAGGATCTCGTCCAAGATGGCATCTTCGAGTTCGAAGCAGGACCGAATTTTTCGGTTATGCATTTGCGAGAAGATAGTGGCAATGACCGTTGTGTCTGGGTCGGGTAGGCGGGATATGATGAACAGCGCACATGAAGGAACTATACTCACAGTGAACTGAGACTGTGGTGAGATATAGAAGGTGGCTGGGAAGCAGCAACAGAGTGTAATCAAGCAAGTGAAGCAGAGTGGAGTCTGGCACACAACAGATGAGAACTGATGATACATTGAAGAAGTGGAGACATACCTGGCACACAACAGATGAGAACTGATGTGGACCAGGAGCGTACAAAGTACTCTACTTATACTGCTACAGAGGGTGACACTGGTAACAGCAGGTCACAGTAAATACAAGGCGCATTGTTCTGTACACGGACAAAGGAGTGGACTACAAAGAGAACAAGGCGTAAAGAACAAGAAGAGTCTAGACTATGATATCATAGTGACATCACAATAAAGATAAGAACAAAGGAAAGTACATAGACGAAGTACAAGGGTAATCCAGAGTGGTCCATGATGTCATGTACATGTGTGATGTCATAGATAAGAGAATACAAGAAGTCCGAGATTGTAAAGATCAAAATAATCTAATCTACAAGTCCTGTATATCTAATCTAAAGCAGTCCGTTTATCTGCGTGTCCATTGAGCCGCTAAGTGCGCACAGGTCACTTATCAACAGGATAATGCATCCGCAACTGTGTTTTGTTCGCCGGGCAGTGTTGAAGCGCAGAACTAACGAGCGAAGCGTTAATAGCGATAAGCTAGTAGAGACAAGTTAACTTCAGAGGGGAAGTGAACTCTATTACAACTGCATACCTAGTAGAGACAAGTTACTATAAAGGAACGTCTCATGAGTAAAGGTAAATAAGAGAAGTAATAATAAAGGGACTTACACTTCAGAGGGGAAGTGAACTCTGAAGTGTAGAGGCGAAAACAGCAGTCCTTATATACAGGACGCTTGGCTAAGAATGGTCTGTGCGCACAGGTGATCCAAACACAATACAGGTGGTCTGTGCGCCAGAGGGAGAAATGCCATTGGAGGGCAGAGAACAATAGCTGCCTAAAGCAGACAATACCGGTATCTTAACAATGAAGAACAATAAGAGTCCACACGTGACTCTAATAAAGATAAACAAAAGCGGTCCGTAAGAGTCTGGCCAAGTCCAAATTAGTCCATAAGGGACAGATACCGTATTTAGTAAATGGGATGACTCAATCATATCCCACGAGACATGTGACTTGAATCAGTCGCGTCTCAACATCCCTCCATGATAGAGGCAGTCCATTTTGTAGGTATAGGTGTTTATATAGAACCCAGAGTCGTACAGAAGTTCGGGATTGAGGTTGGAATCTTTGTGCAGATAATGTTCAATCCGAAGCGGTTTTTACACCCACTTCGTGGTAGTCCTGTGATAAAGGACTATCTTCTGTACTGAGTTGGAACAAGGTCCAACTCCTTCAGAGTTCTAAGAAGGGTTTTTCATAGCTCTCATGGATTAGAGAACATGATGTGTTTTGTACAAGATTACAGAACAATGTGACGTCCTTGTTGATAAACCAAGGATTGACGACCATTGACTGTGTACAAGTTTTCCTTTTAACCCTTCTTACACCATTCCTAGATCAGTGACCATTTTGTCAAAGGGTTCTTTGGGCAGTGACTTAGTAAGTCCATCTGCAACCATTTCCCCTGTAGGAGTACGAATCAGGTCTATGACCTTATTTTCTACATACTCCCTGACTACATGGTGTTTGATCAGGATGTGTTTGGACCGCCTTCCAGTGACAGGGTTTAATGCTAAGTCTACAGCACCCTTGTTGTCACAGTGTAGGGGAATGGGAGAGGCGACCTCATACCCTAGTTCCCCTAGGAAGGTAGTGTACCACTGAGCTTGGTTAGAGGCCTCAGCGAGGCTCATGTACTCTGCTTCTGTGGTAGACTGGGCTATGGTCTTCTGCTTTCTGGTACACCATGAAATGGCTCCATTAGCAAGCAAGAAGACGTAGCCAGAGGTGGAGTGCTTTTCTTCCTGATCTCCCCAGGAAGAGTCGCAGTAGCCATGAAGGCCAGCTCCATCAGAGTCAGTCCCTCCAGCATAGCGTATCCTGTAGTCCTTTGTTGTGTTTAGGTAGGCTAGGACATACTTGGATAGGCGTAAATGCTGAGGTGAGGGATTGGAAGCAAATTGACTAAGGCGCGCAACAGCGAAGGATATATCAGGTCTGCTTCCTATCTGCACATACAGCAGAGACCCAATTATCTGTTGATACTTCTTAATTTCAGAAGTAGAGGCCTGATCTTCGAATTTGATCAAGTGTGCCTCAGCGCCAGAGGGAAGAGGGGTATATACTGGGTTGGAATCTAACATTCCAAAGCGCTCAATCACATCGCGGATGTAGTCTGATTGGTTGATTTCCATAGTGCGGTTTGCACGATCTCTGGTGATGTTGACACCGAGATATGACTGGATTTCACCAAGATCAGTCATCTCATATCGGTCTGATAGAGAGACTTTCAGATCATTGATCTTTGATAGAGAGCTCCCGAGTATAGTGATGTCATCTACATATAAGATCACAAATAATGTGTCACCCCCCTCTTGAAGATGATACACATATACTCCTGCATCAGAGTACGTCCGCGTAAAGCCTAGGTCACAAAGGACCCCATGGAATTGCACGTTCCATGCGCGGGAGGCTTGTTTCAGGCCATAAAGTGCCTTCTGTAACCGGCACACAAGGTGCTCGGAGCCAGCTGTGACGAAACCGACAGGTTGCTCCATATAGATTTCTTCCTCCAGTTCCCCATGAAGGAATGCCGATTTGACATCCATCTGGTGAATATGCCAGTCTTCAAGCGTAGCCAACGCAAGAAGGAGTTGTAAAGACTTGAAGTGGGCAACTGGGGAGAAAGTTTCGTCAAAGTCCACCCCCTCTAGTTGGGTGAACCCTTTTGCCACTAGCCTAGCACGAAAGCGTCCATCTGCTTTCTTCTTAAACACCCATTTGCATTTGACCACCTTCCTTCCAGCAGGGAGGGGTTCTAATCTCCAGACATCGAGCTTGTCGAGAGCATCCAGTTCATACTGGCATGCTTCAAGCCAATCGACAGCTTGTTCAGACTCCATAGCCTGCTTAAAGGTCTGAGGGTCCCTATAGCCAGGTACCTCTGCCGCATTAAGTAGGTCCATCATTCCCAGCCTACTGCTTCCTTGCACGAATTCATCATCCTCTTGGAGATAGCGAGGATTCGTGAATCGTACCCTAGTGCTCCACCTTGGTCGGGTAGGCGAAACCGGTTGAGTATTCCTCGGAGATCTGGGAGTAGATCTGGGAGGAGATACTTCCCTATTGAAATTAGGGGCCGGTATGGGAGCAACTACTGCAGCACGCCTTGTGGAGCGAGTGCGAGTGCGGGTGGGTGCAGTGTTTGTAGGAGGGGGGGCTTGGGAAGGGGGAGTGTGATATATTGTCTGGTCTGCCGCAGCAGGTGAGGTGTTGGGGGGTGTGCTAGGCTGTTGTTGAGGTTCTGCGGGCACCTGAATAGGTGGGAGTACAAAGACTGGTGTAGGTGCCGCAGGGGCAACAGCTGGTGTAGGCGGGCTAGGCACTACAAAGAGAATCTCTCCGCTGGCAGCGCCTCTTTCGAGTTCACCAGACACGGGAGGGGAAGGAGTTTGAGAGTGACGAGCCAGGTCACTCAGGGATGGGAAAGTGCTTTCATCAAATGTAACATCTCGTGAAGAGACGAAGCACCGGCTATGTCTATCCCAAAGTTTGTAGCCCTTTGATAGGGGCTCATAGCCCACAAACACGGCTTCCTTTGCTTTAGGATCTAGTTTGCGCCGGTTGTGTTCGGGTACATGATAGTAGGCTTTGCAGCCAAATACTCTAAAGTAAGAGACATCTGGGACTGTACCATCCCAGAGCTCCAGCGGAGTTTTCCACTGATTAGAACGAGTGGGAGTGCGGTTGTAGATTTGGACAGCAGTTTGAACTGCTTGCTCCCAAAAGCCAAGGCTAAGGCCTGCATGATGAAGCATGCTAGTGCCTTTTTCCATAACTGTTCGGTTAAAACGCTCGGCTCTCCCATTCTGTTGTGGAGAATGAGGCATTGTAAGAGTATGCTCAATTCCCGCTTCCAAAAGTATGCGCTTTAAGTCATTATTGACGTACTCGCCACCACAGTCCGAGTGTAAGGTTTTGATGGGCTTGTTTAGTTGTTTTTCAGCCCATGCCTTATAGTGTAGGAAGGCATCCTTAAACTGGTCCTTTGTTTTCATGAAGACGACTACTGCTGCTTTGGAGAAGTCGTCTATGAACGTGGCGAAGTACTTGTTTCCTTGTATTGATTGGCTCTGCATGGGGCCAACAAGGTCACTGTGGATGACTTCAAGGGGTTCTTGTGCGCGTTTTGAGGAAGGTGGAAAGGGTAGACGCGTTGATTTGCCAGTCTCACAGCCATGGCACAACTTATCGTCTACTGGTGAGTTATTTATATGGAGTCCTTTTACAGACTCCTGAGCATATCTTTTAAGCGCGTCTTTGGACATATGTCCCATGCGCTGATGCCAGACATCAAGGCTAGCAGATGCAGGTGCTCGGACTGAGTTCATATGTTGTCCGTCAAGCCAATATAGGCCTGAAGCCTTGTGTCCTTCCGCTATGGTCTCTCCATTGAATCTTATAGCAAAAGACGTTGAGTCGAAACTGATGATGGCGCCTTTTTGTGTTAGGGCAGGCGTGGATAGTATGCGTGAGTGTGTGTTGGGGAGGTGTAGCACATTTGATATTTTGAGGTCATAACCTCTGTTGGTTCGGATTGTAACCGTGCCAGTACCAACGCTCTTGAGCAGAGAGTTGTCACCTAGAAGCACTTCTACTCCTTCATGGGGTGTGTAGGAGTCGTAGTCTTCAAGGTGTGGGGTGAAATGTGCTGATGCTCCACTATCCATCATCCATCTTGATGCTATCTGAGTGTGGTTGGCACTCATCATGTAAAGGGAGACCTGAGGTACCTCATGTACCTCTTCTATTTTGCCAGAGCCATTAACTATAGTAAATAGGCGGCTCTTTGGTACAGGTATGCTATTGGCTGCAGCAAACCTGTTCCCTGGAAGTGAGTCCGGGGCCTCAGTCATTGTATTTTGGGCAGCTTTCCCACGTTGCCCAGCCCTCCCTTTCTTCGCATTCTCCTGGTCCCGTTTGAGTTTGTAGCAGTCTGGCTTTTTATGGCCAGACTTTTTGCAGTAGTGGCAGATTATGTCCGGGGACACAGAGCTGCCTGATGCCTGCGATGCATGATCGTGCGGAGGCGAATTTTTCTTGACGGGGGCTATCTTATTATAAGATGCCGGGGGACCAGCGATGCGTGATTCCTCATTAATGAACCTGTTAATTAGGTCCTGAGGTTGTAGGTTGGCAGGGGGGCCAGAAGCGAGGATGGTGCCTGCTATGGTGCTGTAGGAGGGGGGTAGCGCGTCTAACAGTATAAAGGACATTTGCATGTCCGAGACGGGCATCCCTTGCTCCACAAGGGTGTTCCTCGCGTCCAGCATTTTCTGGAGTTGAGGTTGGAAGGGGCTACCTTCCTGAAGCTTGGTGTTGGCCAAGCCCACCCATAAGTTGAAGGTGGCCATGGAGCCGACCTGACCATAGAGGTGATCTAAGTGGGAAAATTTGTCATGGACGGTTGGGAACACCGTCTCTGACACAATGCCAGATAAAACCTCTGATGTGACTGAGAGGTATAAGAGGCCAGTGATGACCTCTTCCTGCTTCTCCCACAGGGCCAAGATGGCCAACCCTTCGTCTGTTGGCCCCGTAGGGGCACCAACAACTCCTGCTGCAGGGGCAGGGTGGTGTGGAACAAAGGCAGGCTGGGAGTGAGAGAGGTGCCTTTTCACCCCATTCATCAACATGAGCGACGTGAAGGTTGCTCCCCATGTTTGCCAGTTTGTCCCATCCAACTTGGAAAGGACGAGGGTCGGTGGGAAGGAGAGGTGGAAGGTGGGCGAAGCCATTTGAGATGTTTGTATATCTGGTTCCGAGGAGCAGTCAGAACCAGCCCAGATCTTGTTTAGGAAAGTAGAGGTCCAGCCATAAGAGCGCTATAACTCTATAACACAGTAGAGTGTCATGCCTCAAGTTTGTGCGACTTGGAAGTATTATAGTAGTGGAATCATTTTTATGATGGCTGCCTTGTACTGTGATCTTCTGAGACCCTAGGAGGGCGAGTGGTCATATCATACAGCTTTATCAGGGTCTAGCAAGAAGGGCTCATAGAAGCATTGTCTGGCGAAGGACGCTTCAAGGCCATCTCTAACCTTTAGGGCCAAGTAGACTGGGGCAACTAAGATGCACAGTAAAGGGTAGTACCCTAGAGAGGAGCCAACAGCGAATTCCAGAGACAATGATAGGGATCAACTCCCATAACAATTGTGACTGTCGTCTGTGGAGTCTCTAGAACAGACCATTAAGGGTCTTGGTACTAAGTAGCTAGACTAGTGATACATGCTATGCAGCGAATCCTGCACAAAGGGAGCGAATGCTTCTCCTAGCAGAGGTCTAGTCATAGCTACTGTGTAAGTACCATTATAGTATAGTAGCGTTTCCTAGTTGTGTCAGAGGGAAGGACTTCTGGGTTTGACTATTAACCAGGCCTTCACACCCCTTAAAGTGACCCAGGTATTAACCGAGTATCACCCAACCATTAGAAAGGCCTATAGCCGCAAGGGTCTTCCCCTATTGGCCTATGAAAGCACTTCCGGACGAAAACCGGGTATAGAAAATATACTAGGATAGTGCGCACAGAGGAGTTTAAGGTCATAAAGACCTTTCACGAGAACCTCCTTAAGAGGCTAGCCAGAATGGCACATGACGGAGTCATGGTGGACGAGAAAGGATGTGTCGAAAAAATAGGGGATAGAGGATGCTCACTGAGGATGTAGAAGACGACAAAAGTGTGGTCGGCTGAGAGAGCAGGGTGACACAAGAGTAGATCTGTAGGTATAACGCAAGTTAGTTATTAGGCGTCAGGGCCCATAACCTGTTGAAGCGCAGAACTAACGAGCGAAGCGTTAATAGCGATAAGCTAGTAGAGACAAGTTAACTTCAGAGGGGAAGTGAACTCTATTACAACTGCATACCTAGTAGAGACAAGTTACTATAAAGGAACGTCTCATGAGTAAAGGTAAATAAGAGAAGTAATAATAAAGGGACTTACACTTCAGAGGGGAAGTGAACTCTGAAGTGTAGAGGTGAAAACAGCAGTCCTTATATACAGGACGCTTGGCTAAGAATGGTCTGTGCGCACAGGTGATCCAAACACAATACAGGTGGTCTGTGCGCCAGAGGGAGAAATGCCATTGGAGGGCAGAGAACAATAGCTGCCTAAAGCAGACAATACCGGTATCTTAACAATGAAGAACAATAAGAGTCCACACGTGACTCTAATAAAGATAAACAAAAGCGGTCCGTAAGAGTCCGGCCAAGTCCAAATTAGTCCATAAGGGACAGATACCGTATTTAGTAAATGGGATGACTCAATCATATCCCACGAGACATGTGACTTGAATCAGTCGCGTCTCAACAGGCAGGTAGTGGATGGTGGCGTCGTATTGTGAGAGGAATTCCATCCATCGGGCCTGTCATCGTGAGAGGTCGCGCTGCGTCCCGAAATGTTCCAACGTTTTGTGGTCTGTCCAGACTTCAAACGTAAAGCCGAGTAAGTCTGTACGCCATTTACCCAGGGCATGTACAATTGCAAGTAATTCCTTTTCGTGAACGGGGTAATTCAGTTCTGCACTCTTGAATGCGCGTGAATCGTAGGCAACCGGTCGTGCAGTTTCATATGTGGGACCGAACGAGAGTAGCGCGCCTGATCCTATATCGCTGGCATTGGTGGTGACAAAGATTTTGTATTCAGGCATTAGGGATGGGTCGATTGTAGTGAGGCAGTCTGTCGATGTGACCATTTCCTTAATGGCGTCAAACGCTGTCTGGTGTTTCTTGGACCAGGCCGGGAAGTTTTTGTCACAGTCTTTTGTTGTGAGCACATCAAGAACCACGGTATGATCCGCTAAGTTAGGGAGGAAAGCCGAGAGGTATCGCACCAAGCTGAGGAATCCTCTGACCTGTCGCGCACTTGTGGGCGTGGGCCAGTTTGTTACGCGGTCGGCTTTTCCTTCGCCCATTTCGATGCCTTTGGCCATGATCCGGTGTCCGAGAAAGCGGATTTCTGTGGAGAACAGTTTCGTTTTCTTTGGGTTGCAATAGAGCTTATTGTCGGCTAGTGCCTGTAATATTATGGAGACATTCTGGATGTGCTCTTCGACGTTCTTTGACCAAACTGCAATGTCATCGATGTACACGTGACAGATGCGTCCGATCCATGGACGTAAGGCTTCTGTGACTCTTCGTTGCTGGATCGCGGGGGCATTCTTTATGCCCATGGGCATGACGACCCACTCATAGAGACCCCACGGTGTATTTACTGCTGTGAGGCCTACGTCGTCAGGATGCATTTTTGTTTGGAAGAAACTATTAGTCATGTCGATCGAGGCGACTATCCGGCCGGTTGCGACATCGGCGAGGATATCGCTTATCCAGGGGATGGGGAAGCTATCCGTGACGGTATTTTTGTTTAGTTGCCGGTAATCATTTACCCAGCATGGCAGGACTGTGGGGTCAGCTTTGGGGATGATAAATGCGCCGCTTCCCGCCAGGGCTGATGACGGGCGAATCCGCCCGGCCTCGAGGTGCTGTTGCAGCAGTGTATGCCAGGCGTCTTTCCATTTTCGTGGGCAAGGATAGTTCCGGGCTTTTATAGTCTTGTTCGTGTCTTTTAAGATAATCCGTGCTAGTGGTTTATTGGGTAGCTCTTTGACGTGTGGGTTTGGCTCGAAGACCTGAGCGAATCAAGAGCGAAGATCTTTCTCTCTCGTTTTGAATTCTTCGTCCTTTGTCAGGGTGTGTATGCGTTCATGTATTGCCGCCAGTATGTCCATTGTATAGGGGTGTTTTGCTTTTCTTTGTTTGTCTTTAAGTAGATCAAACTGAGGTTCAATTGACGTTACAGTACATGTCCTTTCGGCATAATTACAAATGACTTTATTCGTTGTTAGAAATGGTAGTCCCAGTATTATGGGCATACATAGTCCCGGTGTGACTACGGCGCACAATGGCCTGGACTGGAAGACGTTGTTTATGGACGCGGGTTGTATAATGACATAGTCTGTTATCTTTTCTGGTTCACTCGTGGCGCCAATGGCGACTGTTACGCGTTCGGGGCGTTCAAGTGGTAGACTGTGTAAACGGAGGTGTTTGACGAGGTCTGGTCGGATAAGCACCATATGTGCTCCGCTGTCTATGAGGGCACGCGTTTTCACCCGAACAGAATCTGCCGGATTCGTGAGCACGCATTCCCATATAAGGTGTTTTTCCTTCAGCGGGGCACTCACGGACGATAAGCTAGTTTCTGATGCGTCGGAGGTACTAGTTTCCGTGGCCATGGTCGTTGACGGGAAAATTGCAGCTATGAGGTCCGTTTCCGCAGGGGCGTCGCCGACAAACTCGGTGATTGCGGCAACTAGTGCACTAATGGGTACAGTGGTCGGACGCGTGTTGCCCTTTGCCGCTCTCGCACACAGAGCATCTTGGAGAGTCCGTTGCTTGTAGTCCTTTCCAGACAACGTGGTTGTGCATGCACCTGCTCGGTGACCGGCGTAGAAAGTCCGGCATTTGAGACAGCCTTCGTGGTCGTGAAGCAATCAACGTTCATCATCAGTCAGTTTAGGAGGGTACAGTGAGGGCGTTGAAGTGCCAGGAGCGCTACTCCCACGTGTGAAGCTACTGCGGTTGACGGTATTTATGGGAGGGTAGCGCGTCCCCATGTTTTGTCGCTTCGCTGATCTGTTATCCCAGAAGTCGGCCATCCGTTTTTGTTCAGTCTGACGACAGTTGTCAATACGAGTAAGTTTGTTCATCCACTCGTGGAAATCTGCAACTTCGTTAAGTTTTTCATTGGTAGCCATTGTTTGCAGTTCCTCGTCAAGGGCTGCTTCCAACTGTATACGTAGCTGAGCGTCGGACATGTGGGAGGTGGTGTTTCGAAGGGATACGTTATACGAGAGGATCTGGTCGGACCAAGCATCGAAACGCTGGGATGGGTCAAGCTGGGAGTTTAACATCTGGGTGCGAACAGCTTGTTCCCAATTGAGAGGCAGCCAGCGTGCGCGAAATTGTTTCATGAACTCTGGAAACGAGAGGGCCATGAGACGTTCGCTATCACACAGCGCCCAGTCGTCGACGAGGGTGTTTTCGAAGCAGCCAAGAATATGTTTGACTTTTTTGTCGTCCTCGACCCCCTCTTTGGCGTTCATGAAGAACGTGTTACAGTGGTTCTCGAAGTCGCGGACGGCCTTCGGCGTGATCTTGCCGGCAGTTAAGATAGGTGGTCGCGTTAAGATAGGATGTGAGACGGTGGCGATCTTTGGCTCAGACATGGAAGGAGGTCTCTTTATGGCTGCGAGGATGGCAAGTGCGTCGTCGTCTGAGTCAGAATCTGTACGTGTATTTTTTGTAGTATGATTTTCGATGTCGACGCTCGACGGGTTCACAGGGGTACTTTCGGTGGTAGGTGGGTTCGCTGGGGTCTCTTCGGTAATGGGTATCTCGTCTGGGGAAGGAGGGCGGTTTTGGATGCGTTTAGACTGACGAGCTGCCAGGGTGGATCAAGAGGAAAACGTTTATTGGGGGCGGGACAAGACGGGATCAGGACGTTGCGTGACATTTGTGGAAGTTATTTTCTTCCAAGCGGGACAATGCGGGGAGAACAGAGGAGGGGATAGACAAGGAGAGGTTCGCTGAGGGGTTTAAGCACTTGGCTAGACGTTCAAAAAAAAGTGGAAGACCGACTGACGTCGGACAACACTGAGGGCAGACGGGATGGAACGGGAACCAAGTGTCTTTGTTTGAGAACAGAGATAACGAGTCTGAGAACAGAGATAACAAGTCTTTGGTATGCAGGGGAAAAGGAGAGGGAAAAGATGGGAAGGTGGAAAAGGAGATAAGATATGACGAGCATTGTGTACCGTCTTATATACGGACTGTGCGAGCCTTTGGAATACATGACACGTGAGCACAGATCAGAGTTAGTGGCGTCGTCGTATGTAGCAAGTGACGTAGGTGACGTAGTGGGCTTGCAGAGGGAAGAGGGAAGGTATACTCTTGGGTATACCTTGAGATATAGTGATGATACGGTCGCCGATATCGAACAACGGGGACTGCTAGGAGTGAGAGTGGAGTCGCAAGGACTACGCCTCGCACATGCGTCACGGTATTGCTGATACACACGCTGACCATGGCGACTTGGGGGGACATGACATCAACTTATGATACAAATTAGCAGAGCAGAGATGTTTAGGGAAGTCGAATTTGAGGGGACGGGCCATCACCAGAACGCCGCGCTGCAGAAATCCGACTTGAGATGGCCCGTTAGACCGGCGACTGTTCCTTCGATACAGAGCGCGCAAGAGATACTGTACAAGACGGTGCGATATGCACGCGGAAATGATGATCAGCCGGAATCCGAGTTTTGAGTCCGTTTGAGCGTCAATCTGCGTATCAATCGCTTATGCACACATGCCTCGTTGGGAGGCTTGACCATGTGTTCACCATGATCTGGCCAGTGTTTACTTCCTCGTTCCCCCCCTCACCTATAGGAAAATCCTCCTCGATTCCTCAACGTCTCAACAATCGCCACTTCTCCCATGTCCCAGACACCTTCCAAAGCCGCCCGCTTCCAAGCCATTTTCAATGCTGCCTTGAAATCGTACCAAAAGCAGACCAAGCGTGACCTTGCCGCACATCCACTCACCTCCCGGTTGCAGTCATGCGACTCAACTAGAGCCATCCTTGGCGTACTTCAAGATCAAGTTCGAGAATTTGACCAAACTTGCGGAGATGACAGATTGACAAAGTGGTTGAGCCCAACTGTGAACGTCCTTTACGCATTTTCTGCCGCTCTTGGAGAGGGTGTTGGTGCGGTATGTCTCGACACTTGAGCTAATACCTTCCTCTAATCTGTATTTTGTAGGCATTTTCGCCTGCGAAAGTTATCTTCGCAGGCATCGGTGTCGTCTTTATAGCAAGTATCCTATCTATTTATTTGGGTACATCGTTCAAACGTCGAAGCTCTTGTAGGCGGCCAAGGGCGTTGCAGCGAGTCAAGATACTTTGGCAATGCTCTTCGATCGCATGGGATACTTTTTCACACGGCTCGAAACTTATACAGAGGTGACCCCAACCGCGGCGATGACAGACATAATCACGAAGATAATGGTGGAAGTGCTGAGAATCTTTGGGATTGCGACGAAAGAGCTAAAGCGGGGATCAGCAAGTGAGTTTCCGATTGGCTGTCTATAAATCTCCATTGAACTAGGCGTAGAAAAGTTCCTGAAGAGACTGGCTGGAAGGACCGATCTGGAGGATGCGCTCAGAAGGCTAGATAACTTGACGCAAGAGGAGGCTCGGATGGCACTTTTAGAGATGCTGAGGATCATGCACAGCGTCCGCGACGAAGTAAAAGTGGTCAATGGTAACGTGGGGAGTATGGGAAACAAAGTAGAGGATATGGGAGACAAAGTCGAGGGTATTGGCGACAAAGTGGTATGCGTCGACGAAAAGGTCCAAGTAGTCATCAACGGTGCGCGAGGCGTGTCTTATCTGTCCTCAACACCTTCAAACATTTATACTTTCAGACAGCAAGCAGGCGAGAGAGGCGACGATGGAAACAAAACTAATTATCCAACAAGTGGTAAACAGCGTAGATGAAATCAGGTGTTCGTGATCTTCTAACCCCGCCGCTACTCGCTGCCCGTACACTGCCCGTACTCAATCCTACTCACAGGGAACCAGTTAATACAGCTCCTGCGATCCTGGCTCTCTCCCTCGGATCCGTCGACGAATCACAACATTGCGCGAAAAGCTCGATACCAAGGAACCGCGGCGTGGTTCTTTCGAGGCAGTATCTTCATAGAGTGGAAATTTAACGGCTCACTCTTGTGGATCCACGGAAAGCGTGCGTCCCTGTCGGCATCATCCGGGCCTGCGCCTTCTGACAGTCTTTGATATTTATAGCGGGCTCTGGGAAAAGCGTTATATGGTTTGCTGTTCCTCCCTTACTTCATGTCGAAACTTAGTTTGCGTCAGTTCCTCCGTCATCGAAGACATTTTGGTTGTTTGCGAAGCTGGAGTAGCCATCATGGCCTACTTTTACTTCGATTTCAGGGATCTCGACAAGCAAAGCTGTCGCGACCTCTTACTCTCCCTCGTAACCCAGCTTGCGACTCGCTCTGGTCCCTGCTGCGACATTCTCCACCACGTTTACAAGATACACGAAAGTGGCACTCGACAGCCAAGTGACGAGATTTTGAAGGAATGTTTCAAAGAGATGCTGCGACTGCCGGGACAAGGCCCGATTTTTATTGTCCTAGATGCGCTCGACGAATGCCCAGACTCACCCGGGATTCCGTCTCCACGTAGTGAGGTCCTCCAACTTGTGAAGGAACTCGTCGACCTTAACCTGCAAAAACTTCACATTTGCGTGACCAGTCGCCCAGAGGTCAACATCCGAGCCGTCCTCGAACCCCTGGCACTTCGTTCGGTTTCCCTACATGACGAAGGTGGACAAAAAACAGATATCGCCAACTACGTCCGAAATGTCGTCAACTCTTACTCGAATACGGCGGTGTGGAGATGGAGAAATGATGATAAAAATATTGTCACCGAGACGCTGACAGAAAGAGCCGACGGAATGTGGGAGCATCACCCTATTCTATGCTAACACCGATTTTTTATGTTGTTGTACAGGTTCCGATGGGTATTTTGTCAGTTGGAGACGTTGCAACATTGCTTCCCACCGAATCTCCGTCAATTCCTTAACGAATTGCCCGAGACCCTAGATGAAACGTACAAGCGGATATTGAAGGGCATTAACAAGGCTCAAAAGGATCACGCGCGTCGCCTGCTACATTGCCTTGCTGTCGCCGTGCGACCGCTTCGTGTTGAGGAGCTCGCAGAACTACTGGCGTTTGATTTTCAGGCGTCGAGCTCGGGAGGGATCCCGACATTAAAGGAGGATTGGCGGTGGGACGATCAAGAGGAAGCTGTGCTTTCGACGTGTTCCAGTTTGATCGCCGTCGTCCCGAGCGGTGATTCCCGGGTCGTGCAATTCTCCCACTTTTCCGTCAAAGAATATCTCACATCGTCTCGTCTCGCACAGTCAGATGAAGACGTTTCCCAGTTTTATACTCACCTCGAGTCAGCGCATACGATCATGGCGCAGGCATCCCTGGGGACGCTGCTTCGGTTGGACGGCAATACTCGTGGTGCCAAAGGGTTTCCTCTAGTTGACTACGCTGCTCGACACTGGGTAGAACATGCGCGATTCGAGAACGTGTCATCACACGTACAGGATGGGATGGATGATCTATTTGACAGCTCCAAGCCACATTTCGCTGCATGGCTCCGGGTGTACGACATGGACGAAGTCTGGCTCGGGTTCACACACTTTCCACGACGCCGTGGCTCCCCCCTCTACTACGCTGCGTGCTGTGGATTCCATGACCTGGCAGAACGTCTGATTACGAAGAACCCCGAACAAGTCAATTCAGGTGGCGGTCGCATCCCAGCCCCGCTTCCAGCAGCTTTGTACAAGAGACACTTCGATATCGCTGATTTACTCCACAGACATGGCGCGGTCGTCGATGTCCGAGGCCATAAAGGGAGGACTCCACTCCACGGAGCGTCGATGTCCGGACGCGTCGATATCATGCGATGGCTACTCGACCACGGCGCAGATGCAAATGCCATGCAGGACGACCGCTGGACTCCGCTGCACCTGGCAGCCGTCAACATGCACCTCGAGGCCATTCAGGTGCTCCTCGATCACGACGCAGACGTCGACTCGCAGAACGACAAAGGAAACACTCCTCTATACGAGACTCTATTCGACCCTAGCATTCCTTCAGAGGCAGAGATGGTCGACGTCGTGCGGCGACTGCTGGAGCACGGGGCGGACGCAAATGCATGTGAACACAGCTGCTCAACTCCATTACATCGAGCATCGTTCCAGGGATGGCTCGAAGTCGCTCGCCTGCTGCTTAGTTACTGTGCGGACGTGGATGAGGAGGACGAGGCGGACAGGACCCCATTACAAGTGGCCACGTTGAAAGGCCACGTTGAAATCACGGAATTGCTGTTAGAGTATGGTGCCGAGCCGGAGCCGTAGTATGTATGCGTCTGGTCTTCGGTTATTTACTCGTGGAGATCCAAGAGTGCCGTAATCTGTAATACCAGAAGTTACTATTCACGCCAGATACAGGTCCAACTGCCGGACGATGTGAGTGCGCACGGAAGAAACTGACCGCAGCTGCACACTGGCAGCATACGACTCGGACCCTAACCACGACCCCATAAAGGACTGCAGACGCGAACGCTGCGGCGCTAATAGTGCAGGTGGAGTATGCTGTGCGGTCGATCTTCGAGACTCTTTACAGTAAAGTGATCAGAATTACAACGCCAAGTATATTATAGATGATCTTGAAGGGTATGTTGATGTGCTAGGAGAGTCTAGACTCAGATGAGTTGTTTGGTGTCGAATTTCTCGCGTCACGCAAGCGCAGCCTTTCACTGAAAGGGCATTGCACTAGCTAGCTAGATTGCATGGTTGAGAAAGGTCATCAGAAACACACAAAACATCTACTACATAGCATTACATGAGATGCAATGGCTGTTCGACCTCCGCCTCGATGCTAAGTTCGACGCCGATCGAAGTACGGTTTAACGCAAACATGGTCAAGCCCATCTGCTCGCGAACCCGCGATTCCCAGCCCTCTGGGAGGCGCTCCTCCGTCAAGAACGTGTGAATATCGCGCAAGCGTCCGCCAAAGATCGTCAACAGTGTTGATCCACTGTTTGGGTGACAAAGCGATTAAATGTGGGAAAGAATAAGGGCAAGACCCCGCACGTACTTGGAAGAGCCAAACATTTTGTGAGTCGTGTCTTGTGAGTACTGCCTGTTACTTGCCTTGGACTCACGACGGCGTTCACACAACCGCCGCGTCAGGTCAGCTGCTGTGAAAGTCCGGTTCATGTCGAAATCTGCCGTTGCTTTCGAGACGTGTGCGGCGACGTTGAAATAAGGTGACTCGTTTGGCGGGAGATGTCCCTGCGAAGCGGGCAGCGTGTCCCCCTTGCGCGGCGGGCCCGTAGCAGACTTGAGCAGCGCAGCCACCAGTCCGCCGTCTGGGAGGCCCTGGTGGGTCTGGTGGAATGTATCACGGCCTGAACAATAGAGCTCAGCCTTGACATCCGACTCTGAAATAAGGAGACCATTACGTACGGACTAGCGAAGAATCGTGCTCGATGCCATTGTGTACGTCGATGTCTGCGAGGTCAAAGTGCCCGTAGGTGTAGGAACGGTTCAAGAGGTGTGCGATAAATCGCGACGTATAAAGAGAGAATGATGGCGAAAAGTTGTAGGTGTCGTAGAGCTGGCCAGTAACCTCCTTAAAAGCGATATTGCGCCCGTCGCGCGGGATGATGCCTTTGGGGATAAAACACGTGAGCTGGCGTCAGTGGTCTTCATCATTCGGCTGATGGGCGTACCGTGATTGGCCATCGCATTGAGTCCGGGACATGAGCAACGGCTATCGCCTTCTCGTGGGGGGATGTACTCGGGCCAGATGCCGCCTTCGCCTGGCTTTCCTTTGGGTGTCACCTGACCGATCTTGCGCTTAAAGGTGAAAGTATTGATGATGGAGAGAGAGAAGTCCCAGGACAGCAGGCCGACGAAGAAGACGAATTCAAAGAGTCTTGACAAAGTGCCACGGCCGATGCGGCGGAGGGCAGTGAGGATGGACACCATGGCGGGGATTGAGGGTAAGGACGAACCGCTTTGTTCTTGCCGGGCTGCGTCCTGAATTTATACCTTGCGGCTATCCATTGCTGTCAATAACTAGTAGGGAACTTTCTGCATTTAGTTAACTCATAAGTCCGCTCAGGCTTCTGTACTTCTAGACCCGTGGTGACGCCTCGAGGCAAGTAAACAGAGTGTCGACCACCGGATGAGTGCATTTAAGTTGTCAATATACCCGCGCCTGTTCGAGCCTAGTTTAACATTACGGAATCTTCCAAGGTCTTCTCACCGAACAACAAAACACCCCTAACTTTGCGCCTAACATTATTCTCAACTAACCTATGCAACAAGTTACTAAATAAAAATCTAAAGACGATCTAAGAACGAGAATAGTCTTTGCCCGGGCGGACGGTACGGTACAGGAGACACCTCGAGCGGAGGGGGCAATCTCGTGCGCGTCTCAGATATCGAGCGCGATTGCGGACTCTCCCGAGAACCTGACGTCGGTGGCGTCACAGGCGTGCTTGACGGTGAAGGCACCCGAGGAGGTATACGCGACAGAGGGACGCTCGATGAATGGGAGATGTAGAACACCCGGTTGAAGAGCCGTCTCTGGGGATTTCGAGCGGGCCGCGGCGGGGGCGAGAAGCGCGGAGCAATCGTCGACGATCCTCCATTGCGCGGGGACCGAGGAATAGGACGGGTCTCAGCTGTCGTGTGGCGCAGTGGGGAACTACGGGTGGGCCGAGAGCTGAGCTGGCGTGGAGGCGATCCACCAGCGGCGCCTGGGAGTGGCGGGGGGGGAAGACGAGCGCGACTGTTCGCGAGTATCGGTGTATCGGACGAGCTGTGGACGAGGCCAGCCCTGGCCCTAGCCTGCGGGATCCGTGGGCCCCGCGCGAGACCATTCGCGAACCCCCCGATGCGTTCCCTCTCCTGCATCTCGTCCACGAGACCGACCAGCTCGTTGACCATCTTCTTGAAATCTTGGCTGCGCCGTTCCATGGCGCCAATCTCGTTACGAATCCGCGCGAACATGTCGTCCATCTGAGACGGGGTGTCCGTCGTGTCCTCCTTGGTGCGACAGTAACGGTGCCACTCCTCCACGTGGATTCGCCGCGTGATTTCTCCGGGGCTGATGCGCTCACGGAATGTGAATATGCTGTCGACATAGTTCTGAAGTGGGGGTACGTCATCGCTGCGCACGGCGACTTCGCATGCGACAAGGATCGACGAGAGTGTCTAGTTTACGTCAACTTCTGAAATGGATCGCCTTAGGGCACTAAATAACTTACCTTAAGTTCGAAGTGTAGATGGTTCCGGACTTTCTGCAGGAGGAAGGTGCGAAATGGGTAGTAATCCGGGTGCTCGACTGAACCAAATTCCTTCCACTCAGCAATGCGGAAACGGAGGTAATTGAGTTCGCGCTCCCATTCGTTAAGACGGGCCTTCAATAGGACCCCGCCTCTTCGGTGTAATTCGCCACCATAGAGGCCAAGATAGCTGGAACGGGGAAAGAAAGCCATTGCAACGATGGGGACAGGCTGCGTCGTCGGCGCCGGGTCATGGCACTATTCCGGGCTGAACTGGAGGTCGTCCGAATCTAACGAGTCGGCCAGGGCGGTCCAGTCCATCACGCATTCCACTGCGACTTGGCAGTGACTCGGCTCTCCGAAGTGCGTATTCGGGATTTGATTGTGCCCGGCCAGGGGAGAGGGCGAGGGGTTCAAAAGCGTGAGAGACGAGTTTGCAGATTTTGCTTCCCCGAGCCGGAGCTGTGCCGACACCGACTCCACCGTAACGTTTTTTTTTTTGGATCCATCCACGGCAACGTTGTATTGCTTGGTAGTACGGGTATTTCTCTGGCCCGGGTAATTTTCTGTTTCTTGGGCTCTATACTGTCCCTTGTCCAGTGTTCGGACAGCACCTGGTTGTCGGACAGTCGGTAAGCGACAAACAGCCAATTCTCGTTCTTGCGACACAATAGGATTTTCATCTTCAAAACACCTGGAGCATGTTAAAAAGTGGTACTAGATGGTGTATGCCTGATTTTGTAGGGATTGGACAAGAGAAATTACCCTTTTCGCCGGTTCCGGAATCAATTAACGTCCCGTCCCGTTCGTCAACGCGTCAACGTCGGTGCTTAGCTTCTATGCATGATCGCATGCCCATCAGACCTTGCATCAGACTGGGAGACAACGACCCATGATCCTATGGGTTGTTCTGTGGATGCAGATTTTCGAGACATGGCCTTTACCACTCTCCAGGCGATATCGGGGACACCCTCCTCCTGTGCCCCAAATCTTTGTCTCTCCCAGAATTCTCGGACTCGCAACCAATACTACAGTATTCTCGTCCGTTCCACCTGAAGCGCTGAGCTGATGCGTGACGGCATCACAGCGTAAGCCTTATGTCCGTTACCTAGCCAACTCATCCATTTCGTCTTCTACAGTCGCCATCGATATCAACAACCTCTTCTCTTTGTTTCAGAAGGATCTCTCACTAGAAAGGCACGGACCAATCCATTGCACATTTTACTGAAGCATCTCCTCCCACTCAGTCCCCAGCCGGGCCCCCACAGGGTTCGGCCTTTTTTTATTTATTTACCTCTGCCATCGTTATACGCCTCGAAAGGTTCGAGCACCCGAGTACCAATTGAACGCCTATGTTTCCTCTACATTACGGTTCCTTCGGAGTCCCGTGCGGTGTCGCTTGACGAGGTAGCCGGGTGGAGCCGGATATGGTGTTCTCTCCCGTGAGTTCTCCGACATCGAGGTTGTTGGTGCAATCGACCTGACGGGGAGCCTGGTACAAGGAAATTCAAAAAGGGTGCCAAAAATCGGCGTGAAAGGAGCCCACGGTGAACTATGATAGTATGTTTTCATTGCGCGAACGTCGTGTTTAGCTTCTCTCCCACAGCGATAGACAAATATACGCCATCCAAGTCAAATATCCAAATCTGAAATTTCGGTGCGCGTACAGTACAGTACTGTACGTGAGTGGGCCAGGTCGCTTACTTCCTGACAATTTGCTTGACATCTGCTATGATGGCATCGATAAATTGTTCGGATCTCGGATCTAGAGTACTGTACTTACAATGTGTGGAATTTGACGTCACCATCACCAGCTATACTGACGTAGTCATACACTGAATCATGATGTCGTCTGTTTTGTTTCCTCGTGTTCTCCGTACGTGGCAGTCCATACAGTTATTAAGTATGCTGTATCCAATACCAGCCGTGCTATTTATCATACTGTAGAAGACCAAAAGCAAACCCAAAGCACTAGTCCGGCGTGATCGGGTCTACATTGGGTCTACAGCACGCCGTCACCCATCCAACTTCTTTTGAACGTGGATCGTGAAGCTGTCAATGACAACATCCACGTCTTCAATTGATCCAGTTACAGTAATGCAGTACCTGTAGAATGGTACTTCAGTGTAGCATGACAGACGCCCGCTCTTTCGGTCACCGAGACTGACGTGTAGATTGGTCAGCTGTCTAATTGACGTGTGCATGTATGCGACCGACTACAGCAATTCAAAATTCAGAAGGAAGAAGGAATGTATGGTCTAGATCAGTTGCGGGGCACATCCCGCGAGCCAGAGCACGGTGGCCGATGCCCGCGGTCAGGTGGAGCCCCTCACTCACCACTGCGGGGTGTATGTAGCACGTCAACGCATCCGGGGGGAACGCATCTGGGGTGACTCGGATCTTCGTCGATCAAATTTACACGTACCTTGCACGCACCGGTACCGCGCCGCGGGACGTCGAATGCCCACATTTCATTGTCGTCTCTAAAGTTGCAAAACGAAAACAAAGGGAAATAATACACACACCAACTCTGTAACATACACCACGGAATGTCCACGCCGTTCGCCGACGCAACTCCATACAAAAAAAGAATTCACTCCGTCGTCCCCTTACTGGGCATCGCCGCATTGCACTCCTTGCACTACTCGGCCAACGCGCAGACAAACCGGAAAGTGCTTCAGACGTGCGCATACAGCCCTTTGTCTTTTCTGATCTTGGTCATACCTAGAATGGGAGAGGGATGTGTCTCGTGATGGTGGGATTAGCAGGGTGTACTACGCACTGGCAATAATGGCGCTCCCGACTCCGCTTCCGTCCTCGGCATGATAGGTGACGATATTGCTGCGCGGGAGGGCATTACTACGCAGAGAAAAGGGCCAACTCCACGAAAATGGGACTCACCGGCCTTTGTCGCCAAAGATGTCTTGCAAGCCCTCGTGCACGCGATCCGCGAAGCCGGGGTATTTCTGTCACAGAACTTAAGATCCACTCCCCTCGCGAGGCGGCCGTACGTACGTTGTATAGAGAGCCATCTGCGCCTACGGCGCATCCATCTTCCAAGTAATTCATCTTGCTCACGATCGCAGCGATGCCACATGCGCTCAGCCGCGCGGCACGGCGCCCCACGAGCTTGGCGAGCGCGCGGAAGAACTGGCGCTCGGCAAGCGTCGTCTCGAGCGCAAAGAAGTGCGTGAAGATGCCGATGATCATCAGCAGCTCCTCCGTCGGGTCGCTTTCCATGAGCGAAAGGAACGCGGTGTCGAGCACATAGGGGCTTTCGATCTTGTACGTGTTCTGGCCGAGGAAGAGGACACCCTCATCGATCAGCTCGCAGATAACGAGGCGCAGGATCTCGCCAAGATATCGACCTGAAATCAGTTTCTGTTTCGTGTTCGTGACGCGGTCAGAAGGCGGCCATAACGATGTTGACGTGGGCATACCTCGAACGCTTGTTCGCCAGGCTTGTTCGAGGTCTCATCTATTACCTGATCGTACTTTGTCCTCGGAAGGTGTTCGTGTTCAAACGAATCAAATGCGCCCTTTTTGGCTGTCATCGGCGGGAGCGAGGACAGTCGCTGTGTGAACACATACCCATTCGCAATTGATGGCCATGGACGCATCATCGTCGACTCCCAGGTTCTTGAGTTTGGGGATGTCCCCAACGCGCTCCATATACGCGGCATTACAACCAGTACCAAAGATCACTGCGATACGCGTGTTCGGATTGACGTACGCTGAGGCGATGAGCGTTCCGGTGGTGTCGTTGATGAGTGCTGTCAGTTCTGCGGGCACATCCTGGGGTGTCTCTGCATCAATACATGCGCTCACATTGTAGATGAATTCGTACGTGTTTCTTCAAGCTCTCGCGGAACATCTCGGCGACGTCCCGGCCTTCGGTGTTGAGAGCGCCGAAACCCTTGGTCCAGCGGATAAGTTCGCCATGATCGATGCGCTCTTGCCTATTCACCCCGGGAGTCACGTATTCTGGGGACGCAGTCCGACTTTGGTAACGACACGACTTACGAGCATGGGTATGAGAACTAGAGACGTTTTACGTCTAGATAGTCAGCTTATCTGAAAGAAGAATTCGAGCGGACCAAGGAAGGCGATAAGGCCCGGTCGGAAAAGACGAAATGAGTGCTCACAGTGAAACCTAACGGCAGCTTCTCGCCGTCCTTCACGGCGCCTTCGCCAAGGTTCGTCTCAATGAACGTCTTGAGGCACTCAGCACAGAAGTCGAAGAGCTTCTGGCCATCCTCTTGCTTTTGTTCTTCCGTGAGACGGTACTTCGACTGGGTGATCTCGAATTTACCCTTGCCCTGCAGCGTGACCAGGCACACGCGCAGGTTCGTTCCGCCTTAGGGCGAGATCCAGGCCCGACGGTGAGAGTGGGGCGGCGGCGCGTGGTCTCGAACAGATAACGTACCGAGATCGACAGCCAGGAAATCGCCCGTCTCATCTCCCGTCGGCCAGCCAAACACGAACGTTGGAATCATGGGCTACAGAGATAACCAAAAATATCCGTTAATTTGACATCACGTGTTCATGCCAATGCGGGGCTAGTAAGAAGAAGTGCATATGGTGTATGCGTGGAAGTAGCCTAGGCGTGTCACCTGTTGCTTCACAGGTTTGGTGACTTCCCCAAACGGCGAGGCCGCGCGTATGGGCGATTTCGAGAACTCGAGTTGGGGCCCCACTCCGCCGTTGGAGCGGGAGCAGGGTCCCCGGCTCACGGACATAATCGAGGGGTCAAAAGAACCGACGTACCACGATCTGCTTTGGTTTCTCGAGGCCGAGCTCTAGCGTATCCTTGAAAGCCTCGACGATCATGCGCATACGCTGAGGTGTGAGTGTAAAACTGCGATCGCGATGATATATAATTTTGTGTGCATTTTCATGCGGATTAAGAAGTGAGAGAGACACAGCAAAAGTGCATTAAGCGCACATGGTTTCGTATTTCCTCAGATGATCGGCCATGGTTCTGCGGGACGCTCATATGTATCCCGACATCATCGCCCGCGAGTGAACGGGGGGGAACGTACTTCTTGGTTGCATGGGGAAGATCTTCCTCATCTTGGGTTCTGTGATGGATCGCGAGAACTTGACCGCTTGGCAGCGTAACGCTGCCGCTTCCACGTCTTGAGGTCGGCATGGTGCAAGTTTACGTCTGGAAAGGCGGCAAGAGATGGCGAATAGATAAGTGAGAGAACGAAAAACGGATTATAAACAGAGCAGAAGCTCTCTTCCAAATCACTCGTGAGAATTTCCGCTCTGGCCGCGACTCGCCTTCCTTACAAGGCAATCGACCCGTTTCTCACCTCGCAATGATTGGTCTCAAAAGTACTCTCAACGTGTGTAACTTCCTCTCTTTTTTTTCTCATGCATGTCCTGAGTTAAAAAAGGTCATCGACAACTCTGGAGCTCTCCTTGTCGAGTGTGTCAATGTGTTAAAAAATAAAGTCAACAATGGCTGGGGCGGCGTTGGTGACGAGATCGTCTGCGTCGTAAAACGTGCACGCCCCATCTCCCCGGGCGCGCAGGCCGTTTCCAACGTCTTGAAAGTGCGCCGCGGGGACGTACGTCGTGCAGTCATCGTGCGGTGTAGGAAGCCCGTCCGGCGACCAGACGGCCGTGTGGTGCGGTTCGACGACAACGCGGCGGTACTGCTGAACAACAAGCGGGAGATGTTGGGCACGCGTCTAGGAGGGGTGGTCAGCGCGGACCTGCGGATGAAGGGGTGGGGCAAGATAGTCAGCTTAGCACCCAAGGTGAGCCCGTCCCGTCACCATTCTCGGAATCCCGTCCGTTCTGAACCGTTTTGAATTGATTCAAAGGTCGTATGAGGACCGCGTTAATACAATCGATAGAGCCCCACGCATATAACCACTTTTGTGCCTTTGTTCTTTGTGTTTTTTCCGAGAACGTCGGTGGTGGGGGCCCCTATGCTGGACGTCGGGTGAGTGTCCACAAAAGGACTGGTGAACGAGGCACCGATGGGTGGCGCTGGTTCCCTTCCAACCATGACAAGACAGGCAGTTCTGGGTGCCGATTTCCCTTCTTGTATTGGGATTCGCCAAACTTGGCTTACCCCCGGGACACCAAACTGTGAAAAGGTGAAAGAATTGATGTCCTTCACACGTAAAACATGGAAGCGCCCCCAATTTCATGTTTTATTTCCATGTACAGTATCACCGCCAGACATAAAAGTCCACGAGGGTTCCTAAACTGGAGGGAGGGTTTACTTCTGTCATGAAAAAGGGGGTGGGAATGAATGCACAGGAATGTGGAAATATGACTGCTAAATCTGATTTCATGTAGTACTGCATCAACGATATATATACAGTAAACATACGATGTGCAAATTAATGCGAGCGAGCAAACGGGGGAATCCAGAACGTGAGACGAGAGATGCGAGCATTATATACAACCGACCAATGACAAAAGCAAAGTGATCAAGATACAATGACCTAATAGACACATTAAAGCCTGAATCGTTTGTTGTGTGGGTAAATGTGTACGTGTGCATGCATGGGAAAAGATAACAGGGGGGAGAAGGAAAAAAGGAAAGAAAGAAAGAAAGAAACGCGGAAAGGATGATCGCGAACGACTATGGATTAGGGACGTAATCTGCGTCCTCAGATTCCTTGTGGTGGCTGCCCCCATTATCACGACGCTTATGGAGCCCACGCCGCGACATTGTGGGGTATTCACACTTGCGTGAGCGCCGTGCACACTGGCTGCAATCGGGGTTAGCAATCCAATTCGCCGATCAGAAATCGAGGGCACTACTCACTTGCACGTCGGGTCAGCGCTTCCCACGGGCGGCGCTCCGCATGCGATCTTCCGCTCACGGCAGAACAAGCAGGCGATCGCAGGTTTGCGCCGTGCACTCCGTTTTGTCGACGGCAACTTCAACACGCCTTGCCCGGCCTTGGGGTTCGGCGCCGACACCGGCGGTGCTACCTGCGACGAGCTTGCCGCGTTCGTGTCGAGGTGTATGCTCGATGTTGGCGTCCCGATATCGGACGACGAGAACGACGAGGAAAGCGGCGTGGGGTTACGCGCGCCAGGTGAATATGCAAGCTGCCCCGGTATCGCGAGGGAGGGTGGAGGAGGGTGTCGCTATCCGCGAGGTAAGCATAAATGACACAGGACGCGAGGCGGCGAACAAACCTTAGATGGGGGCGGGGAAGTATGTCCCAGGTACATGGCGGGGTCTTGCAGGCGGAATGAATCGTTCGCGTGTGGTCGATGATGCGGGTGGCCATGTGTCCCCACTAGAGTGGAGAAAACGTGGGTATGCTCTTGGCCCTCCTCCTTGGGATGTGACGCCAACTCGTTGGAAAGCGGGAGGGTGCTAAGCGATGTCATTGGCGAAAAGGGCTGTCCGTTAACGCCTGAGGCGTATTCGGTTTTGACGGGGTTTAATCCAACCAGAGTCTCGGATTGTTCGAGGTTAATAGCGGATGAGGACGGCATTGGAAGGCTAGGAAGGACAATAGAGCCGTGGTTGATGGGTTGAGACTCCGGTGGAGGGGTCTCCACGAGAGCATGACCGAGCTCGGAAGAGCTAGAAGACGAGAGAATCGGCGGGATTGGGGGTTGGGCATAGTGCTCATAGTGTCCCAGGCAATCATCATAATGAGAGTAGCCAGAAGGAACGGGAACCAGGCCGTGCTGATGTTGACCCTCGAGTGGGGAGCATAAGGGGCCGTCCGACGGGAAATACCCGACGGAGTCATACGCGGAGGAGTGGAACGAGATGGCAGGATCAGAGGGAGGATATTGATAATGAGCTGTTGCCGATACATGGGGGGGATACTGTCCACCGTGGTGGGCGTTGACCGCATTGATCTGAGAATAGTACGGTGAATATTCGGCTTGGTCACAAGGGCACAAATTAGCGACTCACGGGATACTCGGCAAAATCGTAGGGAGGCGAAACGTAGTTCACAGTTGCGGGGTACGACTGGGAAGGATATGCATACTGTCCTGAGCAATAGCTTTGGGCTTGGGCGGGATATGAGTCGCGCGACGTGATCATGTAGGTCGTCGCGGGAGTGTAGTTAGAGGGGGGGTGTTGGCTGGCGCGTAACTGCTGTGCTCTCTGACGATCATCCGTGTCGGCGTTTACGGCAGGGTGAGAACTGTCGGGACGTCCAGGCCCCCATTGAGTACCACCTTGCGGCATGGAGGTGTCACCAACATCGCCGTAATGCAGATCAGAAGGCGTGGGATATTGAAGCATCGTCGCGCAGACGGAAGCAAAAGCGGGAGCAAATGAGAAGAGGGGGTTGAAGTAGGTTGAAGGGCGGGTTGTTGAAAAGGCGAAACTGGAGGAAAGAAAGCGGGGAAGAAGGAGAAGGACTGAGGGAGTTCGAGGAGAGTAAGCGAGAGGGTGGGTGTTCAAAGGAGAGGCTTAAGACTCAAGGGGGAATCATTCAGTAGAGGCCAACACGTGCACAAGCACTGAACAAATAGGAAATTTATATATGGCCCTTAGCTTTCCCTTCTCTCCCTCCAAGTATGTAATAAATTGCCTCCCTGACCTGAGCTAACCCTCTCCAGTTTACTTCCTGATACTTACTTATTATTTTTTATGTCCACTTACCGCTCACCGATAGCTTGTCTTAGCGTGTTCTCGACGTCAGCATCATGCTGCAACACGACTTTCCATGTCCATTTTCACTCTCCACACGTTGTCCAGAAATCCTAAATCGGTATCCACATCCCCATGCGGTCCTTCCAGTGTCGAAATCCCTTTATAGGCGCCTAGGGGTGCTTCCGTGCGTGCGCACAACCGCCTGATTGACTGACATGGAACACCTCAACATAGCGTATCCGAATACGGGGGTCTTATCATGACAAGACTTGTTTGGCGAACTCGTCGGACCGAGTAAGCCAACGGGTCTATCCCTTCTCACTCGCTCACTCCCTTTCATTCTCTTTATATCTTACCCACCTAAAGGGAATCTGAATCAACCCTGAATCCCCCACCGGTTAAGGGTTAGTCCCAGGTCACGAGCTCACCAACGCGGCTAGATATGATCACGATAGAAAAGATGGATGGATGGATTGATGGATGGATTTAGGGTTAAACTTATAATTACATAATACACTTGGGTTAAGCGCGTTAATTCTTCTCGTGGGGATTGCAGGTGCCAATGAGGTGGGGATGATTGGGCGCCGGAGCCTCTCCTTCGGTCACCCGTCACCCGTCACATGGGCGTGCAATAATGGCGCTGGGAAGAGAGTTACGGGACAGTTGCAATTGGGTGCGTGCGCGTGATATGGTCCGACCCTGTCTTGAATTGCATAGCCACCCCGTAAGGCTTCCTCATGTCTCCCGGGAGGCGCCGACCTATAGGAGTCGCCTCGAGGTGCTGTTTGCTTCTTCTTCAACGATACACCCCCTCAACGTTCGGCGCTCAGCCCTCTAGTGAAAGTCCTGCCGATGGACATGTGTTTGTCGATGGGGACCAGTCACACTAATCGATGTCCTTGATGATTTCTGACCTTGATCCTTATCGGTCCAGTGGAGCCCGACCCCGGCGGGCACAACTTCCCCATCACACCGTGATTCTTGCCCGCTCCGTTTTCGGATAGGTTCATAATCAGCCGAACCTGCGGCCCCGCCTTGGCTCTAAGCCTAACCGGTATGGTATGCGTGACGATTCTATGCTGTATTAAAAAACGACCACGAGGGTACGCATGACAACAGCATTTCTTGTAGATCATTATCTCACGCACTCATACCTGTCGAAAGCTGCAATTGCACGCCTTACCGGCTCTGGTCTCTTCACATTATTCATGAACTTCATATTCCCCCGCCACAGAACGCGATCGCGACCGTTAATTTTGGTTTCCCAGGGCCACCTTCATTCGTCGCTAAACTCCCATCGGCTCGTCTTTTTTGGAGCCGTGCCTGTGGCGACCTTTCTTCTCCCGCTTCTGGGTTTCTCTCCTGACTTGTTCTCATTTGGATTATGGGTTTTTTTGATCGGCGCTCTGCGATGTGTTTAAAGATAGCCTATTCCCAGGCGTACAGCCAAGGCGGTTTAAATGAGGGGTTCTATTTGGCTGTTAGCTGACTGTGCACATCAGGCCACGCAACACATGGTATCCTGCAGGCTCAGCCCATCATTACTGGTGCCAATCTAGCGCGCCGCGTTTCGCTCGAAACGGGCAGCCTGACCCTTTGACTTGGTTCTGGTGCTTGGTTGGACGAGCAAGGTTGATCTGCGTGATACACCAATTCGATTTTGTTCTAACCTCGCTGCAGGTCTGCGAGACACGCCGCCGGGAAGACGCTGCACGCTGCACACAGTTGGCCTGCGCACTCCATACGAGCAGTAGGGTAGAACTAAAAGTAGCTGTTACTCCCGAAAAGTTCATTGGCGCCTCAAGGCTCACGCCACCGTTGGTGACGACAAAAACTCGCTACAGGCGCCTGTTCCGGTCCTCGCCGACGATGGGGAGAGAGAAGAGACACAATTTCATGAATGGGGAGTGCATGCTCCCGTACTGTGGCCGGCAACCAAACTTATCGACGAAGACGATCATCCAGTTACATCCGACCACCCCCCCATGCGCTGCCTCGCTCGTTTACAAATTCATTTGGATGTGAAATAACATCGAGGCAGGGAGCCTTGCCCAGGCGGTTTCGACCATGGGCACAGGCGCCGACTGCATGGAAGTCGGCTTCTTGATGCGAAGGCATCATTTGTGACAAGCCCCGTTTTCTCACATGCCCCTCTTCGAATATGGTCAGATTATTGGTGGACGCATCCGGCTCCCGGTTTATGGAAGTGCATCACAATCCAGCGATTCTGCCGGCGATCGTCATTTTTTAAACGATATGAGTTAGTCCAAGTTCAGGGCAGGTGCGAGTTATGGCGTTGCAATCTCATCCCACTGACGCTAACTTGGAGAAAGTTTATTGACCCTGCAGGACGACAGCCAAACGACCGCGCATGCCAAAACCGAGGGTTTACGCGATATTCCCGAAATATTTCCTTGCGACGTTCATCCCCTGCCACTTCGGACGCTTTGTAGGCGGCAGATCCCTCAAGTCGCGATCTACGCCGAGTCACTTGATCATCGCATCCTGTCAAGCAGTGATCCGCAAATAATATTAAACAGGGGAATATGTGGTCTGGGTTCACGAAACACGCCACCGCACGACGAGGGACGCCACTCATGCTCGAACCTCGTCCTGGACTGGAGGCGGAGATGCCCTGACTATCGGATGAGAAACTGGGCTTGAAAACTAGGAAGGGAAAAAAGAGTGTCGAAGCTGGGCCCCTCGATTATCACAGGTTTGTTGTCTCATTTTCGACGATGTAACCCGTTATCACACCGTCTGGTTCTTGGCCGCAGTACTGTACCCGCGGCGAGATGTTTGGACAAACACCTTGGCATGTTGTTGCGATCACTGAACGGTGTGTGATGACGTACGGGCCATTCGAGAACGAAGGGGATCGAAATTGTGAGGAGGGAGGGACACGGGGAACGGAGAAGTTTGGCCTGCGCTGGGGGTAATGGGTCCGTCCCAGGCTCCGCGTGGCCACAGTGTCGTCGCAGCGTAGCCCAAAGGGGGGACATCGGGCCCAAAGCCCATGAGAACGCCTCTGCGGTCCATAGGATAGGCTTGTACAGTACCAGGGTCCAGGGCAACCCAGCATTATTCAATAGAACCCCCTTCAGCCTCCACATACTGGTTCCGGGGCATTTGGGGCCGACAACGTCCGGTCAAAAAAAAAAAAAAAGTTCCCGTGGACCGCACCAATGTACACGAGGACATGACAGAAATGACGAGCTCAGGTGGGCTACTTGGTGGCTTCGTCCACCGGGCTTGGTCCGTCCCGGCACTTCGTAATTTTTTTTTTGAAATATTCCGTCTCGGCACTCGGATCTCGGACTCCTCCGTGCGTGCCCTTGTCTGTCGGAATGGTGTGCGAGGCACACGGCCCCCTCCTCACTGTCAAGAGGAAGAAAGGAACATAATCAGGTGGTCGTCCTGAATGAACAGCGGCGCCGCCACTGTCTGTGTCTGCTGGTGGAGTTGGAGGTGGGGAACGGGTCATGAGCGGGTCATGCAGTCGGCTCATGTCAGCTCCCTCGGGTACGCGGAGCTGACTTGACCCGTGCCTGAATAGGCTGTGCACGCCGATTTTGCTCTTTATCTCGCGCGAGTGTCAGGCTTCGAGGTGTTTCTGACACTGATCCAAAGTCCAAACCCAATCATCTCATGTCTACTACTGAACGATCACTCTCTCGGGGCCGTGTTGGATTGGTATGTGGTTCTTATCTCGTTGATGCTCCTGTCTTCGAATTCTGATGACCTCATCGGCGCTCCTCTTCCTCCACAGCAATCCTCTGGCCGCGGTGGTACGGGAAACATTCGCGCTCCCTCTCTAGACGTAGACCGTGTCAGTGGCCCGGACGACTTTTCGGACACTCGCGGCAGGGACCCCGTCCCAACGCGCTACCTTCAAGTTGACGAGGTACGCAGACTTCTCGTTCGCCACATATCTACGCTAACTTTGCGAATAAAGGTTACCTCCACCGGTCGTGGAGGAGCAGGAAACATTCGTTCGCCATCGCGTGATGCCTCTCGCCCGGAGAGCATCAACTCCGGGTCGTCTCCCGCGCGGTCTGAGCCCCGCGGGCGTGGTTACGACCGCGACCTAATTTCCGCCATCGACACTGCTAACGATACTGGTGTGGTGCGTGCGACCCTCGCCCACTTCGAAGAAGAAATTTTCGATATTAAATAAAGTTTATTTTTTAGCATTCGTCTGGCCGCGGCGGGCTCGGAAACATCACTCGCCCGGACTCCAAGTCGCGCTCGCGATCCCGTGACCTCGTGCACAGCTCCGGGCGCGGAGGCATCGGGAACCTCTATATAGGCGACCCCGTCGAGAAGGGCATCCTCGAGGTGGAGGAGCGCGAACGTGCTGCCCACCAACACCCCCTTGGAGTGTACGTACAATTTCCCGCTATTCGGCTCCTCCACAATTGACCCCCCCTATTCAATAACTAGGCACTCCACAGGCCGCGGCGGGTTGGCGAATCTCACCCCTGGCGAGCTGCCGCACGTCGAAGCCCCCGTGAACCCTCACGGCGCCAATCACCCGCATGCGACGCACAAACACGAGTTGGAGTCTACGGGGCGCGGTGGCGCCGGGAATATTTCCGACCGCTCTCGCTCGCGCGAGCCCAAGGAACCGAACGGCAAGGATCACGGACTGTCGGGGTTCCTGCACCGCGTCACCCATACTGGAGCACAGAAGGGTGAAGACGAAGTTCTCACCACGGGCGTGGATACACGTCAATCTGCGATGTGAAAGTTTGTCTCGGAATGTCTGGAAGAAGTTTGGCCTTATACTTATATGTGATTTGTGACCCTTCTTGATTAAGTTTATATTGTTTTATTGTAACCAGTAGTACTAGTATGTACTTGAGTGACATCGTAATGAATACTAAAAGTTGTTTCAGAGCGAGGCTTGTAGTAATCGGTAACGATAATGACGTGTTGACAACGACATTTCACGTGACATCGAAGAAGCGGCCTATCATAAAAAGAGGCTTGGCGAAGGCAAATCGAAAGCGCCGAAGAAATGCCTCAAGAAGGGCACCACACGCATCGTGATTGTTGGTCACATCGATGAAACGTGGAGCAAAGTTACGGTGTCCGAGTCGAGTAACCCCAACTGAAGACGAAAGTAGTAAATGCCGGGACCCTGTCCCCGTTGCTGGCCGGACCAAACGCTACAACCGATCTGATCCTCTACACTATGGGACCAAAAGAGGCAAAGAACAATGCGTGTGGCCAACTCGGCCCAGCCGTCAGGCGCAGTCCCTGAACCAAATCGTGACTTTGTATGTTCGGGTTGTGAGCGAACAAGTAGAATTACTAAGTCAAAGGAGCATCACATGTACTCACGTCATCGATAAATCATAATCGAGTGGCTACGATCTGATAAATAGAACGCCCCTTTCATACCCGTCGATTTCGTTCCTTCCTCTTCCTACCAAGACACGAACTCGCGCAATGTCTGGTCACACCCTCCCCGATCTCACGTACCCCTATGACGGCCTTGAGCCATACATCTCACGTCAAATCATGGAGCTCCACCACAAGAAGCACCACCAGACCTACGTCAATGCCCTCAATGCTGCCGAGCAGGCATATGCCAAAACAAGCACACCCAAAGAACGCATCGCTCTCCAGGCGGCGCTAAAGTTTAACGGTGGTGGTGCGTAAAATACGTCTTGCCCAGCTGATCGTGCTTCCTTACGTGATACGTGATATCTCTTATCGTATCTTTGCGCAGGCCACATCAACCACTCTCTCTTCTGGAAGAACCTCGCACCTTCCGCGGCCGAGCGCAAGGGCCATGGCGGTGAACTGCGGGACGGTCCCCTCAAGGTCGCCATCCTTGAGCGCTGGGGAACTTATGAGAAGTTCAAGCAGGAATTCAACACGACCACTGCTGGTATCCAAGGCTCGGGCTGGGGTTGGCTTGTGCGTCCCAATGCATAGCCCGCCAACTGGCGGTCGTTTTCAGTGCCTAGATTGATTCTGGATCATCAGGGCCTTAACCCTGCCACCGGCAAGCTCGAGATTGTCACCACGGCCAACCAGGATCCTCTCCTCTCTCACGTCCCCATCATCGGCGTTGACATTTGGGAGCACGCTTTCTACCTGCAGTATCTCAACGTAAAGGTCGACGTGAGTGCCTGGATCGTTCTGATCTGAATATATTGACCGAGCAACGGCTCGCCAGTATCTCAATGCCATCTGGAACGTTATCGATTTCCAAGAGGCTGAGAGGCGCTTCGTAGATGCAGGTGGCTCCTCTAAGCTCTGAGCCTCACGGACGCTCTTGTACGTAAGGTTTTATGAAGTAAAATGAGGGTTTCTGTACGCTTCTTCGAGAATGAGATGATTGAATGAAGTATGCGTCCGTCTCTTAAATAAGGTCGGAAGGCTCCGCGTTGCCGTATGGAAATTAATGCCGGCGGCCGTGCGTAGGTTGACGACGGTGTTGGTCGCCAAGTAAAGCTAGAGGTGTGCAGGGCATTCATAGCACGTTGGTGAGCTTCTTCTATATCCTGCTTCACGGTCACACCGTCTCAAGTCAGTGGTGTGGCGATAATTCGCTCCTGGCATAGAAACGACCTGTTGCCAACGGAACGCCATGTATGTGATTAATTGAAGGAAGACCTAACTTCAAGACGAACAACTCACAGAAGCGAAGGCATGTGAATGTACTTGGAGGATATGTACTCTTTACAAAGCAACGTCTTGGAAAGGGCTTTGGTTTTCAGAAAGTTCCATGACAGGGTCTGGCCGGGAGGTCAGTTGGGTAAAGAGACGGAGCGGACCGCCGGGCCGGGTCTTTGTTAAAACACCGCTAGTCAGCTGCATCAGCAAGATCAACGCCAGCTCTGGCGTGGTTCTAGCCGGAAGTTCTGGTGTTCCCACCCACATTACCATTCCTCTGGGCCTCCGTGTTCAGTGAAACAAGCGTCTAACGTTCGTTGTTCGATGCACGGCTGATAAATGCGCATGCGCATTCCGCGAGCCGAGAGAGCATAGTAGTGGTGGTAGTTGGCAGATGGCATATTTATCGAATCCGCATCTGATATGAGTGAGCAGGTGATCCGATCTAGTTGTGCCGCCCACCCAGATTCTGGCGCTGCCTTTGCGGAAGGTATATCCAGCCTACGTACAGGGCGCTGCTGGATTTTAAATTGCCTCGCACTCTTTTCATACCAAATATATATTGACGCATTGTACGGAGCTGGTATGCAGAATTACGTTTCGTCGACTCTTGTGTGTTTCATGTGCACATACAACAATTCTTGATTGAACGTGCATCACCCTGTACGTGAATTGGTGCAACCAAGGCCGCAGCGCAACACGCTACAGTCCATCGTGGCGTACGCATGCACCTGACTTCTGGTGCTCCACAGCCCTCTGGGAAAATGACTGATCTCCACTGCTGTACATGCTCCTCAATGGCGATAAATAACTCGCGCTGTTAAGACCTCACGTGGGACAGTGTCCCCAACATAAAGTGATGGCAAATTGCTACCGCAGTACTACAACATACAGTCCGTGGACCTCCTCTGCGTGGAGATATCATGGGACGTATATACTACCACACCCACAAGAAAGGGGAATCGTAGAGGGGGATCCTCTAGCGCGTGTATGAAGTGCGGAATCTTTTAATGACGGCCGTACCGGACGTGCATCAATTTTGCCACATAGCCGCTGCGGGAGAAGCGAGAAGAAGGGTGAGGAGTGAAAGGAGTGGCGACCCGACCTAACTAGCATGCTAGAGATCTGTCATCCTGGACTCCACCCTGAGCACGTCCTTCACGGCGTCCTCGACCGCCTCCTTCCAGCCCTTGTACTCCTCGATCCCGAGGATCTCGCGCGCATTCCGCGTCTCGAACCGCGCAAACGACGAGACCTGGCGCGGGCCCGGTCCACCCGCCAGACTCGGGAGCCGCTCCCGGATCTCGGGCATCGCCTCGGAGAGGTGCGCGACAACCTCGGGCCACAGCACGTAACCAGCGACGAGCAGTACGCGCTTGCGCCGCCGTGGCCGGTCGAGCGGGCCAACGCGCAGCGCCGCGACATGCGCGCGCGCGACGTCCGCAACGTGCACGTAGTTCGGAGAGAACGGCGGCGCGTTCGGACGCATCGGCCGGCCGGGCCGCCCGTGCAGGAGCTCGGAGATCCACGCGAACGTGCCAGAGCGGTGCTGATCGATCGCCTGGCCGCGGCCGTATGGCCCGAAAGTAAATCCAGGGAGAACTGCGAGGAGTTAGGGACCTGTGGGGTCAAGGGGAGGGAAGGAGGGAAACGTGCTGGATGTCACGTCGACTTCCGGGCTGGACGTCGGCGAATTTCCAGAGCTCGCGTTCGGCGATGACCGACGCGGCAGTGTGCAGACACCAAGGGTGCAGTCCTAGCTTGTTGCAGTCGTCTTCTGTCTGGGGGTTCCAGTCTGGGAACACTCGGTTGACCTTTCTTCTCGGTGTCGATACTCACGCTTACCGTCTTCGGTAATGGTGATAGGGTTCCAAGAGTCGCTAGGGTGAAATGCGTTCTGAAAGCTGCCCGTATAAACGATCTTTTTGACACTGGCGGCTTGGGCGTATGCGAGGAGGTGTTTCGTTCCGCTACTTGCTGATTCTACAGTCGACCTTGCCTCTTCAGTAGTCCTCCCCCTTACGGGGGGCAAGCTTGCAACGACGAGGGTGCTGACGCCTATCGTACAAAGCGGGATGAGTGAATACAGTGCGAAAGAGAGGACGTCACGAACCTCTAAAGATGTCTGTTAAATCGTCATGTTCGAGATCCGTGACACCTACGGCTTCGAATCTGTCCTGGTATTCCAAGTATGCCATGCGAAGAGCGGAAACTCTCCCTGGTTTTACTGTCCTAAGCTCGTCGTATTAAGAACGGCGCTCGAATTGGGTCAGTTGGTAAGACCTACCCTCTAACACGGTATCCAGCCTTTAGCAGGTGCTCGACAATGTGTGATCCAGTGTAGCCCGAAGCCTCTGTGATCTAGAGGGGGGAAAGTGCCATTGAGACGACATCGAATGCATACAAAAGCGCGTACGACTTACAAGAACGATGTCCGCCATGGCTGTCTCGCTGATCGCGGGGGAAGGGGTAAGCCGAACGTATTCACTGCAGAAATGGGTGAACTCTCTGAAACGCAGCGTGTCCTTGCCAACAATGAGGGAACTAACACCGATATAGACCTGAATGTGTGGGCTATCGTGGAGTAGAGCAAAAGCTTCGGATATTTATGGTGGGTTCAGACGGCGATCGTAAGTAAGGTTGAACGTGTTCAGAATTTCTGCTCCAATGCAGGCATGCGCAAGCACCGAATCAAATAGACGTCGACCAGCTACCGAATAAGAGTGTGACTGTTGCCAGACCTTGAAGATCGCGGCCAGTCTTGTGAGAAGGAAGACACGGCCTCGGCCCACCATTGACCGAAGGATGACCGAAAATGGATGCCTATTTCATCCATGGGGTTACAGTCCCGGAGGACACTTTTTTCCTACGGCAATGCCGGCAAGACGATGCAGCGCAAGAGGTCACTAAGGCAAGGAGGCCCTTGACTTGAATCGTCCCAATGGTAACTAGGACCATGCTCGGCAAGCAACCTGACTCAAAAGGCATGACAGTAATAAGGTGGACACTGATGATTGATTGCCAGGCAGGAAAATCTGAGGCGCAGCGTAGGTTGAGTTGACATGGTGGGTCGGGTCGGCCTCGGTCGTCTCATTCAAAAGAGTTCAGAGGCGAACGTTTACTGTAATTGGACTGGACAAGGCCGAACTGAGCCGTCGTCTCGACTCGACGGCTCAGATTTTGCCGACAATTCAAAAAGGTCCGTTGACTCTGGTTGACAGGGTTATGGTTATGACGTATTCACTGTCGTGTCGTTCGGTTGTTCTGGGTTTGACTCAATCATCTTCCACGACATCGGGGGCGTGTCCTACGACTCTCATCTGCTGGACAGTCTACAACTGATGCAAAAAAATGTCTGGCTGCTGGCTTGGCATTCAACCCACACCTGACATCTCTGGACCACTGGTGACAGCCTGAGACTTCAACTTTTCTTTTTTACTGAGCGCGACTGTACGATATGTGTTCGCTGCTTGCCAAGACTGGCTTTTTCCAACCCTCTGACTCGGCAGATGCATTTCTGTTCAACTTTCTCGACTCCCAAATGAATCTGTATTTACCAGCCTCAGCATAGTCGGAACATTTCTCCACTGCGCCTCATGCTTTTGGGACCAGTGTATCATCCCAGGCACATTCTTGTGCTTGTATCGTTGCGAGTGCTAATACTTTATATGGGCGACTGACAGAGATCGACGGTGCGGCTGAAGGTTTACGGACCTGACCCTTCGGGATCTCGTGGCTCGAGAGCAATCGACCAGTCCTAGCATTTCCCCACTCTTTCGGTCATACAGTCCAGAGCATTGTCGAGTCTCAGCGTGCTCACGTTTCTTTTTCTCCTCTCTGCGGGTGACCTCGTAGTTGCTCGGGTTAGTTTCCAGGACTGCAGCTCGTCACCAGTACAGCTTTGCCGCCTATGTGGGCTAGTTGACGATCAGCACAGTCAACAATTGGCCAAAATTGCGTGTACAGTCGCAGGGTACTTGATAGAACATGTTACGCGTGCCACAACTCTTGTGTGCTTCTCCTCGTATCCTCACCGCCGGCAGTGTTTAGCGAATCCACCGACTCCAGGATACGCATATTTGGGTCCTGGAGAACAAGATGCCGCTAACTTGTGCTCTTGTAACACCGGGGCGTTCAATTTCTTGAGTACCTGCGGCGACTGCCAAGGAGGGGAGGTACTCTGATCTACAGAAATCACCCCCACATGATTTAGCTGGTCGGATTATTCGCATTACTGCACAAAAACATGGACCCCTCCACGTGAGTCGGCCCATCGCAGCAGATTGTCTTTGTCTGTCCCTGAGCAGCGGATTTCTACACGTAGGTTTCCCTGCCGTGTACCTGCAGGAACACGTGCACCACAATGGGTTCTCCTGGACGTTACAGTTCATGCCCCGTTCGCACCTTCCAAAAAACAGACTTGACTTATTTCCTCGTCGCGTGAAACTCTGGAATGCCATCACGGCGCTCGCTGTCGGCTATAGGCAATTGAGCTTTCTTCTTTTACGGTTCCTGTCTGACCGACTGTCTCTCACTCCAACATCTTTCCAAGGGCACGTCAGCCTCGAGTGTTAGCTCGACCTCCAGTGCCTCTTCTTCCGCGTATCCACCTTTCCTAGGAGCAGGTCGAACATGGGCGCCATGATCGCTGCCATCGCAGGAGCTTCTGGTATACTAATAATGTGCGGCCTGTGACGGGAAATCGAAATTCGGGTCTACGTGTCGGACTCCCGGGAAACGCCGACACAAGTGGGTGCGTAGAGCGTAACGAGGTCGGATATAAAAGGAAGGTACAGTATGTGTGGGAAATCGCACGTGATTGATCAGGAGCCTCTTAAGCGGAGCATCGAATCGGGCTCCGAATTGATTCGGAAGGAGTCTGGGTGGTGAGAAAGAACTTTCAGATGTTGTGAACATGATGAGTCAGTGTGATCCTGTGACCCGCGACCCACTTGTATATTCCGACTAGGACAACGTGCGAGCGCATAGACTCTCTGTACTGTACTGCGCAAAGTTAGGCGTGTTCTGTTGTCCGATGCCGGGTTCCGTAAGCCGAGTATTTAATTCAAATACTGTAGCATCGAAGCCTCGAACAGGCGCGGGTAAGTTCTATTTGACAATGCGTCGGGTCTGTTGCTCACCCGGTGGGTCGACGCTCTTAGGCTAGCGTAGCACCACAGGACCCAATCTCTCGCACCAATGGGGTGAGAGGTCAGATTTTATGCTTTATGATACATTATCTCACTCGATATCAGCAATAGCAAACCAGATGAAATGGCTCAGGGCATTTTTGCTTGGCGGCGTGACCACGGCAGAAGTGCAGAAGCGGATACTAAATGCAGAAAGTTCCCTTCTACCCATTGACAGCAATGGATAGCCGCAAGGTATAAATTCAGGACGTAGCCAGGCGAGAACAAAGTAGTTCATCCTTACCCTCAACCCCACCATGGTGTCCATCCTCACTGCTCTCCGCCGCATCGGCCGTGGTACTTTGTCGAGACTCTTCGAGGCTGGCTTCTTCGTCAGCCTGATGTCCTGGGACTTCACTCTCGCCATCATCAATATCTTCACCTTCAAGCGCAAGATCGGTCAGGTGACACCCAAAGGAAAGCCAGGCGAAGGCGGCGTCTGGCCTGAGTACATCCCCCCACGAGAAGGCGATAGCCGTTGCTCATGTCCCGCGCTCAATGCAATGGCCAATCACGGTGCGTTCATCAGCCAATTATGAGGACCACTGACGCCCGCTCACATGTTTTATCGCCAAGGCATCATCCCGCGCGACGGGCGCAATATCTCTTTTAAGGAGATATCGGGCCAGATCCGCTCTACCTATAACTTCGCGCCGTCATTCTGTCTTTATGTGCCGCGATTTATCGCCCACATTTTGAACCGCTCTTACGGCTCTGGACACTTTGACCTGGCAGACATCGACGTACATAACGGCATCGAGCACGATGCTTCGCTAGTTCGTACGTGATGACCCCGCCTTATTTCCGAATCGGACGCCTCGGATGAGTTCTGTTCAGGCCGTGATACCTTCCATCAGATCCACCAGGGCTTCCCAGATGGCGGCTTGGTGGCTGCGTTGCTCAAGTCTGCTACGGGCCCGCCGCCTAAGAAGGACACGCTACCCGCTTCGCAGGGACATCTCCCGCCAAACGAATCACCCTACTTCAACGTCGCCGCACACGTCTCGAAAGCAACGACAGATTTCGACATGAACCGCACGCTCACACCAGCTGACCTGTCGCGGCGGCTGGGTGAACGCCGTCGTGAGTCCAAGGCAAGTAACGGGCAGTACTCACAAGACACGGGTCACAAAATGTTTGGTTCTTCCAAGTACGTGCGGCTTTTGCCGTTGTTCTTTTCCTTTCCCACATTTAATTGCTTTCACACAAACAGTGGATCAACACTGTTGACGATCTTTGGCGGACGCTTGCACGATATCCACACGTTCTTGACGGAGGAGCGCCTCCCAGAGGGTTGGGAGTCGCGTGTTCGCGACCAGATGGGCTTGACCCTGTTTGCGTTCAACCGTACTGCGATCCGCGTCGAACTTGGCATCGAGGAGGAGGTCAATCAGCCATTGCATCTCATGTAATGCTATCTATCGCCTTGCTTGGCAAGGTCATCAGGTCGAAATTCTGCTGGATCGCAAACAATGACAAACGTTCCTCCTTTTATGTAATCGTCGTCGTCCGCCACCGTCATACAAAACCAAAACACAAGCAAGGTCACAGTCGACGAAGTTGACACCTAGTGTAGTAGATGTTTTTTGTATTTTCTTGATGATCTCTACCAACTATGTAATCTAGCTAGCGAGTGCAATGCCCTCTCAGTGAAGCGCTGCACTTGCGTGACGCGAGAAATTCGACACCAAACAACTCATCTGAGTCTAGACTCTCCTAGCACATCAACATACCCTTCAAGATCATCTATAATATACTTGGCGTTGTAATTCTGATCACTTTACTGTAAAGAGTCTCGAAGATTGACCACACAGCATACTCCACCTGCACTATTAGCGCCGCAGCGTTCGCGTTTGTGCAGTCCTTTATGGGGTCGTGGTTAGGGTCCAAGTCGTCTGTTGCCAGTGTGCAGCTGCGGTTCGGTGGGAAGCAATGTTGCAACGTCTCCAACTGACAAAATACCCATCGGAACCTGTACAACAACATAAAAAATCGGCGTTAGCATAGAATTGGGTGATGCTCCCACATTCTGTCGGCTCTTTCTGTCAGCGTCTCGGTGACAATATTTTTATTATCATTTCTCCATCTCCACACCGCCGTATTCGAGTAAGAGTTGACGACGTTTCGAACGTAGTTGGCGATATCTGTTTTTTGTCCACCTTCGTCATGTAGGGAAACCGAACGAGGTGCCAGGGCTCGAGGACGGCTCGGATGTTGACCTCTGGGCGACTGCCAGTGGTCATGTAAATGTGAAGTTCTTGCAGGTCAGGCCTGATCCTCCAGAGTCTCTTGGATCTCTTATATTGTCACCACGGAACAGTTATCTATTGATACTATCTTCGTCCCTTGCAGTCATGTAATTGAGGGCGTCGTCAAGCCTCATTGCGAACACTTCTCTTTTTCTCCTCTTCGCTGGTGATCTCGTAGTTGCTCAGGTCAGTGCCCCAATCTGCACTGACATAGGGTCGACATGGCATTGGATACGGCTTCACCGCCTACTCTTTATGTGAGCTGGTTTACCACCGACGCCCAGTCATTCAACTCTCTCAATCAAAATCTGTGTACAGACACAGCATACTTGATAGCGACATGTTACGGTAGTAGTAATCTGCTTATAAAACTCTTGTGTGTACCGCCTCACGTACTCATCCCCTGTTTTTCAGGGGCGCATATTTGGGTCCCAGTAAAGAATAAGTCCGTGACGCAAACTCGTACTGGTGCAACACCGTGGCATTCAATTTCATTAATGCCTGCGGCGAATGCCAAGGAAGGCAGTCTCCTTCCACCAATTTTCTTCCGTCATGATTCAGATGTTATTTGCAAAATTGTACAAGTACCATGGAACCCTCCACGTGAGTCGACCGGCCATCGCGTTATTGGCTTATATTTTGGTCTTAACCTTGAGCAGCGTATTTCCACATGCAGTTCCCCCAACCCTGTACCTGCAGGGACACGCGTACCCCAGTGGGCTCTCCTGGATATCGCGGTTAGTTCCCCGCCTGGCGCCTTCCCAAATTCCAATTTAAGCAGTATCCCCTTATCACAGCGTGCGAACTTCTGGAGTGCCGGCACGGCGCAATTTGTCGGCGGTGAAAACAGTTAAACCTTCTCCCTTGATGGTTCCTGTCTGATAAACCGTCTTTCTTCACAATACTCTCCTGAGATCTTTCCAGGGGAACTGATTAACACTCCAGCCTCCTTGGGTGTAACGCCCAGTACCCTCAGCGCCCTTCTCACATCGTCGTACCAGCACCCGCCCCGCCTGTATTACCCTTCCCCAAGTTCACCCCGCGCCAGTACACCCCCTACATCCCGCCCATCGACCCATTCCCCGACATCCCCGAGCCTCCCGCTCCGTTTGACGACTTCCCGCCCTACTTCCCCCCGACCACTTCAGGGAGCGGGTCGAACACGGGTAGCGTCGTTCGTGCTGTCACAACTGTTGCTGCCATTACCGGCCTTGTTTTGTCACCTGATCTCCAGCTAAAGCTGTGTGTGTATGCGTGCATGTGTATGTCTGTGTCTATTGTTTTATTACTGTAACAAATTACGCGGATCAAACAGTCAGCACGTTTGCATGCCCATAGGTTCGCGGTCCTTGATTTATCCATTTGCGAGTACCTTACCTTACACCACCAGGAAAGCGAAGTGTTCATGCATGGGACTGAGTGCCCTTGAACGCCCGAGTTTGCTGAGAGTTAACTGGGTGGCGCAGGATGAGAGCTCCAGCTCCATATATCGCCCTCGGAGCTAAGTGCTTTGGTCGAAGCAGTTTTACTCGGCGCGGATATGGGCGTAGAAGTGCACCCACTTGAGGGGTTCACTGTAAAAGGAGGGCTTCAATAGTGTGCCAGTGCGGCCACGTCGGCGAGCATTGTAGATTCGTAGTGCATCTCGAGAATAGGACACGATGTAGACGATTGGAGAGTACAAATATTGGGGGTAGACTTTCGAGGTGAGAGAATACTGGCACTACAAGATTGCTTCTTGGCCTTCGCTGCTCCTGATATTGGCACGAGACGCGCATTCCCCGAACCGAGCGCTGAGATTTGAGGGACTGGTAAATGTGCAGAGGTAGTGTGGACAATGCAATGTAGTTACGTGCCTCATGAGGTACAGAACCCTATGTTTGTAGCTCTGTAGAGTCGCCCGCCTAGTCAATATACCCTCTCAATAACACGGACTGCCGCCATTACTAACTTAAAACTCCCATTCCCTCAATCTAAGTTCAGCATCGCGACTCTCATTCTCGATGAGGCGCAGTGCATGTTCGTGCCGCACAGACACACTGATGTAGAACGGAGCCGGTATGCGCGCCAAGCCGAGGTTCACGGTCTTCGTGGCGTCGACACGACTGCCATCGGCGGCAGGACGTATGTCGAACGCCCACAGAATTCTGCAGCACCCCGATCTGCAGTCAGTACCCGGGAACGGGAGGCCCGCAACACTCGCAACCCGATACGCACCGAGCGACGGAAATAAAAGTCGACTGCAGCGCAACGTGTATGCCCGGGCACACGCGTCGCCCAAATCCAAACGGTATCGTAAACTCACCCTCTACTTTGCCCTTCCAATTACCTCCTACCGGGCTATGTGGCTTGAGAAACCGCGAAGGGTTGAACGTCTCTGGGTCCTCGAATAGGGAGGGGATCTTGACAAGTGCACTGTCGACGTAACGGAATCAATTGGTATGGTGTACGCTCGGGAATGGACCGGGAGACGACGTACTTGATGTTGCCATAGACAGTCGTACCCGCCGGGATATCATACCCTGCATAAACGTCGCTCTTGCTCGTTGCGTGGGGAATGGCAAGAGGAACAGCTGGTCGCCACCTTTTCGGTGCAATTGTTATCGTTGGCATGAGAGCGAGGGAGACACCGCGGCAAACAGACGCCTTGTCACCTCCTTGATGAATGCGGCCAGGTAGGGCAGGGAGCCCTCGTCGTCGAACGTCGGTAACCGGTCTCGTCCGACCACATTGTCGAGTTCCTCCTGGATCCTCGTAGTAATGTCGGGATATGTGACCACAGCGACTATGACCGATCAGAAATCGAAATCATCGTAAACTGGGGCCAAGCCCACCGAGGCACCACTGAATAGTCGAGAGTGTCTGCGGGACCAGTTGGTCAATTAATGGAGCTGCCATCGGGAAACCAACATACGGTATCAACACCAGCGCTGAACGGCGCAGATAGCGCGTAAGCGACTTCGACGTCAGTCATTCCTTGGTTGCCACCTTTGGACAAGCTGTATGTTCCCATACATTCCTTCGCGATTCCAGCTTCGAAGCGTCGCTTGACGCCGTTAAAGAAGTCCAGATAAGTCTCCGTGTCGTTAGCGCGGATCTCCTCGAACATCGTGAGTGCTGGGCGGAACCATTGCAATGGTTTCTAGGGTGGACGTTAAAGGACGCGTAGATCACGAGCTAGGTAACGTGTACGTACAGGAAGCCACAGAAGAGACGGCCACTACGAATTTGATAGCTAAGTCGGGGGAGTACGAAATACCGAACCTATGTCACTCACAGTTTCCACGATGTACTTTCCTGGGACGCTGATGATGATAATAGAGTAATGAACGATCTATATTTAGAGATCTGCACTGACCTGGCACTGTTCGGCGATGATGGTTTGCGTCTGACTTACCGTAGGACATGAGAATCCGGACTCACCGTTGATACTCTAAAGGCGAGGACCATGAGGCGTCACACATTGCATCAACTATGGGGCGTATAGAAGAACATACCCAAGATCGCCCTGTAATTGTAGTTGACCATCTTGTCAGTCTTCAAGTCACGAACTCTGCAACCAATGGCAACCATATGAGACCCCGAGGACAACGGAGGTCACGAACCTGAAAGCCAACCTTCACAAGGGGTTGCATAAGAAAAGGGTGTGCTCACCGCCAAAGAATTTCGTCATGGCTGTTCCCACCATCGGCAAGCAAGTCGCGTAGAACAATAGCCGCTTCGAGTGTTTGTTGCTCGCGATAATACACCGCGGCCCTCTCGTTCATTCCCATGTGTTGAAGCTACACCAAAATCACGGGCAGATATTACAATGAGGAGATGGGCCTTACAAGCGGCCTCAGTGAGCTTACCTTTCGCCATCTTCTCCAGTGGTCGCCGTAGGGAGCACTAAGACCCCGTTTACCCCCTGACAAAATATCGTGCCTACGGGAGCTCCTCAGCATTGAAGTAAGAGAAAAAACGGCACAAAACCGTACGCAACTACCAGCCTCGGTCTACTTGAGTAAATGTCTCCCTTCTTATCTAGCAAGTCGGAAGTAGCCTTGATGTTGTTCAAGACTGTTGCGTCTTGAGACTATCAGGTGGAACTGGCGCTTGGTAACCGTACCTATAGCGAGTTTTGTCCCAATCTTGAAAGAGAATATCGGACCTAAGAAAATTAAGAACGGGCATGGAATTGCTACTGGCTGGTGTTGCATACCATACTGTTTCCTCCACTTGTCAAATAACACGGGCATAGGTGACTCTGTGAATTCTACTGCGACATTTCCAGGTGGTCCAGGTGGCAGGCGATATCGGCGCGAAGAAATTAAAAGAAGAACGAGAATTACCAGGACCCCCGCTGACGATGTTGAGATGTTGTCAAACACCATTATCATGATGCGGCGCGGATAGTTTGGTACCGTAACTTTACGGTGCTGCCAGTGTACGTAACTCTATAGTCTCTAGCGCCCTGGTTGTATGTGACCAACTGAACCTCAAGAACGGGAACCCTCAGTCGGGAAATAAATCATCTGAAGCGCACACAATCAACCCGGTTTACAGTAAAAATGTTCTGAAAACGTATTTGGTAGGTACTTTGCCTAATCTGAAGTTCTGAACTATTAACGTCAGGGCGTCGCTTGCAGTTCGTTCGAACGGCTGGTCTGTCATCGCCACAGTATCTCCTTATTCTACCTTTGTCCGTGCTCCCGGGAGACTGACGCCTCCAACAATAGCAACAATAAGGCATCCAATTCCCCCGAATATGAATCTGCGCGACTTAACTCCACGTGGAGCTTTCTTGCTTGCCTTGAGGCATGGGGAATCCCCTTCTGTCCATGACACGGACGAGTAACCGAAAGATATAAATTCCGGACAAAGGGAAGGCCTGAGAGACGCTCTTTATTCCTCGCTGTCGTCGTCTTTCTCCCCGACACCTTGCCATGGCGCTCATCCTCACCGCTCTCCGCCGCATCGGCCGCGGCACTGTATCAACGCTTTTTGAGGCCTTATTCTCCACAGGCCTACTCACCTGGGACCTTTCTCTTTCCATCGTCAATCTTTTCACATTTAAGCGCAAGGTTGGTAGCGTGACCCCAAAGGGGCATCCAGGTGAAGGCGGCGTCTGGCCCGAGTACATTCCCCCGCAAAACAGTGACAGCCGCTGCTCATGCCCTGCTCTCAATGCCATGGCCAATCACGGTACGTCCGTCGTCCCATGACAGAGATAAGGCTGGCTCACATCCTCCGCCCGCGAGGAATCGTCAAGCGTGATGGGCGCGATATCTCTTTTAAGGAACTCTCTGGGACTATCCGGTCGACCTACAACTTTTCTCCGTCGTTTTGTCTATTGGTGCCGCGCTACATTGCACACATCCTGAACCGTTCTTACAGCACTGGGCGCTTTGATCTTGCTGATATCGACGTGCACAACGGCATCGAGCATGATGCCTCGTTGGTCCGTACGTGGTGCTACCCTTAGCTTCGTAGCGTCAGACGTTGCAGCTGAGCTGCGTTGCTCAGGTCGTGACGCAATCCATCAATTCCACCAGGGCTTGCCGGATGGCGAATTGGTGGCCGCGCTACTCAAATCGGCCACCGGCCCTCCGCCCAAGAAGGTCACGCAGCCCGCCTCGCAAAGGTCTCTCCCGTCCAAAGAATCTCCCTATTTCGACATCGCGGCCCACGTCGCAAAAGCGACCGCAGATTTCGATGCGAACCGCACGTTCACAGCAACGGATCTGTCACGGCGACTGAGCGAACGCCGTCGTGAGGCAAAGGCCAATAATGGACAATACTCACAAGACACCGGACACAAGATAGTGGGCTCTGCTAAGTATGTGCGGCTTTTGCCGTCATCCGTTCCCACGTCTAATCGCCTGTGCTCGTTCAGCGGATCGACGCTGTTGACTATCTTTGGCGGGCGCTTGGACGACATTCACACCTTCCTGACAGAGGAACGCTTCCCTGAAGGCTGGGAATCGCGTATCCGCGACCAAATGGGCTTGACCTTACTCGCGTTCAACCGTATTGTGTTCCAGGTCGAACTTGGCATCGATGAGGAGGTCGACCAGCCGTTAAACCTCATGTAGTGTGATGAGGTGTACCGATCCATTTTGTTCTTGACGGATACAGCACCTTGATCGCTAGCCTTTTTATAATCTAGCTGACCGAGTGCTATGACCCTTCGCGCAAGCGCCGTCTAGCACAAGTAACCTTATACTTCACCGTAACACCAAAGGCCGGTGTGCGCCATATCGTGAAGTAAGATTCGTAAGAAAGCCAACTGGACCAACTGTCCGAGCGAATCAAGTGATCCATTGTGGGGTAAGATGCATCTTGCTGCTTTGCTATATTGGTGAATAGCGAAGACAGAAAGTACATCGCGTTCTCGACGTTCTTCATGCCGCGGCAATGTCACGGTTCGAGTCTGAGCGATATGTAGGAGGAACGCCTAGGAAGACGACGGCGATAAATAAATTATGGGTTTCCTTTCACGATCAAGCCCATCATCGCTCGACTTTCAATTTCTCATCACAACTTGTCCGAGTTTGTGTCTAGGTTTTCGCGTCGGACTCAACATTGAAATAGAAGGCCGATTGGCCAATTACTGTAAGTCTCATGAGACACCATATGGTAGTCTATAGTACTGTGCGTTTCACGAAGCTCTTGATTTTGATGTATACGTGATTTAGCCATGAAAGTCTATTGCAGTGCCCATTCCCGGAAGCGCCGCGCCTGCGCGATGCGATTTTGCGCAATCTTAGCAGCTTCAATACCCCACAGCTCCTCTGGGCTGGTGGGGACGTAGCCCTGAAGTAGCAGAGCCGAATCGATCGGCTCTCCCAGCGCATCGACGTAGTCATTGGGTGGGGGAGCGGTTGTTGGGATCCCGTCGTCACGGTTCTCGCCGTCTTGGGGGGTCGCGAAGACGGACCGCACGGCGCGCTCCGCCTCCTTGAACTCCGCGACGACGCAGTTCTCGAGACTGAGCGGCAGGCGGGAGTCCCAGCGCACAAGCGCAGGTCGCACGCACGCCGCCTGAGGCGGGACGATCGACCGCCCGAGCGCAAAGTCGTCGTACAGCAGCGCGATATCCGTCTGCGTCAAAGGGAGCGCGCTATGCAAACAAAACAAAAGATGAGTTCTCGGAGAGCAACAGGTAGAAGCGGACGGACTTGATCTGTTTGCGCGCAATGCGCGACTCGCGATGCAGCAGGTCTTTCCACATCCGCTCGTACAGCTTCTTGCGGTGGCGCACGGGTAGCGGGCGCTCCAGCGGGCGTCCCGCGAGCTCGCAAAGCACGTACGTCGCTATGTGCAGGCCGAAGAGCGCTGGCAGCGGCCCGAGCACAGGCAAAATCCGCACGCGGAAGTCGCGGAGCGGCGCGAGCTCGTCCACGGAGCCCTTGGCGAGCTCCGCGTCGGCCAGCGGGAGAAGCGCCACGTCGCCTGGCACCTCGGTCGAGTACACCACCGGAATCGAGTACTCGCTCGCAGTGGAGGACGGCGAAAGTGCGTCCGGGTCGGAATCAGTGTCGGGGCCCGAGGGCGGCGTGGGTGGAGAGGATCGAGAGAGGACGGCACGGAGGCGCTGGCGCACGGCGCGTGCGAGCGGGTCGTAGTGTGTCGCGGAGAGGTCTGCTATTTGGATGCGTGTTGGGTCGGACTTGGTGCCTGCGCCCATGGACGAGAATACCTTGATGTTATTCCGCACGCAGTATGCAAGGAGCTCCACCTTCGTGCCAATATTATCAATTGCGTCTTCATCAACTCGTCAGTCGTTATCCTCCCCAGAAAAGCCGACTCTATGAATGACAAGCGTCATTGAGAGCACGTACCGACGACCCAATCCGCGCCCTCGAGGAGATCCGCACCGTCTGTGCCACTACGCCACAGCTCTACCCGTGGGTCAACACGCACGAAGGGCGCGATACCTTGCAGCGCACGTGCCACGCATTGCACCTTCGGCGTGCCGACATCTGCGAGCCCGGCAGTCGCGTGCCGGTTTAGAGAGGAGAGTGTCACGTAGTCGAAGTCAATCAGCCGTATCCGTGCGACCCCGGAACGCGCAAGCATGACTGCCGCCCAGCTGCCAACACCACCGCAGCCAACGATTACCACGGACGAACCGCGCACACGCGCGACGCCCTCCTCCCCGAGGAAGGCATAGTTGCGCGCGAGCTGCTCGCGCACAAGATGCTCTGCATATTCGGTGCCAGGAGCAGGGAGTAGTGATGACGGAGAGGGTTGTATGCGGTTAGAGGAGGTTTGTTCGGAGAGAGAACGTTTTATGCCTTCGGCAAGGTCGTTGCGTCGCTTCTGGCGAGAACGAGATTGATAAATGGAAAGGAGTGAATATGTTGTGAATGCTGTAGCCGCTGCTGTGAGTAGGAGTTGTGTTTTGTGGTTAACAGGGATCGTCATCGTCGTAATGGTTTAAGGGTGATCATGCACGTGCTGACAATGCATCACTGCGGTCTAGATAGATCCCCTCTTCCGACGAGTTACTTACTTGCATGGATCCTGCTTATCAGAACAAGAGTAAGTGACGCTCGTTACCAGTGCTGAGCGTTTCCCGCAGAGATCGTCGACCTGAGCGACGAAGAGCTCAATACCCTCGAGTTCTTGGGCAAAAGTGAGCTGCTTCATCATTACACACGTCCATCTCCCACTCATGATTGTCCGTCCACCTTGTAGACGTTGCTCCGGGTGTCAAAGCCATGGTCGAAAAGTGAGGGCTGACCCCGTGCACCTTGGCAGTAAGTCTCTTCATCTTCTTTCTTGTGCGTTTCAGTTCCCACGTACTCACATCTTTTTGCGTTTTCAGCCGTGACCTGCTTCATGGTCGACTGTCTCAATCGCAGGTACTCAGCCCAGGCTCCCCCACAAGATGCTGTGGGCTCTCCCACGTCTCCCACGTCTCTCACGTCTCCAACCATCAGCGAGGCCGATACCCTCTACTCGCAGCTCAGTAACGATTCAGACGCCCTCACCGTCGTCGCCCCCGCACTGATCTCCAAGTTCGAGATGCACTACTGGTATCACGGCATCTCCGGCAACCATCCCAAACTCATGTGGCGTTCCGATCTCGAGGCCAACCCCTTCCCCATCCCCGCGCCTGGAGCCCGCTTCTTCAAAATCCCCAACAAGACTGCCCACGGTGTCTTCGATACGCCGCTTAACGCCGTATGGGGTACCGTCGCTCCTCAGATCTTAGAATCGATGAAGGCCCACGGCCTCAAGTACTCTGCGCTTAAGACAGTCCGCTTCTCGACCGTCGAGGACGGCAAGGAGGAAACTTTTGGCCCAGTTGTTGTGTGGATCGCTGTTCGTCCCAACACCACCAACGCCGGGGCTGTTCGCGATGCCACGCCCGACATCCTTCGCATCCTCGCAGACTTCCAGATCACCGATGTCGTCGTCGAGTGGTACGAAGGGTCGGTCGAAAGGCTGGCCGACCCGCCTCTGATGAGCGTCGAGGACAACACCAGTCCCAGGTTCGGCCTCAATCACCCCTTGACACTGGCCTAGGCATCCCCATCGTCAGGGAGTCCGACGATGCGCAAGGGCCCTCCTGCAATTCTATTGATGCGTCTGTCACTGTCTTTGTCTCTGCGACGCACACTTCTGGGTCGAACAATAACATCTCTCACATCTACGCATGTGCCGACCGTGACGTTGCCAGGAATAACGGGTGCGAGCTCGTGTGCATCAGCAGGCCCATTGCAACGTCGACGATCGGTGGGATGGCCGTTCTGGGATGGTCGTTCAACTGAGGTGGATAACGAATCAACTACAGACTTCTACGTGTAGATAACTAAGATGTGGACGGGTATACGCTGCGCCGGTTGGGCCTGAACACCGCAGTTCCATGATTTCCTGAAGTCCTTCTGACGCGATTTGGATTGGGGTCCTGCCCCCCTCATCCGTCTACATTCGCTCCGTAACTGATTAGTAGGCGAGCGACCTCGTGCCATCCCTGGGACGATGCACGATGTTACGGAGTTGAGTGGCTGTGGTCACGTATATTTGGGTCGGCCCCATTGTTCCAGTAGTCGCCGCACGACGTCGACGTGCCTTTCCTCCGGTCCGTCCGGAGGGAAGCGAATATGGAATAGGGACTCAAACAATGGAGTCCTGCCTACGTTATTCTGCGAGTTGACGTCTGCGTTGTGTTCGAGTAGCAACTGGACAGCGTCGAGATGCATATTGCGTGCTGCCAGGTGCAGCGGTGTGCAGCGGTCACCTCCCTGCCGAGCATTTACCTTTGCGCCGTGATTGAGCTGTATCAGCATGGCATCGACGTGTCCGCGGACGGAAGTGCCTCTTGTACCATGCTGCCTGAATCAGGGTTAGGATGAGACCACCGCATGTATTAACTTGTTCGGGATGCTTCGCGATCAGACGCTCCACCAGGTCATAGAATCCACAAAATGCGGCATAGTAAAGCGGGGAACCAACATTGTATACCCACCTGTATGAAAAATAGGGCCATTCTTCGTCCATGTCGTGCACCTCGAGCCACGCCGCGAAATGTGGCCTGGAGGGATCAAATAGATCATCCATCCCATCCCGTACGCGTGATGTCGGACACATTCTCGAATTGCGCATGTTCCACCCAGCGTTGAGCAGCGTATTCAACCAGAGAAGACACTTTGGTACCACAATTTTCAGCGCGTTCGTCCAGTCGAAGTAGTGTCCCCAAGCACGCTTGCGCCAGGATCGTATGCGCCCCATCGGGATCGACGTGAAACCGGGAAACATCTCCGAGTGATGGTGCGAGACGAGGCGATGTGAGGTATTCTTTCACCGAAAAGTGGGAAAATTGCACCACCCGTGAATCCCCGTAACGGACGACGGTGATCAAACTGGAACACGTCGAAAGTACGGCCTCCTCTTGATCATCCCACCGCCAGTCCTCCTTCAATTTCGGGATCCCTCCTGCCGATCCCGACGCCTGAAAATCGAATGCCAGTAGTTCCGCGAGTTCCTCGACATAAAGCGGTCGGACAGCTACAGCGAGGCACTGTAACAGACGGCGCGCGTCGTCCTTCTGAGCCTTATTGATGCCCTTCAATATTCGCTCGTATGTTTCGTCTGGGGTCTCCGGCAATTGGTAAAGAAATTGGCGGAGGTTCGGTGGGAAGCAATGTCGCGGCGTTTCCAACTGGCAAAATACCCATCTAAACCTGTACAACATAAGAAACTGCTGTTAGCATAGAACAGGGTGATGCTCTCACATTCAATCGGCCGATTCTGTCAGTGTCTCTATGACAAGATTTTTATCATCGTCTCTCCATCTCCTCATCGCAGAACTCGGGGACGAGTTGACGATATTTCGAACGTAGTCAGCGATGTCTGATTTTTGCCCACTTTCTTCATGTAGAGAGACCGAACGAAACGCCAGTGGCTTGAGGACAGCTCTGATGTCGACTTCTGGGCGACTGGTCGCACAAATGTGAAGTCCTTGCTGGTTAAGGTTGACAAGTTCCTTCACGAGTTGGAGGTCCTCATCACGAGGGGATGGAATACCGGACGAGTCTGGACATTCGTCGAGCGCATCCAGGACGATGAAAATTGGCCCATGTCCTGGCAGTCTCAACATCTCTCTCAGACAGTTCTTCGACGTCTCGTCACTCGGCTGTCGCGTTCCACTTTCGTGTGTGATGTAAATGCGGTGGAGAATGTCACAGTAAGAACTAGAGCGAGTAGAAAGCTGGGATACGAGAGAAAATAGCAGGTCGCGACAGGTTTGTTTGTTGAGATCCCTGAAATCGAAGTAAAGATAGGTCATGATAGCTCTTTCGTTGCAATCCCAAAGATCGTAAGCACCTCCACCATTATCTCCGTGATTATGTCTGTCATCGCCGCAGTCGGTGTTACCTCTGTATAAGTTTCAAGTCGTTTGAAAAAGTATCCTATGTGTTCGAAGAGCTTTGCCAGAGCATCTTTACTAGCCGCAACATCCTTGGCAGCCTTAAGACCTCCTATGTCAGTACGATCCGCCTAAAGAAGAAATAGGTTGAATACTTGCTAAAAGGAGGACACCGATGCCTGCAAAGATAACTTTCGCAGGAGAAAATACCTATATATCTGAGGGTGTTTACAATAGCTCAAGCGTCGAGACTTACCAGGCCGACGCCCTCAGAGACGGCGGCAGAAAACGCGTACAGGACGTTCACAGTTGGGATCAACCATTTTGTCAATCTCTTATCGCCACTGCGAGCTTGGTCGAATTCAAGGACTTGGTCTTGAAGCACGGTAAGGATGGCGCTGATTGAGTCGCATGATTGCAACTGGGAGGCAAACGGATGTGTGACAAGGTCTTTCTTTGTCTGCTTTTGATACGATTGCAAGGCAGCATTGAAAATGGTTTGAAAGCGTGAGGAAGCTGTGCCTGTGGAAGACGTCCGGGGCATAGGAACTTGGAGGAAACGAAGATGATCTCCGCGTAAAGGTGAGGTGGGAATAGTGGACAAACAGTGCACACCGCCTCGGAGTCGGCGAGTGCCGATGCGGCGTCTGTGAACGCGTGAACGTGCACGGACGATAGACGCCGCCTCGGGGATGATTCTGATATCAAAAGGGGCCGGGTGTTCACGATCGATATGCCTGGTGGCATGCTTAGTTCCTCATAGAGGAACCAGATGTGCGGTAGCAGTACGTGTGCTTCAATCAGCGGCGTTGGTACATTGGTCGGCGCAAAACCAGCCATCGGCGCAAGTCCCGTTGCTGCACTCGACACCCAGACCGTGTACGCCGCATTGATGTTATCATACCGAGCTCGGAGATGTTCAAGGTGGTCGCAGCGATGCAGGTGCCATTCAGGCTTTCCGGTGCTGACACTCCTTGAGCCTACGGGACCCGTGGAAGACAGGCTCAAGGACATGCTTTGCCTTTACATGACGGCGACGTGTGGGGTGTCATTGGAATCCTGCGAGACGCGTCTCGGCGTGCAAAGGAGAGTCTATGCTAGCAGTAGGTTAGGCTTGTTAGGCTTCAACCGGTTGGTGTCAATTGACAGACTCAGATGTAGTACTACGCCTTGTACTACGCTATGCAATTTACTAACTCAAGTTGCATTGATCTGCTTGTCAAAATGATTATCAGCTGGTTGTCTAAGCCCGTGCTTGCCTTGGCGTCTCGTCTCTTTGGACGCAAGGGAAGCAAAAAAACCGCCAGATCTGCGGTCTTGATGGGTGCCATTTTCCAGATGGAATGCTAGATTAGCGTTGGGATTGCCTACCCTGCTTGAACGGGCAGCTGATAGCAGGAGTCCGAGTTATTCCGCAGAGGTACGTTCGCGATTACAGCCGTTTTCAAAAAGATGCGGAAAACCTTTTTTTCTTTTTCATCCATCAAGGCACACTGAAAGGGTCATGGACCTTACCTAATGACTGGCGTACTACTTTCCCGCGCTTTCCCGCGCTTCGGCCGATGCGGGCCTTTATTAGTTCTGTGTGTCCCTTTTCTTGCATTCCCGAGCGTCGTGCACCTTTGTGCGCCCTTAGCGACTTTAGGGAAACGCGTCCCCTACCCTAGCGGACCCCTCTAGGAAGTTACAAGCTACGCGGAGGCCTGCACGACCAGCAGCATGACTCCACACCTCCCATGGAGGGACCCAAGGCAGCTTGGGTTGTTTGGCAGTGTCCCAATGTGCAAGGTCAGCCCACCTCATCAGCAACGACGTCCCCGAGGCAGGGAATGGGGTCTGTTAGCTGGGCCATGAGTGGGGCGGTGCTGTGCATAGTTCCAGTGATACGCCTAGTCTCTCCCTGAGCCCCGAAAAGGCACTTTGGCATCTTCCAGCTCTGTTACATTCGCTCTATACTTTCCGCACTTGATCGCTTGGCCACGCTCCTGTACGCTTTCTAAGCACCGCCCCAGACCGCGCTTTGCCACTTTCCTGCACTCTGCACACACTCGGCCTCCCACTCATCCCAGACTCTTCCCTCCGCATTTTATCATTCCCCTGTTCATATAACGCATCTCATTCCTTAGCCTACATTCCCCAGTATATAGCTCATGTAATGACAACTCAACACCCCAGACTTCTAATAGTAGACATCTCCCCCCATATTTCGGACTTTTGAGGTCGGTGGCTCATCTCTTGTGTTTCCCAGTGTGCCGCACTTGTGCGCGGCCTTAGAGACTCGTTCCCGACGCGTTCCAGACTCCAGTGGTCACTTATACAAAGTTTTGCGCTGCGCCAAAATGTGCGCGACCACTTCCGACCACTTCCGACCACTTCCGACCACTTCCGACCACCCAACCCTCAGGCTCCATGTAGCCGCTCCCGACCTCGCCGCACTTGTGCGCGGCCTTAGTCCTTCGACAACGGTGCGTCCGCAATCTCCGCGGACCCACATACGACAGCTTGCGCTCTGCGGAGGTCTGCACGACACCTTGCGACGCTTCACACTCCCGGTCAATGCATCACGTGCCACATTAGCTAAGGTCTATGGACCTTTCAGTGTGCCTTGATGGGTGAAAACGAAAAAATGGTTTTCCGCATCTTTTTGAAAACGGCTGTAAGTGAAACGTTGCTAACTGCAACTTGGACCCTGTCTCTTGTCTCGTTGCCGGCTAGCACCTCAATCAGGCGCTGCACAATCACATCCTGGGAGGGCATAATCCGCGCCGTGTCGGCGTTGACACGACCGCCTGTTCTCGGCTCGGTCGACCTCGGCCAGGGGTAGTAAACATTGGGCTTGGCTGTCCATTGTACTCTGAAGGTTGAACGCATTGTTTCGAGCTCCGAGTCTTGCCACACCCTGGACAGGATGCGCCGCCTGGCCTATTGTATTGTTCCGTCATCGGCCCGCCACACCACGGACCTTGTCTACCTGTGGAATGCCTGTGGCTGGGCCTAGAATACTTACAGAACTACATACCAGGCCTCCAAAAGGTACAACGACCCTTACTTAATAAAGGCGAAAGGGACTCCGAAATCCTTTGTTTGATGCTAGACTCTGGGGGTTTCTCCGACGTGTGAAGGCCATGAGGCGATTTAACCACGGCTGGGTCAAAGCGACAACACAGCATTGTCAAAGGGATAATGGGGAGGCCCGAAATGACGCCGGCAAGGGTGCGTGTAAAAGCCACGGGCGGTCAGTGCTGTGGTCGCCCTCGCTAAGCTCTTAAGCGAGGCCTGTGTGGAATCTCCGGAACTTCTTATAAGCCTCTTCTCCGCGTTTTCTCTCGAAACATCTGACGTTCACACATCCCACCACTTCTCACACTGACACTGGAAAAATCCCCAAACTACGATGAGTTATTCACAAACAGCCACTTCTGACCCCTACGCCTTCTCGCTCTGGCCGGACGCCTCAGCCGCTAGTGAGGAGATGACGATGCTGGCACAGGCCGCTGGGTGTACCCAGCCAGGGCTCACCGTTGAGGACATTTTCTTCGACGATCTTCTAGATACAACTCTTGCCCAGGGGTCAAACAGCACGACCCCTGCAGAGACCTTCGGCTCTCATAAAGTGAGCATATTCGCCTTTGGGGCATGAGATAACTTACATTCGTCGTAGGATACCAACTGGACTACCGGAGGGACGGTAGCCGCGGACATGCCACCCCACCCAAATGCCACCGCGATGAGCACTACCACGACCTTCGCGCCAACTACCTTTCCCCTCGCTGACAACATGGGCGCATACACGCCAGAGTTTTTCTTCCCACAATCCGTAAGCATGCGACAGCTAGACGTTTTATCCAAATGCTCATCTTGTTACGCCGCAGGACTGGTCCCTCTCTGTAACCCCATGTAAGTCACCGCCTGCAGTCTGCCGTCAATCGGTACTCACCTTGTCCAAAGCCCTCACGGACGTCAGCTCGCTTCCATCGCCTCGGAGCGATGGTACCAGGAATGGAATTATTCCATTCCCCACATTGGGGGCCACGTCCTCGTATATCGTGAGTGCGAGTAACCCAACTCAGCAGACTCTGCTGACCTCGGTCTATTATAGCCTCAACCGCCACTGGCGGGCCTCTCATTTCCCCAAATCGACATCGCTGGGGCTTGGGGCCCTAATCAGATCATCAGCGCGCCGCCTGATTTGTTCATGGGGGGCAGCAATTTTGTCGCCCAAGTACAATCAGATTCTGGCCAAATTCTCGACCCCTCGAACATGTACATGAACACGACGTGCGTACCCTTGACTCTCCCCGAATACGTGACCTCCTGACACGACTTTCCCAGATCTTCGTCGCCATGGGATTGTACACAATTCCTCGACCATCTTACAATGCCCACCGAAGCATTGGTTACGATGGTCGGGCGTGAGACTGCCCCACCGTCTTCAATCGGGAAGCGGAATCGCGAAAGGTACAAAGCCTACAGCTATGGTCGTCCTGCCGGCTGACGACGAGAACAGCGACGAGAGCGGATCAGGCAGCCCGAAGAAGAGGGGCAAGCCGAGTACAACCAGGCTCCTTGGGGGAGCGGGGTCCACTAAACGGACTCGTCGTTCCCCAGCCACGAGGACCCGACAACTGACCAATCATAAATCCAAGGCGGCGGGACGTGGAGCGGAGATGCTCGTGTCCACGACAGTGCAGGGACTTTATCATCAATCGTTGCCGGGACTTAGTGTCCCGCAGGGGTCGATGGGTGCCCTTTTTCAGGAACAGCCGTCTTGGATCGAGGAGAGAGAGCAGGTGGAACCGCGGCACGACAGTGGAAGCTCGGTGCCGTTTCGAGGTGTGGAGAATGCCGAAGACGGGGAGGTTCTCCGCAAAATCCCGACGAACTTGACGGAGAGGGAACGGTTGATGCTCCAGACGACCCAGGCCGACGAGGAGCGCGGAGCGGTTAGGTACATCATGTGCAGAGTCTGCTCTGACCGGTGCTTCCCCAAGTGGGCAACCTTTCAGCGCCACTGCAAGTCATGCGAGAAGCACCCTTCCGAACTCAAGTTCTGCCCCAAATGTGGCGACTATTTCGGACGTCAAGACTCGGAAACACGTCACAAGGACAAAAGGCATCAAGGGGCGTGTCTCAGCACGTCGCAAGATGAAGCCAGAGAGAAAGAACAGAAAGCTACACGGATACTCGAGGCTTTTGAAGCGAGGCTGCAGCGCTGTCTGAGGAGCGGAGAGGATCCTGGACCCCGTTTCTCCGAGGTGATGTCTAGGAAGCTTATGAATACCTCGAAAAAGGTATCCAAAGCGGAGACCTCGTTGGAAGGCGAGTCATGGGCCACCGGACTGTGTTAGCAACGCCTTTCGTCTTTTCGCCAAACCTACCGCATACATTTGCGATATTTCTCCACGGACGATAGGGTTGTTTCATCGCTTATTACTCTTTCTGTTTCTTCTCGGCGTCGCCTTGTTGTATATATTCTGTAGTGTCGATGGTTGCCGATCGGCTTTGGATAAGTCTGTTGATTATGTACCGTATTTTGGCCTTCGTGACTGGCTGTGGCGGATGTGGAAAGAGTGAATAGATGACGACGTGGACTTGTATGCCTGGAAAGCCCAAACACTTGGCAATGGCCCCTTTGCCTATGAACGCGGGCGTCTGGGTAAGCGTGCACCATGGTCAGAGACAGGTATCGACTGTAGCCGGTTGAGCGCTTGCCACGTCGTGTTTTGCTATATGTACCTTCAGCCCACATCGGAACACCGACAATCATCCACACATAGAGAGAGAAAAAGGTATAAGCGAAAAATAAATAAATAAAATTCGTTCACAAGCCAGTCGGGATCAGTTGGAAGTGTACGCACAGACACAAAGGAAGCCGTCGTCGCTACGCAGGTTAGGTTGTCGACTTGTGTTGCACTGTGGACAGATCATGGTCACGGTAGTGGATAGACTCATCAGCTGAACGCGTGTACGCGATCGATTACAACAGGCGTGTAAAAAAAATTCGAGGCGCCACCGCAAACGGCGCTTATCCAGTCCTGCACTGGCACGCGGCACCACGACTTACACGACACAGGTCGCTTGTCAATGTTGCCGTTGCCGATTTTCCGATGGCTCCAAGATTTTCTCTTCTGCCACTTGTGGATATCAGATCCAGTTTTTTGGGGGGGCGGTTTACTCTTCAATCTTCAATCTCTGATATCAGATCGATAATCCCCTCAGCGCCCCTGTGCTGGGAATGTTTACAAAGGTGTCTAAGTCCGGAGAATTGCAGTGCGTCTGGGCTAGCGGCCTGGCCCGCTCGGTAGTTCAACATACAGTATAATCTTTGTATGTGTGACCTCATTGAGTCCTCTCACTATAGCCGAAACGGCCGTAACCGCTAGCTGTACCAAGAAACAACGCTTAGGCAACCTACGGGCAGATCTAAACCCATACTGATCAGTTTATCATCGCCCCGAATCGCAGCGCGTCTTCAAAAAATGATTTGCGTAGTATGTGTGATGTCGGGTGTGTGTAATTGCCCACGATTCAGGAGAGGAACCCGTGTTCGCTGCAGTCTTGCACGCTTGCTTGCACGTCGAAGTTCCCTCTTCACGACTCGGCTTGGGGCACGATCGAAATGCCGCAAAATAGAATAATTAAGCGACATGCGTGATCGTCTGTGTATGTGATACGAACGCGGCGTGGTTGGAAGGCCAAGAAGGTGTATGTCTACAAGACAGCACGACCGTCATGGCCACATGGCGAAAGTGAGTGAGTACAATGCCACATCTGACGGAAAACGATGTATGTGGAGTCGGAGAGTGTGGCCATTGCGAAGGCCGGATCTCCTCTTCGCCCTTGCGAGAGTAGACTGACAAAGGCAGTCCTGATCAAGGTCCGGACGATTGTACTGTTGCGCAAGTTCAACTTGAAGTTGTGGGCGTGGTGGCAAGCTCGCGTCTCATGGCGTGACGGGAGCGGCTTGGCGGCCCGGTCAAGCCTCCGAGTGTACGTACCGCCAAGCTATCAACAGCGCCTCTCCGCATGATGTCGAAAACCGCCTTCCTTCCCAAGGGAGTATATGGCTCGCCCGATATCGATGACTGGGAAGCGCGTATTCTGTGGGGCTCGTCAACTCATCAAGTCCTCAGCGGCGCCACTTCCAGCTTCGTCTCGCAGTTATACAAAGACTTCTGGTACTAATACATTTCTACGTGTCGGTAACTGAAACTAACGGCTGAGCCACGGCACCATGCTCTAACAGCAGTTTTGTCATTTCATGGTGTCCTTTTGACGAGGCCACTTGAAATGGGGTCCTGCCCCACCAGTCCTTCTCATCTACGTTCGCTCCGTGACTGAGTAGTAATCGAGCGACTTCGAGCCATCCATGGGAATGGGACGAGACTTGATGTAGTGAAGTCGAGTGGTTCTTGTCACATGCATTTGGGTCCGCTCCATGTTCCAGTAGTCGCTGCACGATGCCAACCACCCTCGGCCTCGGATAATGATCAAGGTAGAGTATGGCGCGATGTAACGGAGTTTGGCCCTCGTCAGTCCGCAAGTTGACGTCCGTGTTGTGTTCGAGTAGCACCTGAACAGCTTCGAGTTGCTTATTGTGTGCCGCCACGTGCAGCGATGTGAGGGCCATGGGGTCGGGTTTGTAGCTTCCGCACCTAGCATGTATTTGCGCCATGTTCGAGTAGCCACCGCACGATGTCGACCCTTCCTATGCTCGACGCGACGTATAGCGGAGTCACGTAAAATGGACCTCGAACATCCACGTCTGCACCATGCTTGCAGAGTCAATTCGCGACACCGAAGTGTCCCTTGTGCAAAGCTGCTGGAAGAGGGGCTCGAATGCGGCCACCACCTGCATTAACTTGTTCAGGATGCTCCACAATCAGACGTTCTGCTTGGTCATAAAGTCCACAGAATGCTGCATAGTAAAGCGGGGAACCAACACCCTGTCGCGGCCTGTTTGAGAAAGAGTCCCAGTGTTCGTCTATGTCGTGCGCCCGGAGCCACGCCGCGAAATGTGGCTTGTAGGTGTTAAATAGGTCATCTATCCCATCCCGTATGCGTGATGACACCTCTTCGGATCGTGCATGGTCCACCCAGTGTTCAGCAGCGTATTCAACCAGAGGAAACCCTTTGGCATCAGTGTGTTCGTCCAACCGGAGAAGTGTTCCCAGGCACGCCTGCGCCAGGATCGTATGCGCCCCATCCAGATCAATGTGAAACCTCGAAACGTCTCCTTGTGACTGTGCGAGACGAGCCGCCGTCAGGTATTCTTTTACCGAAAAGTGCGAGAATTGTACCACCCGCGAATCACCGGCTGAGACAACGGCGATCAAACTCGAACATGTCGAAAGTACGGCCTCCTCTTGGTCATCCCACCGCCAGTCATCCTTCAACTTCGGGATCCCTTCCGAGCTCGACGCTTGAAAATCGAACGCCAATAGTTCTGCAAGCTCCTCGACACGAAGCGGTCGGACAGCTACAGCGAGGCACTGTAACAGACGTCGGGCGTTGTCCTTTTGTGCCTTATTGATGCCCCTCAATATCCGCTCATATGTCTCGTCCAGGGTCTCAGGCAGTTCGTTGAGAAATTGGCGGAGGTTCGGTGGGAAGCAATGTCGTAGCGCCTCTAACTGGCAAAAGACCCATCTGAACCTATACGGTAACGTCAGAAACTGCTGTGGGTACAGAATAGCTTAATGCTCTCACATTCCATCAGCTCTTTCGGTCAACGTCTCGATGACGAGGGTTTTATCATCTGCTCTCCATCTCCTCATCGCCGTACTCGGGGACGAGTTGACGATGTTTCGAACGTAGTCAGCGATATCTATTTTTTGTCCGCTTTCATCATGTAGGGAAACCGAACGAAACGCCAGCGGCTCGAGGATAGCTCGGATGTCGACCTCTGGGCGACTGGTCGCACAAATGTGAAGTCCACGCAGGCGAAGGTCGACAAGTTCCTTCACAAGTTGGAGGACCTCATCACGAGGAGATGGAATCCCTGACGAGTCTGGACACTCGTCGAGCGCATCCAGGACAATGAAAATTGGTCCCTTTCCTGGCAGTCTCAGCATCTCTTTCAGGCATGCTTTCAAAGTATCGTCACTCGGCTGTCGAGTGCCATTTTCGTGTGCTTTATAAACGTGGTGGAGAATGTCACAGCAAGGACTAGAGCGAGTAGAAAGTTGGGATACGAGAGAAAGTAGCAGGTCGTGACAGGTTTGCTTGCTGAGATCCTTGAAATCGAAGTAAAAGTAGGCCAAGATGGCTAGTCCAGCTTCGCATACAGCCATGAGGTCTTGAATGACGGAGGAACTGGCAAGAAATAAGTTCTGACAGGAAGCAGGAAAGGAACAACAAACCAGATAACGCTCTTCCCAGAGCCCGCTACGAAAATCGGAGTCTGTCAGAAAGCGTGAACGTGAAAAACGCTGACAGAAGCGCACGTTTTCCGTGGATCCACAAGAGGGAGCCAGTAGACTTCCATTCGACGAAGATACTACCTTGAAAGAACCACACGGCCGTTCCCTTGTGTTGAGCTTTTCGCGCAATATTGTGGTTTGTGGACGGATCCGCGGGAGAGAGCCAGGCTCGTAGGAGCTGTTTTATCTGATTCCCTGTGAGCAGGGGTCAGCGCGAGCAGCGAACAACGGCGGCGCCAGGAGATGACGAACACTTGACTTCGTCTACGTTGTTTGCCGTCTGTTGGATAATTAATTTTGCTTCCTCGCCGTCTGAAAGTAAAAATGTTAGAAGATATCGGTGACTAACTGGACATGCATCGCGCACCGTCAATAACTACTTGGACCTTGTCATCAACGCATTGCACTCTGTCGCCTATATCCTCCACTTTTTCATCCACGTCGGCTACCTTGTCACCCATGTCATCTAACTTGTCGCCCATGTCGTCCACTTTGCCGCCCAAGTTTTCTACCTTGTCGTCCATGCTCTCCACTTTACCGTCAACTACTTTTACGCCGTCGTGGACAATGTGGGTGATCTTCAGGACCTCTGCAAGCGCCATTCGAGCCTCTTCTTGCGTCAATCTGTCTAGCTTCTTGACCGCATCCTCTAGATCAGCCCTTCCGGCCAGTTTCTTCAGGAACTTTTCTACGCGTACTTCAGTAGAGACTGATAGACGGCCAATCGGAGACTTACTTGTTGACCCCCGCCTTAGCTCTTTCGTTGCAATCCCAAAGATCGTAAGTACCTCCACCATTATCTTCGTGATTATGTTTGTCATCGCCGCAGTCGGTGTCACCTCTGTGTAAGATTCGAGCCGGTCGAAAAAGAACCCTATGCGTTCGAACAGCTCTGCGAGAGTGTCTTTGCTCGCCGCAACATCCTTGGCAGCCTATAAGACCTTGAACATCAGAACGATCCGCCTGAAGAATAGATAGGGTACTTGCTAAAAGGAAAACACCGATGCCCGCAAAGATCACTTTCGCAGGCGAAAATACCTATAAAATATATTAGAGATACTTGTGTTGGCTTAAATGTCGAGACTTACCAGACCGACTCCCTCGGAGACGGCGGCAGAAAATGCGTACAGGACGTTCACAGTTGGGATCAACCACTTTGTCAACCTCTCATCACCACTGCGAACTTGGTCGAATTCCCGAACTTGGTCTTGAAGCACGGCAAGGATGGCGCTGGTTGAGTCGCATGATTGCAACTGGGAGGCAAGCGGATGTGTGACAAGGTCTGTTTTTGTCTGCTTTTGATACGATTGCAAGGCAACATTAAATATGGCTTGGAAACGTGAGGAAGCTGTAGCTGTGGTTGGTGTCTGGGACATGACAGGAGTGGCGACTGCGGAGGAACCGATCAAGTTATGCAGAAGTACAAGTGATGTACACCGCCTCATGGCTAGGCCATCAGTCAGATGTCGGCGAGCGCCGGTGCAAACATGGACATGTGGGAAACGGGAACGATAGGCGAAGATAGACATTGATTGACGCTCGGACAGAATAAGACGCAGTCTCGTCACCAGACCCTAGATATGTAGAGGCGAAGATCAAGCGGGTACGCCGTTGTGCCTCTATCTCAGTTCACTTGGAATGTCCATCATAAGTCGTTGGAACACTCTTTACGGTGTTAATCCATTGACGACTTGTAATGGACCCATATTGTCCTCGACGGATTCCCTTCAAGTTGCTAGTGATCCCGTCTTCAGTTTCAATTGGTTCTGGGAAGGTGTAATACTCTACTATGGCCATATGTTCACACCTCATTGAAATTTCAGGGACAACCCCAGAAGTTAAATCTGCATACCTCTGCATCGCAGTTTTACAATCGTTCCTACGATGGTGAGCAATCAGTCGGCTGCTCAATTACTGCACATCGAATTTTAAAACGTGCCACGGTGCAGCGTAAACTGCGGCCGCCTCGGTATTCTCAGAGCGGACTCTTCAACTTTCCGGAACCCGATCGAACCCCTCCATCACGGTTATGTGCCTCTACTCGCGTGCCTCAGGCTTTCTTTCGCCGGCGGGAAAAACAATCCCCGCGTTAGGCCAGGTGTCAATTTTTCAGCGAATCCGCGCGTTGGGTTCGAGAATGCCAGCTCCACTCGAGAGGTCTCTATCCGACGTATCACTCCCTCCTTCTCCGATCGGTCGTGTCGTGTCTTACTGTGGTTATTTGACCGTGTTTTGTTCGTTGTGCAAATTTGGGCAACCAGCGCCCGATTATCTAATGACAGGCTTCCATCAGTCATTCCTACCGTTGACCATGGGCATTTGACCGGGGGATATAAATTCTGGGCACAGCAAGGATCAGGAAAAACGTTCCTTATTCCTCGCTGTTATCGTCCTGCCCGACTCTATCATGGTCGTTTTCACCGCTCTCCGCCGCATTGGCCGCGGCACTGTATCAATGCTTTTCGAGGCCTTATTCTTCGCAGGCCTACTCACCTGGGACCTTTCTCTTGCCATCGTCAATCTTTTCACGTTTAAGCGCAAGATTGGTGGCGTGACCCCAAAGGGACACCCAGGTGAAGGCGGGGTCTGGCCCGAGTACATTCCTCCGCGAAGTGTCGATAGCCGCTGCTCGTGCCCCGCACTCAATGCAATGGCCAATCACGGTACGTCCGCCGTCCCATGACGAGGGTGAGAAGGCTGGCTCACGTACTCCGTCCCCAAGGAATCATCAAGCGTGATGGCCGCGACATTTCTTTTAAGGAACTCTCTGGGACTATCCGGTCGACCTACAACTTTTCTCCGTCGTTTTGTGTATTCGTACCGCGCTACATGGCACACGTCCTGGACCGCTCTTACAGCACTGGGCGCTTCGATCTTGCGGATATCGATGTGCATAATGGGATCGAACATGATGCTTCGTTGTTCCGTACGTGATACCCTTGGCTTCGTAGGATCAGAGGTTACAGCTGAGGCTACATTACCCAGGCCGTGACGTAATCCATCAATTACACCAGGGCTTGCCGGATGGCGAATTGGTGGCCGCGTTTCTCAAGTCGGCCACCGGCCCACCGCTCAAGAAGGTTACGCAGCCCACCCCGCAGAAATCTCTCCCATCCAAAGAATCTCCCTATTTCAACATCGCAGCACACGTCGCAAAGGCGACTGAAGACCTCGATGTGAATCGCACATTCACCTCAGCTGACCTGTCGCGGCGACTGGGCGAGCGCCGTCGTGAGGCAAAGGCCAATAATGGCCAGTACTCACAATCCACTGGACACAAGTTATTCGGCTCTACCAAGTACGTGCGGCTTTTGTCGTTCTTCAGTCCTACGTCTTATTCTCCTGTATCTTCGTTCAGCGGATCGACACTTTTGACTATCTTTGGCGGGCGCTTAGACGACATCTACACATTCTTGACAGAGGAGCGCCTTCCTGAAGGCTGGGAATCGCGCATCCGCGACCAAATGGGCTTGACGATACTCGCGTTCAACCGTACTGTGTTCCGGGTTGAACTTGGCATCGATGAGGAGGTCGACCAGCCGTTAAATTTCATGTAATGTGCTGCGGTGATGGGTACTGTAGATTATGGAACCTTGATCGCTTTCTTGAATGTAATCACCCTTCAAGCTTCAAGCTCCGACACCTTGCAACCTCCGCTAGCCGAAAAGTCACTTGTCTAGTGCCTGGTTTCACGAGGCTAATGACACAGTTCTAGACTTGGAGCGGGATGCGGGCCGTTCGAAAATATGCAGCGTCCTACCTTCCTACGGTAGCCCGATCTTGAGCCCGACGATCGCCGTTGTTAGAGGGTGCAGCCAGCGGCGCCCACGCTCCCCTATTGATTACTCTTCGCTTCTCTTATATAACACTGTTCACATACCCACCATTATGAGTGTGCTGAACGCTGCCCGACGCTGTTTGACAACGCGCAACCTATCACCCGAGCCAATGCGTACCTGAGGAATTTAGATCTGCCAGGCCTGACCGCTACGTAGACTTGGACTGGACACTGGCAGATCTAGTACTGCTGTAAGGACAACTAGTTGGTCACGGAACTTTATTGAGGCACTGTTAAATCAAGACGAAAACGGTGCGTAGTAATGTACATCAAATGGTTGGTGGTTCAACCATCCACGCTGTCCCACCCTCCTCGGGAATACGATGATAGCAACTCTCAAGTCTAGCTAGCTCTATACCATTCGTACGGAAAGAGTAAGGGCATCCCGATCAGTCAAGTTCCGTAGATCTGCTGCATTACTTCAACTTCGCAAACGTCTCCTTTGAGGATTCCAGTGAAGCAATTTCCGCCTCTAATGTTCTCCTCTGCGCATGTTGTCAGCGATTCTGAAATACGTAAAAAAGGCATCAAGGTGAGACGTACCCTGTCCTCATTGATAAGCCGCACGTTCTCTGGGACGGTCTCTACATAGTCTGCCTGCGCTTCCACCTTTCTGACTTTATCCAGGTTCAACTGCGCAAGTTGGAGCTTCTTCTCACACTTGGCGATCTCGGTGTCAAGGTCGACCAGGCCCTGGGGTCAATAGGTATCATTAGGAAATACGGCGCAAAGCGAACTACAGGACGTACGCGTACGAGAATGTGGACGCTAATAGTCGGTGTGAGCACTGTTGACCCACAGCCAGGTGGGATCTCGCTGGCGTCGCGAACAACCTCCGCAGACTTGCAGCCCTTGGTGAGCGTTGTGATGACACCTTTCTGAGACTCGAAGAGGGCCGCTTCGGCATCATCCTGTATGTGAATAAAAACTACAAACCATTTAGCAAGGAGCGGCGCTTGCTTTCGGGACCTACTCTGGATATCTGACTGTATGTTATGAGACGCCGCGAGCGAGCGACCCGCCCGAATCGCGTTGAAGAGCAGATCGAAATGTTTGTCTGCGTCGTCGAATACAAAGTCCGGATCCTACCAAACCCTTCGTCATTCGTGACCAACCGTAGATACGAAAGGCGTACATATATTGGGTATTTTGATACCATAATGGACGGTGTCGCATCGTTAGGCCGTCTGGAGAGACGTTGCCATAGTTCTTCCGTCACAAAAGGCATGAAGGGGTGGAGCAGGCGCAGTCCGTGGTCTAGACACGTATAGAGCGTCTGCTGCGCTGAGATGCGCGTTTCTGCAGAAACCGTGGGGTCCGTCATGGGCTTCATTGCTTCCTGATCTTCCGCTCAGCACCGGCTAGGCAGATCAAACACGAGGAAAATGGCGCACAATGTAGACATCGCATAACTCATAAAGCCAGAAATTGTACACGGCGTTGGTCGCGGCCATGAAGTTGCGTTCTCCGAGCTGCTTGTTGGTTTCTGTGGCAGCGATGTTAAGTTTATGTAGGATCCACTGTTCAACAAGAGTCTCGTTGCCAGTGGGCTGTCAACGGGGAATTTAGAAATGCAGACGGTCCTAGGAACCGTACGGACCTGGGGCGTCGCTTCGGGTGTGAATGACTCGTCGAGCTTCAACATGGCGAACTTTGTCGCGTTAAAGATCTTGTTGCAGAACTTGCGGTAGCCTTCCACACGCAAGATCTCGAGGTTTATGTCGCGCCCTGAGGCCATCTGTCAGTCATAACATGGAGCGTGCAATGACAAGTAGTTACCTCCACCACTGTAAGCGCAAAGTGCGAAACGCAGTGCGTCCGTACCACACTGCGGGATACCTTTCGGGAAATCCTTCTTCTGGCCAAGTTTGGCCTTTTCGATTTCAGCCGCATCAAGGTTTCCCTCATGCAGTTTCACGTGAAGGTTTTCGAGGGAGAGGCCTTGAATAACGTCAAGAGGGTCGATCACATTTCCAAGAGACTTCGACATCTTGCGGCCATGTGCGTCGCGAATCATCGCATGGCAAAGTACTTCTTTGAAAGGCATATCCCCTGTCAGTCTTAGGCCAAGCATTACCATGCGCGCCACCCAGAAGAAGAGGATATCCCATCCTGTCTCGAGCATGGAGGTCGGGTAGAACTTTTCGAAGTCCAGGGTCTGAGGTTATTGCGTGAGACAAGCAGAGACTACAAGAAAAGGCTTTTACCTTCTCGGGCCAACCGAGGATAGAGAACGGCCATAGGCCAGAAGAAAACCATGTGTCGAGCACGTCCTCGTCTTGTTCCAGCTTGAACGCTGAGCTACCAGCAAGCTTCTTTGCTCTCGCAGTAGCCTCCTCTAAGTCGCGTCCCACCACCCACCATTTACCGTCTGTAGCCTTTACAAAAATTGAAAACGAAGCAAAGAGAGGGAATGCGCGACTTACATCTTGTTCTTGGCCCTCGATGCGTACGAAGTAGGCCGGACAACGATGCCCCCACCAGAGCTGACGCGAAATGCACCAGTCTTGGATGTTCTCCAGCCATCTATACCAGTCGGCTTCAGACTGTTTTGGCGCGATATGAAGCTCGCCAGCCCTGGTCCGCTGTAAGGTACTTTAGTATCGTGCAAAAAATAACTGTAACGAGACCACCTTAATGGCCTCCTCAGCGAGAGGCTTGCAGTCTACCCACCACTGGGGCTTAAGCACGGGCTCAATGACATCACCCGATTTACTGCATGGACGTTAGATCTGCTTCGAGAGGGAGATGACATTCGCACCTGCAGATAGGGATCTGCATGGGGTTGTCCTTCGTTTCGATATATAACCCGAGCTCTTTCAGCTTCTTCACAGCCTCTACACGCGCGTGGAAACGTTTCATGCCCTATAGCAAAGTACAATGAAGGAAATCGTCTATATTTAGGCGAAGGACGTACTTGGAAGTGAGGCCCGGCATTCGCGTTGAAAGTGCCGTCGTCGTTTAGAATGTTGATGAAGTCAAGTTTGTGCCGAACTCCGACTTCGTAATCGTTCGGATCGTGAGCAGGCGTGATCTTTACAGCACCAGTTCCGAAGGCCATGTCGACCGCGATATCGTCTGTCACTATCGGAATGCGGCGTTTCACAAAGGGATGAACAGCAAACTTTCCGTGAAGGTGCTGAGGGACTAGGTCAACTTCCGGTCGGGTGACTATCGAAGCAACATAGATTATTCACTTTGTAGCGCTCGTCGTCGGGATGCACAGCGATGGCAGTATCACCGAGCATAGTCTCCGGACGCGTGGTCGCCACGATGATCATCTCGTCTGGGTCAATACTCCCGTTTCAGCATGAGAACGTTTGGTCACAGGTATATGCCAAACCTGAATTCTCTATGGGATACGCAAATGACGTGATGACACCAAACTCGAACTTTTCTCCAGGAGCGTAGCCCGGTACGCTCAAAAACGTTCGTTTCTCGAGCTGTTTCTGATCCACCTGCGAAAGGCCTGAGCATTACGTCGGCAAAGACAGTACAGAACACCTACTTCAAGATTGGAGAGCGTGGTATTGAGACGGACGCACCAGTTCACAAGTCGATTAGCGCGGTAAATGATCCCTTCTTCGTGCAGACGACAAAAAGTCTCGACGACAGCTGTTGAGAGTTGCTACGAGTGGAAACTAGAACATTGGCGCAATAAAACAAAGTCGACTCAGGAGCCTACAGGATTCATTGTGAAGGCAACACGAGACCAGTCGTAGCTGCCACCAAGTCGATAAAGCTGTTTGGTGATACGTTCTTGATAGCTGTCCGGGAAGAGATTAGGGTCATGTCGTTGACAAAAGACGAAGGCTGACTCGTTTTTCCACTCCAACATAGTCTCGAGGAACTTCTCGCGACCAAGATCGTGGCGTGTCCTGCCTGAAGTCTTGAATAACCGTTTCTCGACGACAGACTGTGTTGAAATTCCCGCATGGTCAAAACCGGGGACGAATAATGTGGTCTTCCCTAGCATTCGATACCTTCGAGACGTCAGAGCAGACTAAATAACCCTCCTGCTACTCACCAACGCACGAGTCCATCCTGGATGGCAGTGGTAAGCGCATGACCTATGTGTAGGCTACCGGTCACGTTCGGTGGGGGCGCAGATATTACGAATAGCCCTTCAGACTTGGTGCGACCATCTGAACCAAGCTCGGGCTTGAAAAAACCTTGCTCGTGCCACCAATCGTACCAAGCCGCCTCGACGGCAATAGGATTGTAGCTGGAGGCCATGGGCCCAGACACATCTACAAAATATATGAAATCGACACTCTGTATATAGACAGGAAACGCACCTTTTTTCTTCCCCTTTGGCGTCGTATTCACGAATGGTGCCTCTTCCTCCTTAGTGAGCTTCTCCTTGGCTTTCTTTTCCCCCGCTGGCGTAACCGCTGCAACCTTGGCGGCCTTCGCAGCGAGTTTTGCTTCCTTCTCTAAACGCTTTGCCTCCTTCTTTGCTGTACAATGCAACGATGGTTGGAAATATACGATAATCCGAATCCATGGGGACACACCTGCGCTCTTCGAATTGGGGTTTGGCTCAGTGCCCGATGGAGTAGTAGAGCCAGATGGAGGGTCTGATCGCACCGGAGCGATACTTTGAGCTTGGGACATGAGAGTAGAGTATCGTAGTCGTAATCTAAAGAAAGATCGATGCAGCCTTGACGCGAGCATACAGCCGCATACAGCTCGAGTCAGTTGACCCGTTTTTGGACAGGTATGTGTTACATAATCGATCCCACGAGCACGAGACGGTGAGGGCAGCATGGCTAATTAGAGTAGCTCTGCTCTCATCTGACCAAACGAACTGAGCACCACCCGACTCTCCCTTATCCTATTTCTTCCCAAACGCCAATGGCAGGCACCCCAGACTCTCAAATTCAAAGAACACCCTCGTCGAGTAAACGACCAGAGGACGACGAGCTTAAACCATACGTTATCGTCGGTGACCTCGGCAAGGGAAGTTTCGCGACAGTCTACAAAGGCTATAATGAAGTGCGTCGTGACGTGCCTTTCCTTTTTACGACTCATCGTTTTGTCTCAGGAGACGCGACATGAGGTAGCAATCAAGACGGTCAGCCGGGGCAACCTCTCAACCAAGCTTTTCGAGAACCTTCAGAGTGAAATCGATATTCTCAAGTCATTATCACATCGGCACATTACGAAGCTCATTAATATTATTGTTCGTGGCGTCATTCATTGCAGTTGGTGGCGCTCATTGACCATCTTTCAAGCGCGCCGAGCGTAACATATACCTTATCATGGAGTACTGCTCTGGTGGTGACCTCACTAACTACATCAAGAAGCGTGGGCGCGTCGAAAATCTAGAATATATCCCAGAACCCGGGGCTGCACCCCAGTATTATCCCCATCCTAGGACAGGTGGACTCGCCGAAATCGTTGTTCGCAGTTTCCTGAGGCAGCTCGGTACGAGTGTCCTGGCTGGTCTACTTCGTCACGATCACTCACAACCTAGACCCTAGCACGTGCACTCAAGTTCTTGCGGCAACGAAACCTGATCCATCGCGATATAAAGCCACAAAACTTGCTCTTACGACCACCAGGAGATGAGGATTTGGTCCGCGGGCACCCCCTAGGTGTCCCCCTCCTCAAAGTAGCCGATTTCGGCTTTGCCCGATCACTTCCCAATGCTATGATGGCAGAGACTCTTTGCGGATCTCCGTAAGCCCCTTCTCACTACCTCTGGCCCGGCAACTTAACGCGCTCCCCGCAGGTTGTACATGGCTCCAGAGATCCTAAGTTATCAAAAGTACGACGCCAAGGCCGACCTTTGGTCTGTCGGCGCCGTACTTTATGAAATGTCTGTTGGAAAAGCCCCCTTTCGTGCCTCTAATCACATCGAACTCCTTAAGAAGATCGACCATTCCAAAGGGATCAAGTTCCCAGACGAGGATCCCTTACATCAGCCGCGCCCAGGCGAAGACCCACCCCAGGTCGTCCCCCCAGACGTCAAGGGGCTCATCCGTGCTCTCCTACGGCGCAACCCTGCAGAGCGTGCAAGCTTTGAGGACTTCTTCAAGAGTGAAGCCATGACCAATTCCAAGTTTCCCCGTCCAATCCCCGTCCGGCCACCCACTCCGGTTCCTCAAGAACCAATGGAGGACGGAAAGATCCCCGAACACCATATGCGTATCCCAGCTGAGGTTCTGGACCCCCGCGCGATGATTCCGCCAAGCAAGTTTAACTTTAGGAGGCGAGAGAGTGAGGGGACACCCTCTCAAGAAGGGTCACCATCAAGGTAATGTGATGGTCAACCAACGTCGTCGCATGAGATAAGTCGTGACCAAGTTTTATTGTAGTCCCCCCAAGGTTGTCGGCATGGTACTTCCCCCATTGGGACCTCGTACGACCTCCAACCCTCCTGCTCCTGGTGTTACCGTTTCGCGACCACCTCTGAAGCCGTTATCGACGGAAGGGTCCATCATTCCAGGGGAGACGGAAGAAGACGGACTTCTCAGAAGAGAATATGTGCTGGTAGGTGATACACAAGCCGTCGAATTCAACATAGCGGTGGATGGTACGCATTTCATGCTACCTAAATTTCTGATATTGAACTCGGATCGACACGCAGAGATCAACGCTGCCCGACGTCGGCCGCTCCTTGACCATCGCGTGCCCTTGACGCCTGCTTTTGCTGACGACGAGAAGCGCTCCCCTGATCTCCCGCACAACCTCCCGCCTGTTTCGCACCTGAGCCCAACCTTCCCACCACCACCGAACCCGGGAAGTGTACCCATCCCTGCGGGTCGTTCCGCGACGAATGCCCTCTCGCGTGCATTGACCCTCGCGTCGAAGAAGCTCTTCGGCCCGAGCGTGAGCATCCCGCGCTCCCCACCGCACTTTATTGGATATGGGGAGGGTATGGGCTCGCACTCCCCACGGATGCGCACCGCGAGTATGGGCGAGGTCGATCCGGTGGAGGACGAGCTTTTAGGTGCGCTGGAGCAGCTAGCGCAGAAGACTCACGTGATCACGCGCTGGGGGGATGAGATGTACGAGTTCGTGAAGAATGTGCCGCAGAGTGCGTTATATGCTTCCTTTTCTTCATCCCATTACTTCCGTCGTTGATTTTGGGGGTGGGCTGATCAGAGCCGCTGCCGGACCCGAGCAAGTTTGCCCCCCGCGAGGGCGAGAACGAGAAACTCGCGGCGCGCCGGCGCAATGCAGATGTGCAGGCGGAGTACAACGCGGTGACGTGCGTCGCGATCTACATGCTCATCATGCAGTTCTCCCAGAAGGGCATCGACGAGCTGCGCAAGTACCAGGAGCACATGGAAATGCGGCATCCAGAGGACGACTTTGTCATTTCTGAGGGCTTCGACGAAGGTGCGTCATCACGTGACAATCTGTACGGCGCGAGAAATCCTCATTTGGAGGCGCAGCGCTCGGATGGTTCAGGGACCTCTTTTTGCGATGCCACGACCGTGCGGCACTCGTCAAGACGTGGTTGCCCGCGCAATATACTGGCCCGAGCACTTGGGTCGACGAGCTCGTGTACAACCGCGCGCTCACCCTCGTATGTCACCTCTTTCCTTTTCTGTAGTTCTTCAAAACTTAGCGCGATGCAAAATATACAGAGTCGTACAGCGGCGCGCAAGGAACTACTCGACCAGCACAAGTCGCCCGACGAGTGCGAGCGCCTGTACGAAGAGTCGCTCTGGTGCTTGTACGCGCTGCAGGACGACCTGCTGCAGAAGGGCAACCCGTTCGTGGACGAGGATCGCGACACGATCGCCACTTGTGCGTGCTCTTTCTTTCCTCTTGCGATGTTCCGCCGGCTGACGAGATGTGTGCCCAGGGATCAAGCGGACAAAGTTACGTCTGGTACGCTGCCGCGCGCGCATGGAAATGCCGACGCGCGAGCGGCTGCGCGATGCACGTGCGGATAAGAACCTCGATGACGTCGCGCGTATCCCAGCGCCGTGGGACGCAGAGGCACTGGAGCAATTCCACCGCGGCACGCCGCCGCACTGATATTGATGTCCCATGCGCATCCTCACTTTTTTTCCCTCTTTTGCTTTTTTATTCCTTGGGTGTGGATCTGTTGTGTTATACTCTGAGGTTGCTACTAGCTTTCTGCTTTGTCATTTGTTTTTTTCTTATCATTGGACACCTTTCATGTCTAATATCCGGTTCATTCAATACTTCATCAACTCACACATTTTCCTCCTGCTATGGTTTATATTCACACTACATGTCACCTCTATCCCTCACTACTATGCCGTCATCTTTTTCAGCCCCTTCCCCCGCAGGACGCTGGCTGTTCGACGGCGGGCGTTCTCATATTTATTTCCACCACCATTTCTTCATATCCTATTGTACTAGTACACTTGTATACTTGTACACCCCTCCTTCCACTCGCTCATGTTCACACTCGCATATAGACCCCGCGCCGCGCGCCACCGGCACGCATACAGAAGATATCTCATACATGTACTACTATTTTTAGTGCTTGTGGTTGAGGAGGGATCGATTTATTAGAAATCAAAGCTTTGGTCGAGGTCTGCGTGCAGGTGTGCCTTCATGCCCGGTGGCAGAAGTGGCTCATCTTTGGTCCCCGGCGCGATCATGTAGCCTGAAACAACGAATATCATATCCGTCGTTAGTGGAAATAGAGACGACGCACGAAAGGGCATTTCGACGCTCTCGCGCGCGTTGAAGCGGATCGTCGGGTAATCCTGCGCAAAAGAGTAAACTGTTAGGAAGGCTAAGGAAGCGACCGTGGGGGGCGATGAGCGCAGGGCAGAACGTACGACATAGGGGATCTCATCTAGCGGGACTGTCGTGAACAAAACCATCAATCGTTTTTTGTTTACCGAAGGAGGGAGACACGGACCGCGTTCTACTACGACACGCTTCGTCACGCCGAGCGCCGTGTCCGTCGTCATCTGCACAGGGCCCAAATGGCGCGTCGGGAAACCGAGCGCGCGCAGCTCAGCAGTCCGGTCTCGCGGCGGGTCGTCGCCTAAATCAAATCCAACGCATCAACCATCACCACTACCATACGACGCAAAGCACGCATACCAAGTATACCCTGCGCAGCACATTTTAGTTGCAGGGAAAGGGGGAAGGGGAGACGCACGCCGAAAAGGAACCACGCAAACGCGCCTGCGTCGCCGTCGGACGGCGCGAGCGCCTCAGGCGCCTTGGGGTCCAGCAGACATACACGCTCGCGCGCGATCCCGCGGCCTTGCATCAGCGCGAGCACGCCCTGTTCGTGGCATTCTGCGCGCGCCGTTCTTGGCGTCTCCTCCGCGGCAGCAGGAGCGGGGGGCAGCGCGGTGGTGAGCGCGGCTGCTGCAGCAGTCGAGAGGTGCGTGAAAGCGACGAACGAATCGGGGCCCGCGAGCGTGCACATGTGCTACATGCGAGCGTAGCGCCGCAGTCCAATGGTAAGTGATTGAAATGGTGGAGCAAATGAGTGTGAACGATGGGACGTCAGTGCGAGGGTTGGCAGCGTTAGGGTCGTACCGCTGCCGCAAGACTCACCTTGTACTCGAGCTCGACCCAGCGTGGAAGGGCGCGGGGCGTCGGGTCATCATCTTCCATGTGTTCTGCAAGATCACGATCGTCCAGACGTAATTCCATCCACCCGAAAGTTCTCATCCGTTGGCAATCTTTTTGTCTTTTTGGAACGACACATTTTGCCTCACCTATTACGAATGTAAACCCCATTTCCTGGGCCGAAAAGCCTTGCGAAAAGCAGACGAGCTACCAAGGCTACTCCGGCTCAATTCGAGAGAAATTTCGGACCACCCGAGCGTGGGTAAACGTTTCTATTCTTAGTCACGTATAGTCCGATAATCCGTTCGAACTTGTCAAATGCGAGCTAACAGGGTCATAACCGTCCTGTGTTCCGCCCTTTGACTATACAGTTTTTGTGTTGGAGGCACAACGGATCTTCCATATTTTTGCGACTGCTAGCAGCCCATTATCCCAGTCTGTTTGCGCATCCTACTATAGCGCCTATCGTCACGTTTGGCATCGGCAGTCACCGACATCTGGATCGGCCATGAGGCCATGAGGCTGTATATCATCTACAGTGCCCAGGGTTTACGTTCGTCGGTTCCCGCCCTCGACGGTAGGCGGATCGCCTTCCCCATAATTAGTCACTTCCTCTGTAGTCGCCACTCTTGTCATGTCCCAGACACCGACCGCAGCTTCCTCACGCTTCCAAGCCATTTTCCAGGCTGCCTTAAAATCGTATCAAAACAAGACCAAAAAGGACCTTACCGCACATCCACTTGCCTCCCAGTTGCAATCATGCGACTCAACCAGCGCCATCCTTGCCGTGCTTCAAGATCAAGTTCGGGAATTCGACCAAGCTCGCAGTGGCGATGAGAGGTTGACAAAATGGCTGATTCCAACTGTGAATGTCCTGTACATGTTTTCTGCCACCGTCTCCGAGGGCATCGGTCTGGCAGGTCTCGCCGTTTGAGCTGATGACTAAGCCTCTCTGATGTATGTTTTGTAGGTATTTTCACCTGCGAAAGTTATCTTTGCAGGCATCGGTGTCTTCCTTTTAGCAAGTACCCTATCTATTCTTCAGGTGGATCGTTCTGATGTTGAAGGTCTTATAGGCTGCCAAGGATGTTGCGGCGAGCATAGATGCTCTCGCAGAGCTGTTCGAACGCATAGGATTCTTTTTCAACCGGCTCGAAACTTACACAGAAGTGACACCGAACTGCGGCGATGACAGATATATCACGGAGATAATGGTGGAGGTACTCACGATCTTTGGGATTGCGACGAAAGAGCTAAGGCGGGGATCAGCAAGTGAGTTTTCGATTGGCTATCTTTTGATCCTCACTGAAGTACATATAGAAAGGTTCTTGAAGAAATTGGCCGGAAAGACTGATCTGGAGGATGCGGTCAAGAAGTTAGACCGATTGACGCAAGAGGAGGCGCGGATGGCGCTTGCTGAGGTGCTGAGGATCACACACAGCGTCCGCGACGAAGTAGAAGTAGTGGACGGTAATGTGGTGGACGTGGGCGACAAAGTGCAACGCGTTGATGAAAAGGTTCAAATAGCCATTGACGGTGCGCGACTTGTATCACCGACACATTCTAACGTAACGCCTTTTTACTATTATTTACCTTCAGACGGCAAGGAGACAAAGGCGATGACGAAAGAAGCAAAATCGATTATTCAACAGACGGCAAACAATGTAGACGAAGTCAAGTGTTCGTCATCTCCTGGCATCGCTGTTGCTCACCCGTGCTTACACCTACTCACAGGGAATCAGATAAAACAGCTCCTACGAGCCTGGCTCTCTCCCTGCAGATCCGTCCACAAACCACAACAGTCGCACGAAAGGCTCAACACAAGGGAACGGCCGTGTGGTTCTTTCAAGGTAGTACCTTCATCGAATGGAAGTCTACTGGCTCCCTCTTGTGGATCCACGGAAAACGTGCGCTTCTGTCGGTGTTTTTCATGTTCGTGCTTTCTGACAGACTCCGATTTTCGTAGCTGGCTCTGGGAAGAGTGTTGTCTGGTTTGTTGTCCCTTTCCTGCTTCCTCTCAGAACTTATTTCTCGCCAGTTCCTCTGTCATTCAAGACATTATGGCTGTATGCGAAGCCGGATTAGCCATCATGGCGTATTTTTACTTCGATTTCAAGGATCTCAGCAAGCAAACCTGTCACGACCTGCTACTTTCTCTCATATCCCAGCTTTCTACTCGCTCTAGTCCTTACTGCGACATTCTCCACCACGTTTATAAAGCACACGAAAATGGCACTCGACAGCCGAGTGACGAGTCCTTGAAGGAATGCCTGAAAGAGATACTGACACTGCCGGGACAGCGCCCGATTTTCATTGTCCTGGATGCGCTCGACGAATGTCCTGACTCGTCCGGGATTCCGTCTCCCCGTGATGAGGTCCTCCAACTCGTGAAGGTACTCATCGACCTCCACCTGCAAGGACTTCACATTTGTGTGACCAGTCGCCCAGAGGTCGACATCCGAGCTATCCTCGAGCCGCTGACGTTTCGTTCGGTTTCCTTACACGGTGAAAGTGGACAAAAAGCGGATATCGCCGACTACATTCGAAACGTCGTCAACTCATCTCCGAGTACAGCAATGAGGAGATGGAGAGCAGAAGATAAAACCCTTGTTATTGAGACGCTAACAGAAAGAGCTGATGGAATGTGAGAGCATCAAGTTATTCTATACTGACGGCAGTTTCTTACGTCGTTGTACAGGTTCAGATGGGTATTTTGCCAACTGGACGCGTTGCGACATTGCTTCCCACCGAACCTCCGCCAATTTCTCAATGAATTGCCTGAGACCCTGGACGAGACATACGAGCGGATATTGAGGGGCATCAATAAGCTCAAACGGACAACGCCCGACGTCTGTTACAGTGCCTTGCGGTAGCTGTCCGGCCGCTTCGAGTCGAGGAGCTTGCAGAACTATTGGCGTTCGATTTTCAAGCGCCAAGCTCCGGAGGGATCCCGAAGTTGAAGGATGACTGGCGATGGGATAGCCAGGAGGAGGCCGTACTTTCGACGTGTTCAAGTTTGATCACCGTTGTCCCAGACGGTGATTTCCGGGTGGTGCAATTTTCGCACTTTTCGGTGAAAGAATACCTGGCGTCGGCTCGTCTCGCACAGTCACAAGGAGATGTTTCCCGGTTTCATATTGATCTCGATGGGGCACATACGGTCCTGGCGCAGGCGTGCCTGGGAACACTTCTCCGGCTGGACGAACACGCTGATGCCAAAGGGTTTCCTCTGGTCGAATACGCTGCTCGACACTGGGTGGACCATGCACAATTCGAGGGAGTATCATCATGCGTACGAGATGGGATGGATGATCTGTTTGATAGCTCCAAACCACATTTCGCAGCGTGGCTCCAGGCGCACGACATGGATGAATCCTGGTATGGTCTTTCGGTCAGGCAACCCCGCGATGCTGTTCCCCCGCTTTACTACGCTGCATTGTGTGGGTTCTATGACCTTGCAGAACGTCTGATCATGAAACATCCAGAACAAGTGAATGTAGGTGGTGGTCACATCCTGGCTCCGCTTCCTGCGGCTTTGTACAAGAGTCACTTCCGTGTCGCGGATTTGCTCCATCAACATGCTGCGGCTGTGGATGTCCGGGGCTTTCGGGAGAGAACTCCACTACACAAAGCGGCGATGTCTGGACACGTCGATATCATACGGTGGCTGCTCAATCACGGCGCAGACGCAAATGCGAGGCAGATTGACCACTGGACACCGCTGCACCTGGCAGCATACAATAACCAGCTCGAGGCTGTCCAGGTGTTACTCGAATATAACGTGGACATCAACTCGAAGAATCATGCAGGCGAGACTCCGTTGCATCTAGCATCCCTGGGGCGGATGGCGATCGCTCGCCTTCTACTTAGTCACGGAGCGAACGTAGATGAAAAGGACGGGAAGGGCGAGACACCATTTCAAGTAGCCTCGTCAAAGGGAAAGCATGAAATGACGAAACTGCTGTTAGAACATGGTGCTGTGGCTCAATCTTAGCGTATATGCGTCCACGTTTTAGCTACCGAGACAGAGGTTTATTAATATCAGAAGTCCTTGTATAACTGCTAGATGAAGCCAGAAGTGGCGCCGCTGTAGTGTTGATGAGTCGATGAACCTCACAGAATACGCGCTCCCAGTTATCGACATCCCGTGAGCCATACCCTCAGAAGGAAGGCAGTGTTTGACCGGAATCGACCCTATGCGGGAAAGCGCGACTTGCATATCAACAACGTTTCACACAACTTGGCGACAAGCGTTCAACGCTTCCTAACTCATGCTTAACCGCATGCATGCATCGTCTTACTAGAGTTACTGGGGTGCTACCTGACTGGCAGTGTGATATGAACTGTGAATTGGTAGGAGAAGTTAAGAAAAATGATGACGGGAGAGCTCCGGATCGGTAGTAGGCGCAATCATTTGCGCTTCGTGAGCACCTTCACTGGCACGACGGCGACCTCGATGCGCGACAGCGCAGCCGTGACGCGTGACGGCGAGGCGGGTGCTCCGGCGCGCGGATCCTTGCGTAGATCCACACATCCTGCGCCAACATCCTGCAGCAGGCACTCCTCACCTACGATGTCGAACGACGGTACATCGCGCGGCGCGTGGGTCGCGGGGTTCAGCAGCTTCGTAGATGCGGACGTGGACGGGGTCATCGCAGAACCCAGGTGGATGTAGTTAATCGACGAGGCGGCGCACGAGGGGATCGTGACGGCCTCGACCCGACCATCGCGCGCACGTTCTCCTGCAGCGTGCTCAGGATCGACGGCGTATTCCGCAGGATGTGGGTGCCCTCCGACACGGAGACCGCCAGGAGTACCGGGGCCGCAGCGGAGAAGATAAAGGATGTGCCGCTGACGCGCCGGTGATCCACGACGATACGCGAGCCCGCATAGAAACCACCTTACAAGTTGGGGCCGTTTACGACTGATCTAATGATCATGTCTATTTGCGTGGAGGCTGTGCGACATGCGGTTGAATTGAGCCGACACACGACAAAGCGAAACAAAGGAGGCATATGCGGGGACGTTACATAGTTCTGTAAGACTGCGCCCGGTTCGTCCCACTGTGACAGGAGGATTTTCTGATCAAGAATAAGACGATACCTGTACTCAACCTGTACTTGTGCTTCAGTTCGGTCTATTCACGAAGTTAGAACGCGAGCGTACCGGCTCTGACCGCGCACAGCTTAGCAGTTTTGCCAGTGGTAGATCGACCATGGTTCCATCCTTCTCAATGTTAGAGCGCCTGTAAGAAGAGTCGCTCTGGTGCCTGTATGCGCTGAAGGACGACCTGCTGCAGCAGGGCAATCCGTTCGTGGATGAGGACCGCGAGACGATCGCCACCTGTGCGTGCTCTTCTTGCGGTGCTCCGCCGGCTGACGGGAAGTGTGCCTAGGGACCGGGGACCGAGCGGACAAAGCTACGTCTCGTGCGCTGCCCCGCGCGCATGGAAATGCCGGCGCGCGAGCGGCTGCGCGACGCATGCGGACAAGAACCTTGATGACGTCGCGCGTATCCCGGCGCCGTGGGACACAGAGACGCAGGAGAAATTCCACCGCAGCACACCACTGCACTGACACTGCACATCCTCACTTGACTCATTTCCCTCCTCTTTTTGTTTTTTTATTCCTAAGGCCTTAGGTGTTGTGTTATCACTGGATGGAAAATACACTTTTACCATTGACAAAATTTAGGCATAGCCAATAACAAAAGGTATTTTTTATCCACAATTTTTCAAGGTAACCAAATATTGTCAATGCAATTTTAAAGCACAATATGGTAATATCTTCAACAGTGGCTCAGTTCAGAGGTTTCACGATCAGAGCTTGGGCTGGCACCGAGTTGGTCGTGTTCAGGAAAGTCGTGCAGGGCCTGGGCACTATTCCGGGTTGCGGTCAGGTACAGTTATGTAAGACGACTTGCCTCTAGCAAGTGAATGGTAATAGCAATGAGTTCAGAGACAGAAAACAAGACTAGAACAAGGAGTACAGGGTGTACTATGGCTCTTTAAATACTGTACAGGAACTCCTATTTTTCTATGTTTTTCTCTCATTTTGTGAGCTGGCAGGAACCAAGACGAGACTTTGAAACACACAGAATATTCTGGCAGAGAGAGAAGTGGAACCTGAAACATAGAAGCAGAATTGGGAACATTCCAGAACTGAGACATGAAACACAGAAGCTGAAACCTTTCTCAAGCTGATTGTTGGGGAAACTGATTATCTGTGTGATAATCAATGGCACGATCGGATTGTGACAAGAGGGTTCAGGCAACACTGGATGGAAAATATACTTTTACCATTGACAAAATTTAGGCATATCCAATAATAAAAGGTATTTTTTACTCACAATTTTTCATATATAAAATATTGATAAAATAACTAAATATTGTCAATACAATTTCAGAGCACAATATGTAAACAATATAATTTTCCTTTTCCATAATATTGTCAGAATATTATAGAGGTTATACTATGTATCTTGTTGAAATATTTCACATGGTAATATCTTGATAAAATGTTTTTGTGGTTGAACCCTGAACCTTGCCTAAACCCTCTGAACTGAGCCACTGTTGCATTTTATAAAAATATTACCATGTGAAATATTTTAACAAGATTCATAATATAACCTCTATAATATTCTGACAATATTATGGAAAAAGAAAATTATATTGTCTACATATTGTGCTTTGAAATTGCATTGACAATATTTAGTTACCTTATCAACATTTTATGTATGAAAAATTGTGGATAAAAAATACCTTTTGTTATTGGCTATGCCTAAATTTTGTCAATGGTAAAAGTGTATTTTCCATCCAGTGCAAGGTTTAGAGTTCAACCACAAAAACATTTTATCAAGATATTACCATGTGAAATATTTCAACAAGATACATAGTATAACCTCTATAATATTCTGACAATATTATGGAAAAGGAAAATCATATTGTTTACATATTGTGGTTTGAAATTGTATTGACAATATTTAGTTACTTTATCAACATTTTATGTAAGAAAAATTGTGAATAAAAAATACCTTTTATTATTGGATATGCCTAAATTTTGTCAATGGTAAAAGTGTATTTTCCATCCAGTGTATATACTCATAGTTTGCTACTAGTTTTCTGCTTTGTCTTCTTATTGTGCATCTTTCAAGATTAATATCCTTGTTCATTCAACACTTTGACTAACACATCTTCCTCCTGCTATGGTTTATTCTCACATAACATGTCCTCTCTATCTCCCCTTCCCCCCGCAGGACGCTGGCTGTTTGGCGTCTTCATATTTATTTTCCACTCTACTTGTACACACTTCCTACTCGCACTTAGACCCCGCACCGTGCGTCATCCGGCGGCACGCACACAGAAAATATCTCATACATGGCGCGCTATGTGTTTTAGTGATGATCGTCGAGGAGCAAGAAGGAAGGGGTCTAGTAGAACTCACAGCTTTGGTCGAGGTCAGCGTGCAGGTGTGCCTTCATGCCCGGTGGAAGAAGCGGCTCATCTTTTAGTTGGTCGCAGCGCGATCATGTAGCTTGAAACGATGAACGTCATATTCATCGTTAGTGGGGATAGATACGACGTACGAAAGGGCATTTCGACACTCTCGCGCGTGTTGAAGCGGATCGCCGGGTGATCCTGCGCAAAAGAGCAAAGTTTTTAGGAAGCTGCCGAGGGGGTGGAACGTACGACATATCTCATCGAACGGGACTGTCCTCAGGCTCGTGAACCAAACTGTCGGTCATTTGTTTTTACAAAAGGAGGGGGACACGGACCGCGATCATCTACCACGATGCGCTTCGTCATGGCGGGGCTGTATCCGTTGCCGTCTGCACGGGGCCCAAATAGCGCGTTGGAAACCGAGCGAGCGGTCCGGTCTTGCGGCAGGTCGTCGCCCAAATCAAATCCAATGCATCATCCATCATCACCACCACCACGATGCAAAGTGCGCATACCAGGTATACCCTGCTCGACGTTTGTAAAAGTCGTAGGCGCCGTGAAGGAGGGAAAGGGGAGACGCACGCCGAAAAGAAACCAGGCAAACGCGCCCCCATCGCTGTCGGAACTTGAAGGTGCGAGCTCCTGCACCGTGAGGTTTAGTCATCCTCGCCGCGCGCCTGTATTAGCGCGAGCACGCCCTACTCGTGGCATTATTCTGCGCGCACACCTCCTCCGCGGAGGCGAGGGGCAGCGCGGTGGTGAACGCGGCGGCTGTTGCGCTCGAAATGTGCGTGAATGCTACAGACGCATCGGGGCCTGCGAGCATGCACATGTGCCATGTCAGGCGTGCGAGCGTTGAATAAGTAGAGCAAGGAGATAGAGAAAGATGGGACGTCAGTGAGCGGCTCGGGAGTGCTGTGGTTGTACTGCTCTGACCTTGCAACCACGGGCGGGTGCGGGAGGGCGCGAGACGTCGGCCCGGTCCAGATGACTGATTCCAATCCGCACGAGAGTTCTTACCCGTTGGCGGTCTTTTTTTCTTTTTGGAACGACACATTTCCCCTCACCTATTACGAATGTCAACCCCATTTCTTCAATCGAAAAGCAGACAGGCTACCGCCGCTCAATTCGGGGGAAACACCTACTTCAGTTTCGGACCACCCGAGCGTGGGTAGCAGTTTCCAACCTGAATCAAATATGAGTCCGTTCGAAGTTGTCTAAGTTGACGCGGTCGCCCTTTGCGTACGGTAAAATCCCAAGTGAATTGTCGAGTTGGAGCACAACCACATCTTTGCGACTGTTGGCAGCCCTGACCTCGGCCCTGACAACGCCCTGGTATATCTGCGCGTCTATCTTCGCGCCCATCATCACGTTTGCATCGGCAGTCACCGACATCACCTGGACATGAGGCAGTGTACATCATTTCCAGTGCTTCACGTTCCTCGTCTCTGCCCTCGACTGTAGGCGGTCGTCTTCCCCGTAACTTGATCGGTTCCACTGCCGTCGACACTCTTGTCATGTCCCAGACATTAGCCACAGCCGCAGCTTCCTCACGCTTCCAAGCCATTTTCCAGGCTGCCTTAAAATCGTATCAAAACCAGACCAAAAAGGACCTTACCGCACATCCACTTGCCTCCCAGTTGCAATCATGCGACTCAACTAATGCCATCCTTGCCGTGCTTCAAGATCAAGTTCGGGAATTCGACCAAGCTCGCAGTGGCGATGAGAGGTTGACAAAATGGCTGATTCCAACTGTGAATGTCCTGTACACGTTTTCTGCCGCCGTCTCCGAGGGCGTCGGTCTAGTAAGTCTCGATGCTTGAACTAATGTAAGCTTCTGATGTCTATTTTGTAGGTATTTTCGCCTGCGAAAGTGATCTTCGCAGGCATCGGTGTCTTCCTTTTAGCAAGTGCCCTATCTATTCTTTAGGTGGATCGTTCTGATGTTAAATGTCTTATAGGTTGCCAGGGATGTTGCTGCGAGTAAAGACGCTCTCGCAGAGCTTTTTGAACGCATTGGATTCTTTTTCAAACGGCTCGAAACTTACACAGAAGTGACACCAACTGCGGCGATGACAGATATAATCACGGAGATAATGGTGGAGGTACTCACGATCTTTGGGATTGCGACGAAAGAGCTAAGGCGGGGATCAGCAAGTGAGTTTTCGATTGGCTATCTTTCGATCTTCACTGAAGTACGTGTAGAAAGGTTCTTGAAGAAATTGGCGGGAAGGAGTGATCTGGAGGATGCGGTCAAGAAGCTAGACCAATTGACGCAAGAGGAGGCTCGAATGGCGCTTGCTGAGGTGCTGAGGATCACAAATAGCGTCCGCGACGAAGTAGAAGTAGTGGACGGTAAAGTGGTGGATGTGGGCGACAAACTGCAACGCGTTGATGAAAAGGTTCAAATAGCCATTGATGGTGCGCGGCGCGTATCCAGCTAGTCATCGATACATTCTAACATTTTTACTTTCAGACTGTGGGGAAGCAAAATTTATTATTAAACAAATGGCAAACAACGTAGACGAAGTCAAGTGTTCGTGAACTCCTGGCGCTGCCGTTGCTCGCTGCTCGCGCTTACCCCTGTTCACAGGGAATCAGATAAAACAGCTCCTACGAGCCTGGCTCTCTCCCGCGGATCCGTCCACAAACCACAATATTGCGCGAAAGGCTCAACATAAGGGAACGGCCGTGTGGTTCTTTCAAGGCAGTATCTTCGTCGAATGGAAGTCTACTGGCTCCCTCTTGTGGATCTACGGAAAACGTGCGCTTCTGTCAGCGTTTTTCACGTTCACGCTTTCTGACAGACTCCGATTTTCGTAGCTGGCTCTGGGAAGAGTGTTGTCTGGTTTGTTGCCCCTTTCCTGCTTCCTGTCGGAACTTATTTCTCGCCAGTTCCTCCGTCATTCAAGACATAATGGTCGTATGCGAAGCTGGATTAGCCACTATGGCGTACTTTTACTTCGATTTCAAGGATCTCAGCAAGCAAACCTGTCATGACCTGCTGCTTTCTCTCGTAGCCCAACTTTCTACTCGCTCTAGTCCTTTCTGCGACATTCTCTACCACGTTTATAAGGCACACGACAATGGCACACGACAGCCGAGTGACGACACTTTGAAGGAAACGCTGAAAGAGATGCTGAGACTGCCGGGACAGAGCCCAATTTTTATTGTCTTGGATGCGCTCGACGAGTGTCCAGACTCGTCCGGTATTCCATCTCCTCGTGACGAGGTCCTTGAACTCGTGAAAGAACTCATCGACCTTCACCTGGATGGGCTTCACATTTGCGCGACCAGTCGCCCAGAGGTCGACATCCGAGCTATCCTCGAGTTGCTGGCGTCTCATTCGGTTTCCCTACATGATGAAAGTGGACAAAAGACAGATATCGCTGACTACGTTCGAAGCGTCGTCAACTCGTCCCCGAGTACGGCGATGAGGAGATGGAGAGCAGATGATAAAACCCTCGTCATCGATACGTTGACCGAAAAAGCTGATGGAATGTGAGAGCATTAAGTTATTCTGTACTCACAGAAGTTTCTGACGTTACCGTATAGGTTCAGATGGGTCTTTTGCCAGTTAGAGGCGCTACGACATTGCTTCCCACCGAACCTCCGCCAATTTCTCAACGAACTGCCTGAGACCCTGGACGAGACATATGAGCGGATATTGAGGGGCATCAATAAGGCTCAAAAGGACAACGCCCGACGTCTGTTACAGTGCCTCGCTGTAGCTGTCCGACCGCTTCGTGTCGAGGAGCTTGCAGAACTATTGGCGTTCGATTTTCAAGCGTCGAGCTCGGAAGGGATCCCGAAGTTGAAGGATGACTGGCGGTGGGATGACCAAGAGGAGGCCGTACTTTCGACGTGTTCAAGTTTGATCACCGTTGTCCCAGACGGTGATTCGCGGGTGGTGCAATTCTCGCACTTCTCGGTGAAAGAATACCTCACGTCACCTCGTCTCGCACAGTCTCAAGATGTTTCCCAGTTTCATATTGATCTCGATGCGGCGCATACGATCCTGGCGCAGGCGTGCTTGGGAACACTTCTCCGGCTGGACGAACACGCTGATGCCAAAGGGTTTCCTCTGGTCGAATACGCTGCTCGACACTGGGTGGACCATGCACAATTCAAGGGTGTGCCAGCACGCATACGAGACGGGGTGGATGTTCTATTTGACACGTCCAAGCCACATTTCGCGGCGTGGCTCCAGGTGTACGACATCGACGAATACTGGGATTGGTTCTCGGACCAGTCGCCACAGTGTACCGGTTCCCCGCTTTACTATGCAGCATTCTGTGGACTTTATGACCAAGCAGAACGTCTGATTATGGAGCATCCCGAACAAGTTAATGCAGATAGTGGCCGCATTCGAGCTCCTCTTCCGGCAGCTCTGCACAAGGGACACTTCGGTGTCGCGAATTTACTCTGCAAGCATGGTGCAGACGTGGATGTTCGAGGTACATATAACAAGACTCCGCTATACGCCGCGTCGAGCGATGGACGCGTAGACATCATGCGGTGGCTACTCGATCATGGCGCAAACGTACATGTTTGGAGCGGTAGCCACCCCGACCTCGACCCCATGGCCCGCACATCGCTGCACGTGGCAGCACACAATACGGAACTCGAAGCTGTTCAGGTGCTACTCGAACACAACGCGGACGTCAACTTGCGGACCGACTCGGGCGAAACCCCGTTACATCGCGCCATACTCTACCGTGATCCTTCTCCGAGGGTGGTTGGCATCGTGCAGCGACTACTGGAACATGGGGCGGACCCAAACGCATGCGACAACCACTCGACTCCGCTACATCAAGTCTCGTCCCATGGATGGCTTGAAGTCGCTCGGTTACTGCTCAGTTACGGAGCGAACGTAGATGAGAAGGACTGGCGGGGCAGGACCCCATTTCAAGTGGCCTCGTCAAAAGGACACCATGAAATGACAAAACTGCTGTTAGAGCATGGTGCCGTGGCTCAGCCGTTAGTTTCGGATACCGACACGTAGAAATGTATTAGTACCAGAAGTCTTTGTATAACTGCGAGACGAAGCTGGTAGTGGCGCCGCTGAGGACTTGATGAGTTGACGAACCCCACAAAATACGCGCTTCCCTGTCATCGATATCGGGCGAGCCGTATACTCCCTTGGGAAGGCAGTGTTCGACATCATGCAGAGAGGCGCGACTCACCTATATCGACCACGTTTCACAAAACTTGGCGCCAGCGTTCAATGCACCCTAAGTGATATGCATACACATATTACTGTAATAAAGGTGGCGTTCTACCCGGGTATAGGAGCTGATATAGACTGTAAAGGGTGGGAAAAATGGGGAAAAAGGATGATGGGAGTTCCGGATCGACGCGCGGGGGCAGCAGGCGCACTCATTTACGTTTTGCGAGCACGTTCGCGACGCCGAACTTGCCGCGTGCTTGCACTCCTTGCGCAATAGCGCCGTCGTGATAGCATGCCGGATGCTCGGACGCGCCTCGACGAAATCTTGCCCGCGCGGCTGGCCCTCGCGCGTGATCTATACGCCCTGCGCGAGCGCCTTGTCTACAATATCCCGCACGACGGTGCATCGCGCCGCGCGGGAATCACGGGGTTCGGCGGCTTCACGGACGCGGACGGAGTCGCCGCAGAACGTAGACGGATGTGGATGCTCAGTGAGGCGGCATGCGAGGGGACCGTGGTGGCCTCAACCGGCACGGCTCAGATCGTGACCACATTCTCCTGCGTGCTCGGGAGCGAGGGCGTGTTCGGCAGGACGTTGATACCGCTAGGACCGCCGGGATCATTGCGGAGAAAACGAAGAGTGTGGTTGATGCGCTGGCCACCCATGGCAATCCGCTAGCCCCGTGGAGAAACCGATCGATGAGTTGAACCCATTGGGGACCGATCCCGACGACTATTTCTTATTGCGTTACCTGTGCGCTGTGCGACGAGTTAAACACATGACAAAGCGAAACATAGGAAGTACAAGGACGTTATTATAGTTATGTATGGCCGCGTCCAGTTCAGCCCACTGTGCTAAATGGAGATGCTCTCAACAAGAATGAAGCGATACTTGTACTTGTGTTTTTGCCTTAGTTCGATCTATTCGTCAAGTCAGAATGCGTCTCTGACCGCGCACAACTTACCAGTTTTGGTATATCGACCATGGTGGAGTCCTTCTCAAAGATGCCCTCGATAACAATGAATCGTCTTGTAAGAGGTCCGAAACGTCCCAGCGTTCTTTCTCGACGCTCAGGAACAGGTCGTCGAGGCTTTTGAGGTCATTATGATCGAAGATGCCTCGATCAGCGACAATGGTGTCTACCACGCTTTGCAAAATTGAAAACGCAGAGACCACGCAAGATTTTTGCGAGAATCCCTGCAAGTAGGGGATTGAGGCATCTGTACCGACACCATATTTCCGGAGGGTCTCTATCGCACGCACTTTGCTAGTTTCGTCTCCAGCGAGTCCCGTAAAGTTGTAGCTGGCAAGATTAAGAACATGCTTGCCTGTGTTGGCGAGTTTCGGCCAAGGCCCATTTGCACCAAAGACCACGGGTGCGGACGCAAGATCTCTCTGTCCTTCTTGAGTGAGCGGAGCACCTAGGGGCTCTGGTGTCAATTCATCCACGAGCTCGTCGACCCCCTGTTGTGTCAAACGTGGGTTATTGTGATGGTGTGTATCACAACTCAACAGATCAACCTTTTCAGATAACTGATAAAAGTGTATTTCGTTTGTCATACGGGACCGAAGAGGGGTGCGAATCTTGGTGCGAATTGCAAAGAGGGCAAAGAGGATTTCAAGGACCGTGTCACCGGACTCGAGGGCAGAAACTGAGTGGGGTGGGTAGCGTAGGTCACCTCAGGCTCTTGCTCTTGTTCTCACCCTCGACTGTCTTCGTCACGAGATCGCACGAGCACGGCCATAGTACGGCCAGCAAGTGATTACCCCATGCTTGCCAGTGGCCGGGTATTGTACGCTGCCTGCCTATCAATCTCCGTTTGGCGTCTATCAGTTCGGTCACATGGACAAATAAGACGGTTGTTGCCGAAATAGCACTATTATTGGCGCTTAAGCGGATACAGTGTCTTCAGCGCTTACTGCCGTCCGAGAACATAGGAATCTCGCTCTGAGAGCGCCGTCATACTGACCCCGATCCTGGTCAGCCGTTAACCAGTCTCACCTTCGTCTCGCTTTTCATCCAGCATCAGACAACTGCATAGCTCGCTGACCCCTATCCCCTAATGAAGCTACTGGAAGGTAGCCCGAAACCGGGCTCTCCCATCGTATGGACGAATGATCGTGAGTTGGCGATGCAACAGCTCAAGGCCGCATTCACCTCGGCTGACCTCCTCATTCACCCAACCCCATGGCGCCTCTTCGTCATAGACACCGACGCCTCCGGTGATTGTGGCGCAGTCCTCCAGCAGACTGGTACCCCTTTCGCTGTGCCAAAAAAGGGCCCCTATATTGTCAGTGTCCTTTCCAGTCCCGCAGTTCATGAAGGCGAAGCCGACTTTGACAGAGGACTTGTGGCGGGGGTTGGAAGCCAAGGACCCTTCCGAGCCATAGAAGAAGCCGACGAAGACACGGAGGGAGATGAGGAACACCTAGAAGTGGAGGAGGATGAAGGAGCAAGATCCAAGCAAGCTCACTACAAGCCTGCTAGAGAAAATGTTTCCGTCAGACCTTCTTGACACCTCTTTAAAGGCCAACACCGCAGTCGGTCTCAACCTCGTCGCACCCATGCCTAAGCCGGAACCACGACGAGATCCCGAGAGCCCTCTGGAAGCGTTCGCAGTCAATAACCCGACCCTCCCCGTGTACCTAGGGCCGCCGAAAGCCATGATTCCGAACGATGCAGCCAGTTCTCTCGTTTGAACGTTCTCGATCACCGGGGCTGGAGCGAATTGCATCCGATTTAGGCGCAGCTGGCCAACGCTCAAATCATCAACCGTAATCCGCGTGAAATAGTAGGAGCTGGACGCACTACAACCTCGGAATTCGCGCGTTTGGGACGGCCGATCACGCATCCTGCGTCGACCCGAGGGACGAAGGGGCTGCGTAGCGGCCGGTTCTCGCTGTACGAACTAGGGCACTGGTTGCAGGTACGGAGGGTGCGTTGACCAGCTCTTGTGCGTAGGGGATGCTGACTCGTATACGCAACGCAGCCAAGGTGTTCTTCGTTCCCAGGTGACCGAGGTCGCCGTGCACTCGGCGTATGGTTTCCTTAGCCGCTTCCTGCGTAGTTAGGACCTGGACATCGACCTCTTCTCCCCAACGGTTCCGGATCCTTTTGCGGAGGGAGTCGCACTTCAGTAGGTAAGACCCATTTCCAACCGTTGCGGAATCTTCGCCTCGTTGCAGGCAGCGCTTGTATTCAGCGAACGTTTCGAAGATGGCACTGTGGTCTCGTTCTTTGGCCCACGGATTCATTGGCGCAGCGAAAAGTGGCTTCAGAGTTTCAGAGTCGGGTGTCACGAGGTGCCTCGCATACGTGTTGGACGACGCCAGCCATTTCCGATCCGACCTGCTGCTAGGACGAGGATGGTTGAAGAAGTTTGAAGCCTCTACGAATTGGCAAGACGACTCTTACGAGCTCACCGATCCGTAGGCGTCAAGATTAGGCCAATGTTACGTGGAGAAAAGAGGCGCGCACCCATGGGTCTGGCAAAGCTCGTATGGCGACTCGGCAAAATAACCAAAACCCTGATCATTTCACCCCATTGCACTGTGTGCAAATGGATGAAGGGGACGACCTCGAGTCGACAATTGCGGCGCAAGGAAGTACAGCGACGTTGTCTACCTCGGAATCGAAGGACGCCGAGCACCAGCCGACGAAAGCGACAATCGGAGAGAAGTCGGTCGTAAAGAGGGTGATACCCGGAGTTTTTTGGGATATCCGCTTCGCAGATGGGACCACAATATTGACGTAGGGGATGCGAAGCCGATCGAAGAAGTGTATCTGCGTGGATTACCGAGCACTAAACCAACTCACGAAACCCAATGCCCATCCACTGCCGCAGATAGACGAATCCTATCAAAACCTCGCCAGCTCAAAGTTTTCACCAGCTTAGACCCGTGGAGCGGCTATTGACAGGTGAGGCTTGCAGACGAAGCAAAAGAGAAAACAGCATTCACCTGTAGATATGGGCATTGCCGTCATGCCGTTCGGCCTCACGAACGCGCCTGCAACTTTTCAACATATGATGAATGATATCTTGAGGGACTTCGTCGACCGCCGTGCGATGGTTGATTTGGACGACATTATCATCTTTTCGAGGTACGAAAAGAAACACGTCGCGAACGTACTCGCAGTGGTCCAGGTACTACAAGAGGAGGGGTTGGTTTTGAACGAGGAAAACTGTAAGTGGGGGCAAACTGCTATACTATACCTCAGTGACATAGCTTCAGGCGAAGGAATGCGACCGAACCCCGACAAAATCTGTGCTATCTTGAAATGGCCCTCGTGTTCCACCGCGGCTTTCGGAATTTTGCAGGCTATTACCGATGCTTTATTCGGGGTTTGGCGAAGGAGGTCGGCCCACTGTATAAGCTGCTCCAGGGGAGCCCGCGCAATGGACCGCCCATCAGTACATCAGTCAGGGCAAGGAATGTGAGTTTGCGATGGAACGACCGGGAAAAACTCACCTCCGCTGACTCCAACCCCATGGTCACCGATACAGATGCACCGGCAATTGTATTGGGGCCGTGTTGCAACAAAGTCGAGATGCCTTGCGGAGTTGATTCTAGCAACGACAAGTAAATATAGGGGGTAGGGGTCTGCGTAACTAACATGCTACGCGGTTGTTTGACGCTGGGTGGAAGGCGAGACGACGGCGAGACTGTGGTTTAAAATTAACGGCTAACCAGAATCGGGGTCAGTATGACGGCGCTCTCAGAGCGAGATTCTTGTAGTAAAACTGAAAGTCGCCTTGTGTTCTATTGCGAATGTAAGCGCTGAAGACTGTTTCTGTAGACCGAGTGTTTGCCGCAGTTTACGTCGGCACTCCTCCCTCGGCCACATCGGCGACCACGAGGTGGTGTACACCATCTGCCTTGTGTACTCACCTTCACCTTTACGTCGATTCCTCCTCACTTGCCACTTTTCCTACTATTTCCCAGACGACTTGCGCAGGCTCAGCTTCCTCTACCTTGAAATCGTACCGATAGCAGACCAAGAGTGAACTTTACCGCACCTCCCAGTTACAATGCCACCCTTGCCGCACTTCAAGACCAAGTTCGGGAATTCGACCAAGCTCCTTGCCAAGCTCACAGTGGCGATGAGAGATTGAAAACTTGATAAGTGACTGATCCCGAACGTGAACGTCCCGCGTTTTTTGCCCACGATTTGATCTGATGTAAGATATATGTTTTGTAGGTATGTTCGCTGCGAATGTGATCTTTGAGGGATCCTTTCTATTCTTTAGGCGGATCTTTCTGATGTTTTATAGTACCAAAGATGTTACGGCGAGCAAAAATGCCCTACATTGGGTTATTTTTCAACTGGCTCGAAACTTAAGCGTAGGTGCGGCGCGTAGGGAGTTCGAGATCCTATTACATAATCAACCACGCCCATAAACGGACGAATGCAGTTGACAGAAAGGCGGCATTCAGAAATACGATGCGGGTTCCATACCGACACCCACGATGCGAATCGGATTCGACCCTGCCACTCGACCCTGCCTAGTTCGCCCCGCGCAATCCCATGCCTCCACCTTGCAGCAGCAGCCTTACGACCACTATATGAGTTCTAGGTTCTATACAGAATAAGCTTCTCTTCTTTGTCTTATCGGAAGGGCCGGTATTTTGACGCGTTCCCGCAAAGTTGGGCGTGTGTGAAGTGTGCATAGAACGACCGGCAACGCGTGACAGCAAAGCGCTCCGTCCGTAGCGCGGTAAACTTCAGGCGGACCATACCAAGTTCGGGTCGAGATGAATGCCCCGTGCGAGTTCCGGGCAAGGAAAGCGCATGTCCTGCCAGAATTGACAAGCGAGAATCAGATGCAAGAATGAGCGTGAGGAAGAACTCAACCAGTTACCTCAGGTCAGCTCTGACACGAACACTAGTGGGGTGGTGAAGAGAACGAAGGGGATCGTGATCGGGGCCACGCGTTTTAGGTTTCCTGAACTTGAGGTATTACACATCGAGTGCCTAAACGCCAAGTTCGAAAGCCGCAGAGTAGTCGGGGAGGTGGCGAAGGGAAAGACGGGTGTGGACATGCTACAGTCTACCCTAACCCACAAGTAAAAGTAAAAAAAGGGGGGATAGCTTCATCTTCAATTGTACACGCCAGGAGAACGTTGAGTGATGTGTGGATCGTCTTACAGTCTTGGAATATCGGAAGAGAGACGAATGCGTCCATTGTGCTTTTGAGGAACCGAAGAGAATATGATGCGAGCATATTCTAGATGTCATACGAAAGACATATAATTGACTGTGGCGCGTGCAGTGCTGGATAGAAGATGACATGGGAATCCGCAATGTCGCGAGTCAGTTCTTCTGGTTGGGGTGTGGAAGTGTATAGGTCGCTTGCAGCACCGTGACACGCTGCAACGACCCCCAAACGTCAGTGGCGATACGCCCGCAGGTCAGAGGGTAGGGGATTAAAGTTCGGAATAGCCACGATGGGGGGGAATGGAGGAAACTTCCGGCTGGGTATTGCCCACCCCATCAATCTTCCTGTGCTCCATGGAACATCGAAGCCACGGGGTGAGTGGATGATGGCCACGGAGCGGGCTAGCTCGGTCGCGACTCAGTTTTCCCAAGAGGTTTTACGAAAACCCCTAATCCGCCTGACGACCGTCCCTTTGGTAAAAAAAAGAAAAAAAAAACAGAGCTCCTGCTACTGGTTTCTGTAAAGTACGGTACAGTAGGTTATCTAGCGGTGACCAACTAGCCTTTTCGCTGCGGTGGGCTGCGGAAGAGCGTGCTCTGTTCACACTGATGCAGCTTCTTGCTCTTGGCAAGTGTTTCGGCGCCGGTCTGCCGGGACACAGGCGGCGGCCATCGGCATCCCTGACGCGAGAGTTGGTTTGTCTTGGCATGCATGGCATGGCATGGATCCCAAGACGACAAAAGGTGTGCTCTATGCGGGTGTTTCTGAGACTCTGAAGTCGATCCTGATTGTTTTCAGCTGAGAACAAGGTGTTTTAACACGTCTACTTCTAATGTTGCCGGCGGCAAGGGATTCAAGGGATTCGACCTTAGCTCGTCCAACATCAGGGAATGGCCGGTGATCTAGAATTTCTCAGAGAGCAACCAAAACCCCGATTAAGAGCGACCCACAAGTGCTCACACGGGGCTCTGTATTGCAACCGACGGGGAATGAGCTACACCAAATATCTCCCCTCCCCATTTCCCTGCTAGGTCAGTGGAGTTGGGGGACAAGTAGCCGGCGCAGTGATCAAGGGAACATGATCACACGAGTTGTTGATGCGATGACCGGTTGGTAAGAGAGTCGTTGACCGACTAATGCTGACGTATCGCCTGGATCCCCTCCTCTAACTTACGGACAGGTTCGGATCTGTCTATCCCCACCCGGTAGCGATTCGTACGAAAGAGTCACAAGACGGACGCAAACATGGAATAACGACTCGCCCGCAGCCTTTAAAAACTGCCCCTAGCCTACAACCAACTAATTCTTATATCCAAAGGCCACGCCCCACTCCTCCCTCCTCCCTTCCCCACCTTCTCCACACTCATGACCTCTGCTCCCCCCCTCGTTCAGCCGTTTACAAACGACAGTCACCTGAATGACCAGGCGTCTGCTCTTGGCATCTTCATAGAACCCCTCGTCGTCGTCTCTCTCCTCGCGGCTGGTGTGATCATCAACCGCCGTCCACTGTCCCCCGTGTCCCGTGACTACTCCCCCATCCCCTCCCCCACCTTCTCACCTACCTCCCACACACGCCATTCCTCCCTCCGCTTCTTCAAGCCATGGGACACCTCCCGCTACGCCAACAACTGGGTCTCTGCCACCCTCTACCGCTTCCCGTTCATCCTCGAGGTGTTCTACTGGGGCCTCACATATTGGGTCTACCAGATTGCTCGTGCCGTCTCGGCGGTCTTGTTCATCGATGACGGGACCGTCGACATTGCCCGCCGCCATGCCATCCAGCTGCTCGAGTTTGAGCGGCGCATTGGCATCCAATGGGAGAACAAGGTTCAGGATACCATAATGCAACACGCGTGGGCACTCTCCGCGCTTAACCGGTGCGTTGTGGGTTGGCTTCGAAAACGAGGCAAAAACATTAATGAATGTCCAGGATATACTCGTTCATCCACATACCAGCGACGATCGCCTTCCTCGCCTACTTCTACCACACGCAGCCGTTCCGCGTGTACGCGCCCGTGCGCCGCACCATGGCGCTCGCCAACCTCCTCGCCTTTGTCGTCTTCACGCTCTGGCCCTGCATGCCCCCGCGCCTCCTCCCCGCCGCATACAGCTTCGTCGACACGGTCCACAAGCACGGCGCGGGCTCCGTCTGGACCACCAACAAGTTCTGCAACCCTCTCGCCGCGATGCCCTCGCTGCACTTCGGCTACTCCCTCATCGTCGGCGTCGCCCTCTGCGCCCACCCGCCCACGGCCCAGCAGCACCGCCGTGCGCACCCGCACCCTCTCCGCGCGCTGTTCCTCCTCTACCCCGCCCTCATTCTCCTCGCAATCGTCGCGACGGCCAACCACTACCTGCTCGACGCCGTCGCGGGCCTCGTCGTGGTGGCGCTCGCGCGCTACGCCAACGCCGCGCTCGTGCCGCTCCTCGCGCTCGAGAACGCAGTGTTCCGCCTGCTGCATATACACAAGCCGTCCCCGGCACACCTCGTCGAGAGCCAGAGCGTGCAGGACGTGCTCCCGCGCTTTGCCGAGGACGCCCTCAAGCACCCCGAGGATTACTACGCCGCATAGATTTTTTTTTTTTGCACAGGCGTGTACAGGGGCTGGTGGGGCTCTTTGTGGAGCCGTCTCTATCTTGGCGGTACCGCTCGGTCGGTTACCATCGAATGAAACCTCTTTTTCCCATCGCGAATATACGAAATACGGAGATGCTCCGGGCAATACCATGACCTTTCTCATTCTGTAACCTCCCCCTCGTACATACAGTAATACTAGTAGTATCACACCACACGTATGCACGATGTATGTGATTTGTAACACTCGATTTGTCCCTCTAATTGTTTTTTGCAATGACGAAATGATCACATAAACGGCGTCCGCTGACTCACTCGAATTCGCGAGAGCAATCGCTTCGTTTTCTCTTGGCACTCTTGGAAAAACACAACTTGAACTCAACTGCCGTGGCTGATTGGTAACCCCACACAGCCTCGCCTCGCCTTCCCTTCCATATCATCCGGTATTCGGCGGTGTGTGTAAGTCAGTGGCATCAAATCGCCCCGGCACGTAGGACGGATTATTCAATCTACTGTTTATTATCACTTCTAGTCGCCGGACCCACCCGAAGGAAGCTAGGCCTACTACAGCTTCCAGACCCGCCGCCCTCTGACAGCCCATGCGAACACGCACACCCCGAATGCATACGCGGCCAACACGCCCATCGCCCGTCTGTCCGAGGCATACATCGTCTGCATCGACAGGTTCACCGCACCCGTCGCTACATTGGCCTGCCGTAGGGGAGCAGCATGCATGAGCACACATTCACCGAAGGGGGGAAACAAGACGCACGAGGAGGAAGACGGCCAGCGAATTCTGGTTGATCGCTTCGAGCAGCGGAGGTGCTGGCATTGGACTGGGCGCAGACGACGACGAGGTCGTGGCTCGATAGGGCGGTACGAGAGGAGAGGCTGTCCTGTCCCTGTCGTCATCGTCATCATTCGGCCGGCGGACGACCTTGAGACCCGAGACGGGCGAATAGGTGCTCTTCGCGAGGGGTGTTGGGAAAAAGGCGAGGTCGAGAAGCATATAGCAAAGGAGGAACGTCGTGTTGTACGCCGCGACCCACATGATGTACGGCAAGTTTACCTACATCTGTCAGCACGTTCACTAGAGCGAGAGAAAGAAAAACGATGCTACTAGACGGCGCGAGGCGTCGGGTCCGCCGACATGGAGGTATCTGCTGATGCCGAAGAGCGTCCAGTAGACGACCGCATACGAGAAGAGCTCTGTCGCCGTCTTGTCGTTCTCACGGTGCGGCATGGACATCGACACACGGCGCGCGGGCGCGTCACTGGCCCGCCGTTTCCGCACGGCAGCCTGCCGCCGGCGGAAATAGGACGGCGAATAGGGTATGACGAGCGCCCCCGTGGACAGCCCGAGCAGATGTATCGCGAGGTATCCTCACCCCCCAGAACGTACGTGAGCAACAAGCGGGGGTAACAAACAAGGAGACGCGACATTTTTTTTTACCTACCTGTGAGGGAAACGAGGCCTTCCTTGTTGGCGCTGATGAGCGATTGCCGCGGCGCATCGAGGACGTAGGACGTGAGGCCGGCGGAAAGGGAGAGCTGGTGGGCTGGATAAGTGCGAGAATGAAAAGGAGGGTGGGAGGCGTCAGGTGCAACGGCGGTACGTACCGAGTGCCACGAGGAGCCCGAGGAGCGATATGGGCACGGTCGTGAACAGCGGGTGCAAAAAGACGCGCAACACCGGCACCAGCGCGAGCGTGAGGAAAAAGTTCCAGTGCACGCCGTACTCGGTAACGTGTTCCTGTTCACCGTCCTTTATCAGCGGGCCTTTTAGCGTGGAAGCTGAGGACCCACCGGATACTGCGTACCTTTGACCAGCACCACGCGGACCAGACCGAGCGCCAGGACCGGCGCGCATTTCACGACGACCGACGCGATCTCCGACGCAAGGGGCGCTCTCGCGTGCAGCGGGGCTTTGACGAGCGGGATGGCGGACACGATACCCTGTGAAAACACAAACGCGCCGACGCCCATGTCCATCTAGTCGCGGCATCTCTCTCAGCCGACAACATCTATCAAACAAAAAGCGAAAAAAGGGCCGCACGAGAGAGACGCCATAGGTCTCGCACTTGGCCAGCGCGCGCGGAAAGACGGGAAAGTCGACCGCGAGGATCGCGAGGATGGTCACGAGCATCATATGCGCGCGATACGTGCTCAGCGCGGCCAGCCGCGTTGTCGCGGGCTCGTCGACGGCCGTGGGTGCTGCGGCTGCGGCCGTGTCGTCGCCATGGAAACTCGGTGCGCGGAGCAAGGTGGGCGATGTGTGGGGCGACGACGGCGCGCCGCCGGACGGGAGGGGTGTGCCGGACTCGTGTGGGGGGAAGAGGAAGTAGACGAGCGCGCTGGGCAGAAGAAGCGTGGCGGACAGGATGCCCGGGCGGTCGGCGAAGAGGGTCATGGAGAGGAGGAGGGGCGCGACGAGGAGGACCCATTCGGAGAGGAATTGGAAGGATTTGGGCGGGGGGAAGCGCGAGCGGATGCTGGAGTGGAGTGCGATGGATGACTGGCGGAGATACTTCGGTAAGCTGGCAAACGATGTAGGGAACGGGGACATACGAGCGCGACGAACGATATCATGTTGATATGGAGAACTGTTGAACCAGTCATACCGGAAACGAAGGACTCTTTCGAGGATTTGTAGTCATCCTGATGACTGCCCAAGGCCATCGAGACACGTCGTGGTCGACTTGGAAGAGTACAAGGCCTTGATGACGGGCACAACTGTGCACTTCCAAAAGGAGTAATCACCGTGACGTGACAGGCGTCTTTGAGCACTTGAACTTGAACTTGAATGTGGTACTTTACAGAACGTCCTTCTCATTTTCTGTCCTCTGCGCGATATAGACAGGGGCAGGTTTTAATACAGTACAATAAATAAATACAGTAAGCATTCCGAGTCCTACTTGCACATTGCTATCGTTACTTGACATGATACATGAACTCAACCTCTATAGTTCAAACTCTTGTTTTTGAGCAATCTCGGGGTCACTGAAAGCTGTGGATGTACTAGTAGTGTGTACAGAAATTTTGACTTGGCCGCCAGCGGATGGTGGAGGTGACAGGGGAGGTGACAAGGGAAGTGACGCCGGTGTCCCCTCGGAACTTACATAGTTTGAGTCTGCCCGGAGGCGTACAATATTCACTAGTTCCCCACTAGAAACAAAGAGTTTTCACGTGAGATTTGGAAGCTTTACCCTAAAAAAGTTCTTACCGGTCATTAGGTTTAAACCTAGAGAGCACCCGGAACATAGTAGTCGTGCCGATAGACCTATTTTTCGTCAACGTCCGGATAAAGGCAGGGGGGTACGACCGGACTCACGCGATTACCACTGAGGTCCATCATGGGGATGGTCGTGAGTGCGAAATATCAGCAGTGCTGAAAGACTCACCTCTTGGGACTTGAAGTAGCTGTAGTGCGAGGTCAGAATGTTTCCGCACAGAAGACCGAGTGTGACGAACCAAATTGATTGAAGCTTCAAGGAGGGAACGTGGTTTGAGTTGCGCAAAGGAAATAAAGGCTGTGCTACTTACGGTTGATGTTCCATAAGACAAGGATCTTTTCCAGATGAGTATGAATGACGGCGGACGGCGTTCATACTGCAACACCTACCAGCGTAGGCAACTCAGCCACTACTGCCAAAGCAAACCATATCCACCCCTAGATAATTAGGGCCACTGGTCAGCCCCTCTCAAGGCATGATTCGCCGTATACATCCACTCTACCTGTCGCTGAAGCATGTGCCATAATCGAAATGAACGGGCTCGCCGATAGCGCAGGAGCCCGACAAGCATGGCGACGAGAAGGAAAGCATATACCACGATCGACGCGACGGACATCATAATGAGGCGCGGCCGAGGAGCGGATACTACACAGCCCCTGTAGTTCGGTCCTCGATCCAAAAATGAGCGGATCTGGGGAATCCGTAAAGACTCTAATCAATAATATCGCGTTTGACACACGCACCCCGATTAACACTACGCCCGTATTGTTAGTTACCCGATCGGTGGACTGATAGTGGAACAATGAACGGACGGTAAAGAGCGACACCCGAGTGCACTGAGAGCGCCGTGATGGTGAGTGAGATGCTCGTGATAGAACATTTCCAGATAGCGATCCTAGGCGAATCGAGTTAAGGACATCGGGTATCATGGCGTTAGTCACAAACTTACACACGAATAACGATGAGAACCATACAGAGCTCGAGCTCAATGAGAGGTAACGCCTAGTTGTACCAGTCAAACACGGCTTCAAAGGGGGTGGATTCTGGAGTTTGAACTGACAAAGGCCGTTGAGATCCAAGCCTGGGGGATCGCGAGTGTACTTAGCGGGGGGTCGTTGGTACAATGATCAGGATAAACGTACCTGGCAATTAATACCTGAGGTCACGTTGAGTCCTACGAGGAAGGACACAACACACGCGATGCTGATAAACCGACTAGCCAAGTAGACCTTCGCGCGACCCGCTGGCATCAGAGCACAACCGTTATCTCTCGATGATAGCACGTACTAGGCTAGGCCATTTCATCGCCGGCCGGGAGGTAAGGATTTTCCAGTCAAAGTCCAGGTTGGACACAAAATACCAGCTGGTTACGATACGCGTGAGGAGAGGAAACTCTTAGTACGGCTAACGAAGGAAGGACCGGTCTACGTACACTTTGATACCATCGATGAAATGCAGCATCTTCACGACGGTGACTGCAGAGCCGGGTGAGACAGTTCGAAAGTAATTTCCTGAGGGGTGGCTCACTGAAGTCTTTGGAGAGGACAGCCGAGCTCATTGGATACCGATTATTTTGTGCGAACGAAGAGACCGTAAGGCAAACCTAATATGCCCACAGCGAACGGGTTCATATAAGCCTGACGGACGCCCATTACCCCGTACATATGCGGAGAAGGCGTAAAGGGAAGCACTACACCCGCATGATATCAACGGAGCCGGTGACATTGGGCAGATAGGCAGTTGGTCGTTATCCCTGTGTTTGAGGAGATTGCCACATCCCTTTTAGAGGGTTGTCTGGCACATGGCCTATACGTGTTCCCTGTAGGAGCCGGGCGGCAGTTTGACGGGCCTTGGAGTACATACACCTGATCATCACAAGAACTGTAAGAGCCATCTCCGCGGAATAGAAGACGGAGTGGCCTGAGATCCTCCCGATCTCGTGCAATTGGGACTGGATGCGCGCGCGAAGCACTACTCTTTGCGGAAGCGCAACCCATCGTCCTATCAAAAAGAATCGCGCAATCTCTCTCGCGCGTCATATTTCAACGACGCGACGTACTTGATATCGCACGGGCTGAAGCTGAAGCCCCGCTCGATTGATGGTCAAACGAAGCGATGTGTGAAAAAATCCTCACTTGCTTTGTACATACTTGAAATCGATACTATACGATCAGCCGCCCAATCTTTCAATACGCCACAGATCACCCCACAATGCCGGATCGGGTCCGTTGGATCGCATGTTGTGCGCTTCAGCTATCCGCAGCGCTCCGAAGAACCTCCGCGATCCATCTGATGGAGGAGGCCGTGCAGTTCGGGGCTCATCTACTCCCGTCGCGCGTGAGGTAGGAGAGCCCAGAATGGATCTATCGATGGGCCACGACCCTTCAGATCATTAACTACACAAGAGACAACCTCGTTGAGTCACGGCAGACTCGGCAAATTTAACCAAGATAGTAGGAAGATGGACAGTGGACGCGCCAGTGCCCCAAGTTGGCACGCGGCTGATGGCCGATGGCCGAATCGCGGGGCCAAGGACAGCACGTCAAAAATGCGAGAGTCATCGATGGAGAGCAAAGTAAAGTGTTGCACCCTTTCTGTCAGAGTTGTGGTGCGTAGGGCGTGAATGATCTCGCGTGACAAACGCGCACGTTGTGGCCACCGGCGCTTGGTGACGAGCTCGTCCAAAGTAACGTCCCAGCTGTCAGATTTATTTGAAAGGGTGTCCGTGGCGTAGAGATCGATCGTGCGACGGGGAACCGGCGGGAGTCAGCTGCCACTGTGAATACCTGATCCAATCTGACTCCCCGCGCCGCACAGAGTAAGACGTCGTAGATGCTCTGTGATGTGAAATGCTGAAATAACCCTGCTACGGCGTCGGTAGGTGAAGACGGATCGCATCTCAATTTGGCGACGGGTCATAAGAGCGTAGATAATAACGGCTCCAAGTCCAACCGCGCAGTATAAAGCACAGGTCTCCAAGGGACAGGGTCACAAGAGAAGAGAAAAACAAGGGTTAGGTGCGACAAATATCGCACACTAAGAATCGAAGCAGCAGCGATCAAATGTGAGATGAGTCCTAGAAATATGCGGGGGACGCGAGTGTGTGCTCATCGTCCAGTGAGCAAGCGGAGTGGTTTCCAGGACATTCGCCAAGTCGTGAGATTGCGGCGTGGAATCGAGCGCTGTATCGCATTGAGTCCAAGATACTGGTGTCGAGTGTGTGCCCCTGAGGTCAAATGCTAAAACAGAAAAACCTCTTTAGGTATCTACCTTTCTAGCACCAATTTTCCCACCCAGCAAACTGGGACTCCTTACGAAACAATCATGCCCCCAAGCAAAATATTGCAACAAAACCCTGACGAAAGTGGCTGCCAAGATGATGGAAAGATCAAATGCTATGCGAGGGGTGAATTGTTGTGGCAAGTTGGGTGGTGGTAACCGCAGGGAGACCCACTATAAAAAGGACCTGTGGTACACCACCGACTGCGCCGCAGCAGGGGCACGGATACCGGACCGTTTTATTTGCCGCGTGTGCTTACATCATGGGCTGATTCATGGCCTTTCGCTCCACCACACCGCCGGGACACGGGTCCATCAACCAAACTCAAACCCGAAAGAATAAAATGGATAAAAACCAACTCACAGTGGAACTCAGTGATATCAATAATAAACGGTGGACACAGGTATGGGCGGCGTTCCTTTACACACTCCGGATGCTTATGAAATCATTCAAGAAGGTTTGACCGAAGCTAAACGAGCGTCACTAACGCCGACTTGACGCCGTCGCCGTGTCTTCCTGACACACGCTGGTACTAGACCCTGTGTCTTATGAAGTTGCTCCACCCCTAGGCGCTCTAAAAACGTAGTCAGACCGCTCTAGAACAAACGGATTCGAATGCTCACCCGACCACAACCCCATCGAGCACCATAGTTCACCCACGCTCTGAACTTGAAGTGTTAGACCCTCCAACGAAATGTTCGGCTACATCCTCTCCACCGGCATTTTCTTGCACGCCGCTACAGCGAGGTACAGTGCATCTGTGATTTCAGTGAGATAGGCGGGAGGGAAGGAACAAGTAGCAGAGGGCTTTCCCCTGTACGGAGCTCGAGTGAGGTGTCGAGGTTTCTTAGTTCCCATTCTCATGTCAAGGAAAGTAAACATGCGATTCTGGGGTTCCTCAACCACTTTTGTAGTCACTGCGTGTCAAAATGAGGTTTTATCACCTGTGTTTTGAGCACTCGAACTGCCACAAGAGGTAACGAAGGATTAGTACGTTTAGTTTTGGCCTCATTCCGGCGAAATTGGTCACACCAGACCGAGAGACCAATGTCAGATCACCGTCAGGAGTGAGCCAAGTGCTAATCAATCTATATGGTCAATCTAGTACTAGTGAAGTCCGCCAATTACTTGTTAACCTACGTGATGTCATAGAGGCCCGCGAGCATTGAACCGAGAAAAAGTCACCGGGCGTGAAAACCGTTCAAGAAGTGTCTAGGGAATAGGATGTGTTAACTTAGAACAAACAAGGCTCCAGTAGGTGACACTTTGCGGAAATATGGCTGTCACAGTCATGTCATCATCTTATGATCTTCATTCAAGATGGTGCCAGTGCGCTCGTCGGGAGTCGGGAGCATTGGTTGGGAGTGCTGCAATTGGCTTGGCAATCGGCGTTGTTAAATCGTCGCAAACTATGCCAAAAATTGGTTACAGAGGTGGTAGACGGGGAAGGAAACTCTGGGGGCACCGTCTAAGATCAGATACGGATTGGATACAGATGCTTAACTATGACTCTCGAATTCAGATTATAAGTGCAGGCTCCTCAACAGTTACGCTGAAATCCGAACACGTCACGGTAGTCTATTTGGTTAGGATTCCAGAATGGGTTATCTGTGGTTTATCTGACCGACTGGCTTAAAGGCTGTTGCAGCGCCTCGTATTTTCCCTATCGGGGTTAATTAATGCATTAATGCTCGGTAGTACAGTAGTAAGTACCTATCATCAATCATCGACTTCGACCGACAACTGGTACTTGTAGTTAATTCATCAACAGGGCAGTGCCAATGCGCCTCCACCAAATAAACAAAATTGTTCTTAAATCAGCTAATCATCGTCCTCTCTTCCTGTGAAACAGTTCATGGTCGTCAGTGACTAGTGACTCGTCACTACGATGTCTATGTCAACCTCCCCCCCTACAGCTGCTGTCCTTTTCAATTTCCAATCCATCTTCCACGCTTCCCTGAAGGCGTACGAGAAACAGACTAAAAAAGACCTTCTCTCTCATCCACTTGCCGCCCGATTGCAAAGTTGCAACTCTTCTGCTGCCATCCTTGCCGTGCTTCAAGACCAAGTGCAGGAGTTTGAACAATCTCGGAGTGTCGACGAAAGGTTGACCAAGTGGCTGGATCCGACCGTCAACGTCCTCTATGCCTTTTCTGCGACGCTTGGAGAGGGTATCGGCTTGGTACACTTCATTACCTAGGCTCATGTAACGTCCAGGCTCTGATATTTATCCTGCAGGTGTTCTCGCCTGCGAAAGTAATTTTTGCTGGTGCCGGTGTTCTCCTTTTAGTGAGCATGTTTCTCGGTCCATTCGTCGTTGCGAGGCATCCTGATATCCTAGGATCTCAGGCGGCTAAAGATGTTAGAGGATGCCAAGAAGCGCTCGTTGATGTCTTCGAACGTGTCGAAAACTTCTTCAAACGACTCGAGACGTACACCGAGGTGCCACCGACCACGGCAATGACGGACATACTCGTGAAGATAATGGTCGAAGTCCTCCATATTCTTGCGATTTCCACAAAGGAAATCAAGCTAGGGCGAACAAGTACGCTAGAAACTCAGAAATATCTGGCCAATTTCTCATCTCGTCTCAGAGAGGTATCTCAAGAAGCTGGTCGGGCGGACCGACATCGAGGATGCGCTCAAGAGGCTTGATAAATTGACACAGGAAGAAGCCCGGATGGCAGCGGCACAACTTCTGAAAATTACGCACAGCGTTGAGAACAAAATTACTCAGGTTATTGACGGTAAGCATTATGCGCTCAGTGGGCTGCTGAGATGTCTTAAGTCTCTATGTGGCTAGATGGGAACGAGGCAAAAGCGATGAGAATGGAAGTTAGGGCTATTGTCCAACAAACAGCGAACAGCCTAAATGGCGTCAGGTGTTTGTGGTCCCCTCACCTGATACCATTTACTCCTATGACCCAAATTCCTTCACAGGGACACAGTTGCGACAAGAACTGCGAAGATGGGTCTCTCCACCGGATCCTTCTACGAACCATAATATCGCATGCGGTGCTTCTCACAAGCGAATGGCGGAATGGTTCTTTGAAGGAAGCAGAGTTAAGGAATGGAAGTCCAGTGGTTCCCTTTTGTGGATCCATGGGAAGCGTACGCTCTTCCTTTCCTCCCCTAGCTAGGCGTTTCCTTATGGTGTCGTCTTTCGTAGCGGGAGCTGGCAAAAGCATACTCTGGTTGGTCCCCAACTAGTTCCAAATTAAAAAAAAAAAAAAACTCACTTTACCATAGCTCTTCAATCATTCAAGACGCCCTTTCCTTGCGCGGGGCTGGACTGGCATCCGTGGCGTACTTTTACTTTGATTTCCGGGACACAGACAAGCGAACTCGGCACAGTCTACTCCTCTCTCTTGTCGACCAGTTCTCTTCCTGGTCTGACCCCTGTTACGAAATACTTTTCCGCCTTTACGCTGCACACGACAATGGCGCGCACACACCCGGCGATGGTGTTTTGATACAATGCCTGAAAGATATGCTGATGCCTCTGGTGCAAAGCCCAACTTATATCATCGTCGATGCGCTCGACGAATCTCCCAATGCCTGCGGGATCCCATCTGCACGTGCGCAAGTCCTTGAACTAGTGAAAGTGTTACTCGGCCTCTATCTACCGAATCTCCGTATTTGCATCACCAGTCGACCCGAGATTGACATCAAAGCCGCCCTTGGACCGCTGGCGTCGCATTCGGTGTCCCTCCACGACGAGACCGGGCAAAAAAAAGAAATCACCGATTACATTAAATCTGTTGTTTACTCAGACTCGGATACGATGATGTGGGGGTGGAGGGCGGATGAAAAAAACCTTGTTGTTGAGACGCTCTCGGAGAGAGCTGACGGAATGTAATGATATTCTCTACGGCGACGATAAGTTACTGATGTTGTCGAAAAGGTTTTTATGGGCGTTCTGCCAGCTGGAGGCACTACAGGACTGTCTCCCAGCGAGCGTTCGGCACACCCTCGAGGAGTTGCCTGAATCACTGGACGAGACGTACGAACGCATACTAAGGGAAGTCAAGAAACCAAGTAGGGACCACGCCCATCGTCTCCTGCAGTGTCTCGCAGTAGCCATTCGGCCACTGCTTGTCGAGGAGCTGGCTGAACTGCTTGCGTACGACTTTGATGTGGCCGAGGCCCCGGGAGAGATCCCGAAGGTGAACCCGAATTGGCGGTGGGAAGACCATGAACAAGCTGTGCTGTCCACTTGCTCGAGTTTGATCGCTGTCGTTGGCAACGGCGGTTCCCGAGTCGTGCAATTTTCCCACTTTTCGGTAAAAGAATTCCTGACTTCGAACCGCCTTGCCACTTCTGGTGGAGATGTCGCCCGCTATCATATCTCCCTTGAACTCGCCCATACTCTCCTTGCACAGACTTGTCTTGGTACCCTGCTGGCTCTGGACGACAAGGGCGGTGGATCTGAGTATGCAGGTAGTGTCAGGATCAGCTCTCCCTTGGCTGGGTACGCTGCTCAACATTGGGTGGCTCATGCCCGGGTTGGCAAAGTGTCATCACGAGTACAAGGTGGGATGCAACAGCTCTTCGACCCAAGCAAACCACATCTCGCCGCGTGGATCCAGCTGTACAATGTAGAAGAAGATTTCTGGAGGTCGCCCGAGATGCCCCTAAGAGAACCTATAGCGACCTCATTGTACTATGCCGCCTTGTGCGGATTCCGTGGGTTGCTAGAACACCTTCTCGTCAAGTACCCACATCGTGTCAACGCTCTCGCTGGTGGCCGTGGGGCCGCACTACACGCAGCGTCAGCCCAGAATAACGTCGAAGTAGCGCGGCTCCTCCTCAAGCATGGCGGCGATGTGGATGTCCTAGGCGTGTACAAGCGGACACCACTGCAATTTGCGGCAATGAAGAGACACCTCGAAATAGGGCAGTTCCTACTTGATCATGGTGCTGACGTGGATTCTCGTCAAGATGACCATTGGACCCCACTGCATGTGGCCTCGTGGAATGGGTACATTGACGTTGCACTGATGCTACTCGAACATAATGCGGACCTAAAATCTCGGGACGACAGGGGCCGGGTTCCATTGCACCTGGCATCATCCGGAGGAAAAACAGAAGTCGTGCGCCTGCTACTCGACCGTGGCGCGGACGTGGATGCAAGGGATGAGGATGACATGACCCCATTGCACCTAGCATCAACCAGGGGGAGAATAGAGGTCGTGCGCCTGTTGCTGGACCAAGGCGCGAATGTAGAAGCTGAGGACAAGAAGGGAAGGACCCCATTCCAGGTGGCGTTGGCGAGTGGAAAGGGCGGGATTGCACAGATGTTGACAGAACATGGCTCACGACTATGCAGGGAACTATAGTTACACCACGAATAGGGGAGATATGTGTCGGTTGATCCCTACGCGTATTCACATAATTTAAGTTGAGACTTGATATGTTCCGTAGATCAACCGACAAGATAAAGCGAATGCGACCTGTACCTCTTACGATCCGAATATTCACGCACCATATCGTGCGCTTTCATCGTCGTTTTGCTACCAATATTAGCTCCCCTTTCTCGGCGGAAAAATATCAGAAAATAAAGTCCAGCGCACACTTTGAGGAAGGACTGCCTTTAGTTCATCTAGACGACCCCACGCCAGACGAAAGGAATCGGGGCCATGAAGCTATAGACCGGCAGTGTAGATATTGTGAGCCTCGTCAACGGACACGCACACAACGCGCTTCTGGAACCCGAGATTGGGTACAAGGAGAGCAAGCCGAGAAAGGTGACCTTCACGAGATTTTTCGACAGTAACAATCAGGAGTCGGTCACGCCTCGGACTCCGGACAGTCCTCTTTTCCGTCCCATGCCTTTTCCTATGAACGTTAGCGAGAACTGAGGTCACGGTGAAGACTTGGAGACACACAACTCACAGTCCGCAACGCATCCTCCTTCGGAGTGTATAACAGGCTACTGTCAGAATGCCATACCGGGAATTAAAATCAGATTCTTGCGTCACCCGAAGGCGCTTCAAGGGCGAAATAAGCAAAGTCACAAGTTTTCTGCTCGGGCCGTCCGGCACTTGGTCCAGCAGCGCGTTCAGAGCGATCGGCAGTGTCTTTCTGTGTGAGTATACAGTAATAGTGAATCAAGTCGGAGGAACAACGGATCCTCCACATCTCTGCGACCGTTGGCAGCCCTGACAACCTTGGTCTGTCTGCGCGTCTATCGCACTGGAACCGGGAATTGATCTTCAAGCAAAAAATCTTGAAATAAAACTTACTGTAATTAAGACTCAAAATATTTATGTGTCACAAATTTACAAACAAATACTTTGAGTCCTATTCAAGTTTTATTCCAAGAATTTTTGCTCAGGGACGGGGACGGGCATTGTCAGTGGGTTTGAAAGCATGCCAGAGATAGCAGGCGCTCACACACTACAAAGCCGAGGGCAGGCATTGTCAGCGGATTTGAAAGTGTGCGAGGAATGGCAGCGACTCGCAAACTGTAGAGCCAAGGGCAGGCATTGTCAGTAGGTTTGAAAGCGTGCCAGAATTCCCAGTTCCAGTGTCGTCGCGCGTCGCGCGCGCCTATCGTTTATCCACGTGATCCACGCTCACGTTTGCACCGGCAGTTGCCGACATCTTCAAGTTGCTGGGGGCCTAGCCATGAGGCAGTGTACACCATCTGCCCAGTGTTAACCCAGTGTTAACATTCGCCGTCCCCGCCCTCTGTGAACGGATCGTCCTCCCCATAACTTAATTTGCAGGCGACATTTCTGTCATGTCCCAGATCGTGCCCCAGATACCAACGACAGCCGCGACTTCCTCAGGCTTACGCTTTCAAGCCATTTTCCAAGTTGCCTTGAAATCGTATCGAAAGCGGACCAAGAAGGACCTTATCGCACATCCACTTGCCTCCCAGTTGCAATCGTGTAACTCTACCAGCGCTCTCCTTGCTGTGCTTCGAGATCAAGTCCAGGAATTTGACCGAGCTCGCAGTGGCGACGAGAGATTGACAAAGTGGCTAATCCCAACCGTGAACGTTCTGTACGCGTTTTCTGCCGTCGTCTCCGAGGGCATCAGTCTAGTAAGTCTCGACATTCGAGCCAATGTAAATCCCTCTGATATATATTTTGTAGGTGTTTTCGCCTGCGAAAGTGATCTTTGCAGGCATCGGTGTCTTCCTTTTAGCAAGTATTCCATAGTATCTATTCTTTAGGTGGATCATTCTCATATTAAAGGACTTATAGGCAGCCAAGGATGTCGCGGCGAGCAAAGATACTCTCGCAGAGCTCTTCGAGCGCGTCGGATTCTTTTTTAAACGGCTCGAGACCTATACAGAGGTGATACCGACCGCAGCGATGACGGACATAATCACGGAGATAATGGTGGAAGTACTCACGATCTTTGGGATTGCAACGAAAGAGTTCAGGCGGGGATCAGCAGGTGAGTTTTCGATTATTGGCAGTCTATGAATACCCACTAAGTCCGTATAGAGAAGTTCCTAAAGAAATTGGCTGGAAGGACTGATCTGGAAGATGCAGTCAAGAAACTAGACCGATTGACGCAAGAAGAGGCTCGGATGGCGCTTGCAGAGGTCCTAAGGATCACGCATAGCGTCCGCGCTGGCATAGATGAAATCCAGTGTCCGTTGTTTCCTTGCATCGCTGTCGCTCATCGCTCGCGCTTAGTAAACCTACTCACAGTGAACCAGTTAAAAAAACTCCTACGAGCGTGGCTCTCACCCGCAGATCCGTCAACAAACCACAACATTGCACGAAAGACTCAACATAAGGGAACGGCCGTGTGGTTCTTTCAAGGAAGTACCTTCATCGAATGGAAGTCCACTGGCTCCCTCTTGTGGATCCACGGAAAACGTGCGCTTCTATCAGCATTGACGTTCGCGCCTTTCTGACAGACTCCGATTTTCGTAGCGGGCTCTGGGAAGAGCGTCATATGGTATGTTTTCCTTGCTTTCCTGTCGGAGCTTATTCTTTTGCCAGTTCCTCCATCATTCGGGATATTATGGCTGTATGCGAAGCTGGACCAGCTATCATGGCCTGCTTTTACTTTGATTTCAAGGATCTCAACAAGCAAACCTGCCACGACCTACTACTTTCTCTCGTTTCCCAGCTTTCTACTCACTCTAGTCGCTGCTGTGACATTCTCCACCGCGTTTACAAGACACACGAAAACGGCACTCGACAGCCGAGTGACGACACTCTAAAGGAATGCTTGAAAGAGATGTTAAGACTGCCGGGGCAGGGCCCAATTTTTATTATCTTGGATGCGCTCGATGAATGTCCAGACTCATCCGGCGGGATTCCGTCCCCTCGTGATGAGGTCCTCGGACTCGTAAATGAACTCGTCGACCTTCACCTGCAAGGACTTCACATTTGCGCGACCAGTCGCCCAGAGGTCGACATCCGAGTTATCCTCGAGCCGCTGGCGTTTCGTTCGGTTTCCCTACACAATGAAAGTGGACAAAAAACGGATATCGCGGACTACGTTCGAAATGTTGTCGACTTGTCTCCGAGTATAGCAATGAGGAGATGGAGAGAAGAAGATAAAAACCTTGTTATCGAGACGCTAACAGAAAGAGCTGATGGAATGTGAGAGCATCAAGTTATTCTATACTGACAGCAGTTTCTGACGTCGTTGGGCAGGTTCAGAGGGGTATTTTGCCAGTTGGACGCGTTGCGACATTGCTTCCCACCGAACCTCCGTCAGTTTCTCAATGAATTGCCTGAGACCCTGGACGAGACATACGAGCGGATATTGAGGGGCATCACGAAGGCTCAAAAGGATAATGCGCGTCATCTGTTACAGTGCCTTGCTGTAGCTGTCCGACCGCTTCGAGTTGAGGAGCTCGCAGAACTGCTGGCGTTCGATTTTCAGGCGTCGAGATCGGGAGGGATCCCAAAGTTGAAGGGTGACTGGCGGTGGGATAACCAAGAGGAGGCCGTGCTTTCGACGTGTTCAAGTTTGATCGCCATCGTCCCTGATGGTGATTCGCGGGTGGTGCAATTCTCGCACTTTTCGGTGAAAGAATACCTGACGTCGCCTCGTCTCGCACGGTCAGATGAAGATGTATCGCGGTTTCATCTTGGTCTCGGTGCGGCGCATACGATCCTGGCGCAGGCGTGCCTGGGGACACTTCTCCGACTGGACGAACACGCTGACCATAATGGTACCGAAGGGCTTCCTCTGGTTGAATACGCTGCTCGACACTGGGTGGACCATGCGCAATTCGAGGGAGTGTCATCACGCGTACGGGATGGGATGGACGACCTATTTGACAGCTCCAAACCACATTTCGCAGCATGGCTCCGGGTGCACAATGTGGACAAAAACTACCCGGATGACTGGTTCTTTTTCATGGACGATTCGCCACAGGCCGGTTCCCCGCTTTACTATGCTGCATTCTGTGGGTTTTATGACCTGTCAGAACGTCTGATTGTAGAGCATCCCGAACAAGTAAATGCGCGTGGTGATTACATGTGGGCCCCACTTCCGGTAGCTTTGTCCAAGAGATACTTCGGTGTCGCAGATTTACTCCGCAAGCACGGTGCAATCGTGGATGTTCGAGGCCGTGTTGAGAGCACTCCACTATACGTTACATCGCTAGCTGGACAAATCGATATCATACGGTGGCTACTCAGTCACGGTGCAGATCCAAATGCTCGGAACGGTAACCGCAGAACTCCCCTGCACGGTGCAGCGCCCCGTATGCATCTCGATGCTGTCCAGGTGCTACTCGAACACAACGCGGACGTCAACTTGTGGGATCGCAGTGACCGGACTCCGTTACACTACGCCGTGTCCTACTATAGTCGGAGTGGAAAGAGGGTCGACATCGTGCAGCGACTGCTGGAACACGGGGCTCACCCAAATGCTTGTGACCACGACCACTCGACTCCGTTACATCTAGCCTCTTCCAAGGGGTTCCGAGAGGTCGCTCGAACGCTACTCGGTTACGGTGCGAACGTAGATGAAAAGGACAGGGAGGGTAAAACCCCATTTCAAGTGGCCTCGTCGAACGGACACCATGAAATGACGAAATTGTTGTTAGAACATGGTGCTGTAGCTCAGCTATAGCTTACACGCGTTTCGTTTCAGCTACCTATACGTAGAAATGTATTAATACCAGAAGTCTTTGTATAACTACTAGAAGCCAGAAGTGGCGCTGATGAGGAGTCGATGAGTTGATGAGCATCATCATAGAATACGCGCCGCGCTCCCCTGTCATCGTTATCCCTTGGGCCATATATACCCTTAGAAGGAGGGCGGCGGTGTTCGACTGGATGCTGGGATGCGTCTCGACGGTCTCCTGCCCGCGCAGCCGGCGTGCGCGTGCGGGGTGTGATCCACACCCTGCGCGAGCGCCTCGTCCACGATTTCCCGTAGCAGGTGCCCCTCGCCTGCTATGTCGAACGAAGGTGTATCACGCGGCACGGGAGTCGCAGGGTTCGGCGGGTTTAGTGGATGCCGTTGCTGTAACGACAGTGCAATAACAGTGCACGGCTGGGGCGACTCCGCACGCTGGCCCCAGTGTGACATGTATCATGCCTGTTCACTTTTCTGTTCCGACTCTCACGTGGAGCGTCCACCCGAGTCCCAAGTCCCTTTCCGCAAGCTGATGCTTCCTCACGATTCCTTATTTATTTATTTTTGATCCATGTTTATTCCGGATACATATGAGCGATACAGACCAAATCGTAGCGTGACCAACTACAGTTAGGAAAAGAATTAACCTTAGATCAAAAAAAAAACAAGAAAAGGAAAAGAATGAAAAGAAAAGAAAAGAAAAGAAAAGAAAAGAAAAGAAAAGAAAAGAATTAACCCTTGAATTAACCTAATGAGGTGTCCCTGAGTTGTACGTAAATAACCGAGGCTCAGAGAAGTGTTCGCAATGGTGGCAACCACGAAGGGAAGGCCGTCGTACATAGAAGCGAGTCAGATTATAATATTTATTGTATGTGTGGTTTTATCCACCACTGGCAGTTAGACGGAACTTCCTCACGATTCTTTTTTTTTTTTTTTGTGATCCATATTTATTCTGGGATGCATGCCGAAACACAGACCAGTCGCAGTATTTACTACACTTATGAAACCGTTCGTCCGTAAGGTGGCCCCGAGTCTGAGAAATGAGAAACACAACCAAGACGCGGGAAGATACATTGGAGGAACCCCGTGGAAGGGGACCGACTTAAATAGGCCCGGAGGCGGGCGTACGTGGTGCTGTCGCACCTCCTCACGATTCCAGGCCATTTTTTCATGCTGCTTCAAGATCGTATAAAAAGCAAACCATGAAAGATCTCATCGCACAACCACTCGTGACTCGTCTCTCAATTGGATGCACGCGACACTCTTACCTCCATCACTGCCTTTGCTTTAAGAAAAGGCCCGCGAATTCGATCGAATTCGGAGCGGTGACAGCAGATTGACAACGTGGTTGAACTCAACTGTGAACGTCCTTTATGCATTTTCTGCCACTCTCAGAGAGGGTGTAGGCCGAGCTGGTATGTGTCAATGACTTCGCTAATCTACGCCTCGAAACCCCCTTCCGATATATAGGTATTCTCGCCCGCGAAAGCGGTCTTTGCAGGAATCGGTGTCTTCCTCTTGCTAAGTATTTTGTTTATCCTCTCTTGTACATTGAAGGTGTCGTAGGTGGCCGGGGAAGTTTCTACGAGTCACGACGTGGTGGTAGATCTCTTCGAGCGAATTAGATTCTTTTTCAAATAACTCGAGGCTTATGCCGACTCGGAAGTGACACCAGCTGCAGCGATGGCTGATATAATACCAAGATCAGGTGGAAGTGCTGACAATCTTTGGGATTGCGACTAAGGAGATATACTAGTAGCAGGGACGAGGAGTGCGTTTCTCTCCCACTATATTTCAATTCCAACTAACTACCCCCAGAAAGATTCCTGAAAAAGTTGGTAGGAAGGAGTGATATTGATGACGCGCTGAAACGATTGGACAGGTTGACGCAAGAGGAGGCTCGGATGGCTCTTGCATAGGTCTTGAATGTCACCTATAACGTTCGCGAGCTAGTCACCAACGGTGCGCAAGGCGTAACTAGCTGCTCGCCGACTCTATGCTTAACAAAGACAGCAAAGAGGCGAGAGTGACTCGATTCCTTGATGAAATGCTCGACACCCTGGACGAAACATACGAGCGGATATTGAGGGGCATTAATAGGGCCCAAAAGGATCACGCCCATCGTCTGCTGCAGTGCCTTTCAGTAGCTGCCCGACTGCTTAGTGTCGAAGAGCTCGCGGAAGTACTGGCGTTCGTTTACTAGGCGGCCCCCTACGGGGCGTTGACTCGGAACGAAATTTCGAAATTGTAGTTGGACTGGTGGTGGGAGGATCAAGAGGAAGCCGTGCTTTCGACATGCTCCAACCTCATCACTGTCGCACATGATGGTGACTCCCAAGTCGTCCAATTTTCCCATTTTTCTGTGATGGAATACCTTACTACGTCACTTCATCTTACGCGTTCGAACGAAGACATCGCGCGCTTTCATATCCATTTCGAGCGGGTATATACCCTCTTGACGCAAGCGTACCTGGGAACACTACTCCGGCTAGACGAATGCGGCGGTGGTGGTAATAATGGTACCGAGAGATTCTCTCTCGCCGGATGTGCTGCTCAACACTGGGTGGATCATGCGCAATTCGAACAAGTGTCGTCACGCATCCGCGATGGGATGGATGATCCGTTCGACCTATTCAAGCCACATTTTGCGGCGTGGCTCGGGGTACACGATATCGATCGACCCTGGTTCGACTTCTCTCACTGAGTTTCACCGAATCACGGTGGTTCCCCCTTTTACTATGCCGCGTTTTGTGGGTTCTATGACCTGACGGAGGGTCTAGTGAACAAGTATCCTGAACAAGTACATGCAATGGGTGGTCGGATACTGGCTCCACTTCCAGCGGCTCTATGCGGGAAACACTTCCGTGTTGCTGATTTACTCCACCAACATGGTGCATCTCTGAATATTCGAGGCGAAGAAATGGGGGCTCCACTACATACAGCATCAATGCTGGGAGTCACCGATATCGCACAATGGCTACTCAAACATAACGCGGATGTGAATTGCCGGCAGAATCGCGGTTGGACCCTGCTACACCTGGCGTTGTACAACAATAGCCTTGAGGTTATTGAGATGCTCCTCGACCACAATGCCGACGTCAATTCCCTGACTGATTTTAACCAGTCCCCGTTGTCCTTGGCTATCGACATGAATCATCTCGACGTTGTGCGGTTGACTCTTTTTACTCGAAAACGGAACGGATGCAGATGTACGTACTTAGAGACAGCGGACACCTTTATATCTGGCATCGTACCGGGGGTGGCTTGAAGTCGCCAGTTTGCTACTCGAGTACGGTGCGAACGTAGACGAGAAGGACGACGAGGGAACAACCCCCTTCTAGATTGCCTCGGCACGAGGACACCACGAAATCACGAAGTTGCTGTCGGAAAATGGTTTCCAAGCCCTTATCGTTATACATGAAAGTCGCCTTACTGGAGGCACCGCACTCTTCCCAAATCCCGAGGCACAAAGATACAGAAAATTCGTGCGTGAGTAGTCACGCTAGTCGACGCGCAGCTGTGCTTTCCTTGGTGAAGATGGCGTGCACGGGGCTTCAGTACATCGTCCAAGACAGGGGTTTCCCAAAATGGGTGAATCACATGACGAGGTAATAGGACCTCCTAGATTAAGGTTAGGGTGTGAAGCGGCTTTATGAGTTCACAGCTGGAGCGAGAGCCAGCGCCAGAGCTAGTCGAGTCAAGTTCGAGCGCATTAGACAAAGGCAAGGGCAAGTCAACGGCGGCTAGCCATCAAGAATCGACAGAGTCAACTCCTTTACTCGCCTCTCGATCTTATGTCCTCCCTGGCGACGGCGACGGCGACGACGACATAGAGTCAACAAGTCAATCTAACCCGGCCCTTGTTTCCACTCTGACCTCAGTTTTCTGATAAACACTTTCCATCTCAATCCTCTTAGTCCTTCTTCTGCTTTCCCTCGCATTTTCCTATGCCGCCCAGGCTTCTCGAATCTCTAATGACGACATTCTGTCCGATAGCCTCGTCTTTCACGGCCCAGATGCCATCGATGTTCTCAACATATCCCAGCACGGTGATGTATGGTTAAGGATCGATGGCCGTGTCGGGCTTGATGCTGGCGCCATCATAGACGTAAAGCCAGGCGATGATGACAGCTTATGGCTCGGCGCTTGGAAGGCCATTGGCCGGTGGGGGATTCGCAACCTCGATACGGTCTCATTATCCCTCTCTTCTATCAACATCACCTCCCAACATGACCCGAAGTCTTTCTGGCCTCTATTGCGGTCCCCCCTTTCCAAATACCTCTAACCGCAACCCCCCAGACGATGTTTCGTGGCTCACCCCTATTTCCGTCCCCGTCCACATATATCCCTCCAGAAACATCACCACTTGGCTCGAATTCGTGCGCGACAGCTGGCACAGCGGCTATGCCGTCGCTCGAGCTACAATTTCCCATGCCGACGTCCGAGGTGGTTCATGGGAATGGGACGTGGCGAAGTGTGCTTACGGTGAGCAGATCGAATCTTACTTTTGGACTGCGCGTGAAAGGTGCGCCCACTTTTTCCCTCTTGCCCCCTTCCACTAAAGCCCTGACAGTTTTCTAGTTCCCGCCCTCCCGAACCTTCCTGCGCCCGGCGACGATTTACCACTTCCGTCCGTCGCTGACCTTGTCCACCTTACTCACTTCTCACTCACATCCGGCGTCCACAATCTTACCATCGACGCCTCGGCGACCATTGTCAATCCTCTCCCCGCATCTGTCTCATTTACTGCACCGCATTTTCCCTTTGTCATCTGGATTCCGGCCCCCTCAAATGACACCACCCTCGTCCCGCTTGCTTCCGTCACTTCAGCCCCTTTCTCCCTCACCCATCCAAACATTACATTCTCCTTGAATGGTAGCGTCCTCCCAATTTCGCACTCCGCAACGCCCGCGCTCTCCTCGCTGATCTCGGACTACCTCTCTGGGGTCGACCATCCGATCGCCATTACAACCCCGTCCGAGTTCTTCCACGGCTACATCGCACATACCACGTTCTCCGCACCGCACCCCCGCCCCGAAGTGCTCCACAACGTCACAATAGAGAGCATGAAGGTCCATCCGTCGGGTACGACTATCATCGCCAGTGGAATTGTACATGCGCGCCTCGCGCTGCCGGAAGGCATGGACATCACGATATCTCCAAGCCGTGTGCTGCCCGACGCACTTATCTTTGACGGCCCGCTGCCCCTGCAGCTCGATCCCGCGTATACATTCCCACCACTACCGCTCCCCATCACTAACCCTGACAACGACGACGATGGCGACGACGACGACGCACCGCCCCCCGCACCGCCGCTCCCAAACCCTCTACCCACAGGCGCCTTTGCGCGCGTCCGGCCAAGCGCCTGGCTCGCCGCGCTGACCGCGCCTACGGCGCCGCGGCGCGACTGGGGCGAGCGCGGGAACACGACCCTGCGCATATCGGCGCGGTTCGCGGACGTGCCCCTCGAAGTTCTGCCTGGGCGCGAGCGCGAGTTCCGCAGCTTTGTGGGGAAGGTCATCTGGGGTGCGGGCGACGGCGCCGTCGCGGGCGTGCAGGGAGTCGTTGCGGTCAGCGTGCGGGTTGAGGGATTGCCGGTTGACCCGCGCGATGGTGATGGCGTCGGAGGGGCGATGGTGTTGACGGGTTTACCGTTTCAGGGGAGCGTGAGGTGGGAAGAAATGAGCGATCTTGGCGTTTGTCCGCATTTTTGTTCTTTGACAAGTAGAAGTGTATTTGTATTTTCGCTCGTATGTATCATGAGCCTTGGTGGAATCGCACCACAGAATACAAGCTCATGCTACCGTCAGGCAGGGGTACAGGTCATCATACGGCCTCGACCTTGATTCAGCGGCGCTCAGCACGTGCGGCAGCGGCCGGTTCGATCTCGACAAGCGGATCTACCGCAATCGACGGCTCAGTGCTCCAAGTCAGCATCGACGCTCGAGCCTCTTCCTATTTTATGTTCTTATGCAGTCCGTTTATAAAATACCTGGATCATGTCGTTCCTACTGTATCAATTGAAGTCCTCTCACCAAACGATCACTGTTGCACAATGCACAGTCCTTGAAATACGCTTGGCCCTCTTCGCCATTCGCACCCATACTCAGTCCTGTACCTGCGCGGACAATGTTGAAATGCACTTTAATCAGTTTTCTGAAATGGTCAGTCCGCTGAGTTTTGCTGACCGCTCGCTCGGAACTTGAATGCGGGGACCCCGCCCACGTCCGTGTCTGGGAAGCCGCCGAACCCTGCGACCCCTGCGCCGCGCGATGCACTCTTGTTGACATTTCTGCAGACATCGTGGATGAGATGCTCGCACAGGGCATGTGACGGCAGTGGACAGGAGTTCATCAAGTGCGCCCGAGCTTCCCCGCCTTGCCGTCATCAAGGCAGCTGTCGCGAAGGTGCTCGTGAATCCCAAATGATTGCTCCTGCTGGCCCCGCGCGCCGATCCAGAGCACTCCCATCATCCCTTATTTTCTACCACCCTTTACAGTTTATATCACCTCAGGTAGAACCCTACAGTATCTCTATTACAGTCGTGCATGCGAGTTAGGGCCGAAGCATCGGTTAGGAAGCATCGAACGCTTGCCGCCAAGTTGTGAGACACGGTCAATACACGAATCGCACTTCTCCGCATGGGGTCATATGCCGCCTTCCTTGTGAGGGTATATATGGTTTACGGGATATCGCTGGCAAGGGAAATGCGTAATCTGTGAGGATCGTCAACTCAGCAGCGCCGCTTCCGGCTTCATCTAGCAATTATACAAGGACTCCTCGTATTACTGTAATACAAACGTGAACGCATAGTAGTAGGCTACGGCTGAGTCACATCACCATATTCTGACAGCAGTTTCGTCATATCATGGTGGCCCTTCGACGAGGTCAATTCAAATGGCGTCCTGCCTTCCTGGTCCTTCTCATCTACGTTCGCACCGTAAACGAGTAGCGCTCGAGCGACCTCGAGGAACCCTTTGGAAGAGGCTTGATGTAACGGAGTCGAGTGGTTGTCGTCACATGCATTTGGCTCCGCCCCATGTTCCAGCAGTCGCTGCACGATGCCGACCCTCTTTCCATCCGGATGACGATTATTGTAGGATATAGCGTCGTGTAACGGAGTTGTGTCATCGCCACTCCGCGAGTTGACGTCCGCGTTGTGGTCGAGTAGCACCTGGACGGCATCGAGACGCATATTGAGCGCTGCAACGTGCAGCGGTGTTCTGCGGCCTTCGTTCCGAGCATTTGGATCTGCACCGTGATTGAGTAGCCACCGCATGATATCGACGTGTCCATTCATCGATACAACATGTAGTGAAGTCCTTCCAACATGACCTCGAACATCCACGATTGCACCGTGCTTGCGGAGTAAATCTGCAACACCAAAGTATCGCTTGGACAAAGCTGCAGGAAGTGGTGCTCGCATATGACCACAACGCGCATTTACTTGTTCGGGATGCTCCATAATCAGACGTTCTGACAGGTCATAAAATCCACAGAGTGCAGAATAGTAAAGCGGGGAGCCGGCCCGTGGCGAATCGTCCGTGAATCTGAACCAGTCTGCCCCGGAGGGGTTTTTGTCCATGTTGTGTACCCGGAG